>VWZT01010276.1:0-99077 GCA_013397055.1 Pachycephala philippinensis | reverse complement strand
ATATATAATATTTTTATAATCAGGTTCAAAGTGTTTTCTCATTAGTAGCTGATGATAAGATCTTTGATCATAGTTTTAAGGAGAATATTTTAATTACGTATATAGTTGTGTTTGATCGTTATTTCTAAACTGCTATTTCTTTATCTTCATAATAGATAATGAATTTAGTTCTATTATGACATCTTCCCACAGAATATTTCCAAACACTGAAAAACTGATATAGATAATAGAAACAAGATTGTGACTTTGAAATATTATTTAAATAGACAATTGTTTTAATAATCAAATAATTGTTTGCTTACAGATATAGATATAGATATATTCAAGTATACGTATATTTAGATACAGGTATACAGGCACATAAATTGAACACATATCTATGTAAGTATGTTGGTTTTTTTTTCTTGTTTTTAAATCCCCTTTTGTCTCAAAGAAGTTTTGAAGATAATGGAAAAGTTTCTTTATTCTTCCTCTATACCTGTTTAATCTATTTCTTGACAATGCTCACCCTTCATCAATTATTTTTCATTCATTTTCTAGCTGTTACACCCGGTGCTATTGCTGGGAAATGATGCAGTCAGTGTTTCTTGTCAATGAAAAGTAGAATTGCCTGACATGCACTTGGAATTGCTTGTACCTTAAATGGTCTCACGTCTCCCAGAACAAGGGAGGGCAACTTGGCACTGTGGGACTCCACAGATTAAATTTCTAGGACATAAATGAATGTGATTAAATCCAACATCATTGATGCCTGCATCTGTTTCTGGCCACCAACATGCCTGTCAATACTTTGTCTGCCACAGTAAATATGTGGGTATCCTGGACTGTAGCAGTGGGTAGGACAATGCGGTAATAACCCTTTGTTAATTTCTCATAGTGTCTCATACATATACATGTAATCTATCCAACTCATCTATTCTGTAATCTTTACTAATTCATGAGTATCCATGTACATTTCTATGCTATGATGCTACACAGCAGGGAGACAGGTAGCTTAGCTAATCAATCAGTTGGTCATGGGAGAAAAAACAACCTGTTTTCAAAAAGCATAAGAACTAATCCCCTGATGGGTAGTAGATTTAGTTGAGATACAAATATAAAGAGAAGAAGCTCAGGCTGTATCTCCTTCCTGATAGGCAATAGGCTCTGTAACATGGTACTTCATAAATCTGAAATGAGGAGTTAATAATGAAATTGCAATCATGTATTAACAACTGAAAGAGAAAGAAAAAATCCAGCAGTCAGACAATACTTGGTAGCACTTTTTAAAAATATTGTGAACTAATGAATTGTAGCCCTTTCTGTGAATTGAACTGCTGTTTCTAAGATATATTGGTCTTTCCTGAAATGGATGTAGATGACTTATAGTTGAATGACCTGGACATGTCGTGCCTGAGTTGGCGGCTGCTGCTGCTGCTGTCTCTGGCATGGCTGATGCTGAGTCTGAGTAGTCTCGTGCAGCTTATCTAACTGTATAGCTGATATTTTTGCTTTGTCATCTTTGAGAAACATCTTTGTAGAAGTACATTATTTTTTAGAAACTTCTCAAGGAGAATTTTGGACTAAGAAATGCGTTAATCTATTTTTGGTATATGCAGTATCGCAAAAATAAATCACAACACTAAATAGGGTTTACTTTTGCAATTAATCATACTTTCTGTTCCCTCTGTAAGGACTTAAAGAGCAGATGCCTGTCTCAAATATTGTCAAGGCCACAGAAGGAATTTGCCATAAGATAAGGAGAAATTTGTGAAAGTGTGGTGCTTGTTCCAGGTCTGATGGAGGTGAAATTTGATTAGCACATCCTGCTTAATGTATCCAGACAAAAATTTCCACTGTGGCAAACTGTGGAAAAGGAAGCAACTGCTCATACACAAACCACCCTAAGTCATAGGAATGGCACCTGCAACCACCTCACAAATACCCAGAACTGGGACTGTATAAAGGTAGTACTCCCAGAAGAATGGCTCAGGGACCCCACCCACCATTGAGAAGCCCAGGGTGAAGAAGGACCAACAGGATGCTGCTGGCTCCACAGGTGGTGACTGTCTTCTGCTTGACCTCTCTCTTTCTCCCCTCCCTCCACTGCTTTTCTATTTCTTTCCAGCCCTCTACCTCACATTTACTGTAAAATAAAATCCATACTACTGACTTTGGCATATGGTCTCGTTTGCACCTTAATTCAGGCAGAGGCAGCTCTTGTAATCAGATCTTAACACCTTCTATTGGTAAAACTGCAACCTGTGGTGCTGGGAGGATTAATTCATTGGCAAACAAGGTTGATGCTGTCACTATAGAGTTTCCTCTAAAAAATTCTTATCTTGGGAAGCAGCTGTTAATTAAACCAGTGCAAACCAGCCATAACAGGACTCCCTTTACATGTCATCTAGCCACCCCATGAGTAGAGAGCATTCAGAAAAAAAAAAAAATCAACAAGTAATGACTTTTAAAATTTTGCAACTACTGTTAAACAAAATATAACAAAAGAGAATCCTTGTTTACAGCCAAGTCTCAACACGTACAATCAACATGCATTGTTATTTGGAAGAAAATGTCTGTCTTCCTAATCAGGTTTCTCTTCCAACCAAGGTTAGCCATTCAAAGGATTCCCCATGTCTTATGGTGTGCTATGCAAAGGGTGAAAATTGCTCATTTAGGGTTCTGTGGCATCAGGAAGCCACTGTGATGGTAGTCCATCAAGAAAGTAGATGTAGTTTATGAATGAAGTGAGCTCTGAATGGTTTTTCACTATTTGTTGTTAAAAAGAATAATGTATAACTGAAGATATTAACTGGAGGAGCAAACAACCTTAATGAGCTATTAGACATAGTGTCACACTAAAGCGGTCATAGGCTGCTAATTATCAATGGTTATTTCCATAGCTGTATTCCTCCAGAACTTTTAATGCATCATGTAAGTTACTCCTCACCCTTTCCAAAAGCTCTTCAGACATAATAAGGGGTTCAGCCTTTGGAGTTCAGTTTTCACAAAAGTATCTGGTCCTAAGCAGCAGGTTTGAAAACATTGGCAAAGAACTGCTTTTCAGTGTATTTTCATGTTTAATAAATGTTCTTATTGGAAATAAGTGTCCCATTTTCAGTTTAATTTGTCCGTCCCTTATTTTCAGTCTCAAAAATTATGAGAGAGTATATGGTATGAGAAACTCTCAGAAAACCTTTATATCTACTGTGGAAAAGCATGCTTTGTTCTTGCTTTCCTCTAATTTTTTCTCAGAAAGTAATAAAATAGTCTACATCAAATCAGTAGTGTGAGTCATTTCAATCAATGCAAATGACTGCTCTGTCTATTGTTCAGGATTATTCTTTAGCCACTGACTCCCACCTACAACCCTTCTCTCCTTAAAGGCATGCATACATTCTTCCCATATCCTCAGTAGTTTTAGTGCAAGCAGAGAGTTATGTCTAACCACTGGGCACATATTGTAATCCCACAGAGAAAGCAGTCTTGATCAGTGAGTGCTGAGGTCCAGCAGTTCATTAGCCTATGTCTCATTTCTCAAGGTTTAGAAGTCAGAAGAACTGGGAAGCTGATTTGAACAGAAGTCACAGACCTGCAAATCTGTGGGAAACCCAGACTGGAGTGCCTACTTGCTGCATTTCCATACGTGGTCCTATGAGCAATAAGATAAGAGAAATGCAGAGCAGTCTTTCTCTGAGGCCAAAGGCAGAACTCCCATTGACTTCCCAGAACATGATCTTTTTGAGAGAGTGACAGATTATCCTACAGCAAAAAATCCTTTTCTGTCTGACTGAAAGAAAAAAGAAACTTCAGAGGTTTCAGATCAAATGAAAGAACACCACACAAAGAAGTTTCTGAGTCAGAAGGGCCAGCGAATCTATATTCTGTGGCTGTTTTTTAATTTTAAACTGTGAAAAGCTCTTCAGGTCATGCAAAACTGCTCACACACAGTTCCATGTTACACATAGAATGAGGAAAGAAGTATTTTCTGATGGCTACAAACATCACTGTCATCTCTCAGTAAATGTTCACTTTTTACTGGAAAATGTAGTCTGCACTAGTGGATAAGCCAATGTTTAAAAGTTCTTTAAATGATTGTTGTAAACCACTGAAGCTCGACTTTCTTCTTTATAGGAAACCACTCTTCCATGAACCATTTGTGACTCAGTGCTGAGGAAACTCAAATGCAAAACTACATCACTTAATTCACTACCACAAGGTAGGAGAGGGAAAAGAAAAATGTTTTAAAATCAGGGACAATGATTAAAAAAAGTATTTTTTTGGGGGAAAAGGAGCACTGTTTTTGAACTGTTTATTGAATTTGTTATTTATCCTTGGAGCAGTGCTGACAGTTAAAAGAAATGTATCATGAATATCAAAGAAACTGAGGATCTAAATTGGAATAATTCTAATGAAGGTAATGGTTCTGGGTCAGTTACAATGATAAAAAGTTTATCTTTAAATTTTAAACCAATTTCACCACATTTTACTATTTTAATTATACAAGATAAGCTTTGTCTGTCAAACTGACTACATAATGGTTCAGATCCCAAGTATTATATTTTTTCCCCCTGTGCTCGATTATGTTTTATTGATTTAGAATCATAGAATCATTTAGTTTGAAAAAGACCTTTAAAATCATCAAGTCCAACCAGATAACCCTTAACTAAGTTAACCCTTGCATATCTTCCTGCTGAATTAAATTATTTATCATCAAATTCTGTTTAAAATTTCAGAAATGTCATTTGGGCAGGAGCTTAATTTCTCTGATTCAATTTAGCAAGACGGTGTGATTGTATAGTCACAAACTCACAGACATTGATTCTAGGAGAAACTGCATTATTATCTGATCTGATATCATTGTATCATAATCAAGAAAAACTATTTCATTAAAGAGCACTTTTCAGAAGGCATCTAGCATAGTGCAGGGTATTTTCCACTGATGATGTTGTATAAACAATATAATTAAGTTGGTTTTTAGCTCCATTTAGGATAGATTAAGTTCATTTAGATTTTTCTTAGTAAGAAATTCTGTCCAACCCCTAGTTCACATCTGGGCCTTTTCTCTCTAGTGTCTCCAAACATTTGGTCCTTTGTTTAAAAGAGACAGAAAAACTTAAACAAGTTTTTCCACATAGTTTTCAGTGGTTTTGTATTCAGACATAACCTTAACTTCACTTGTTTTGTATTTACTGCAGTGGGCTTCATTTCGAGTTGATTTTTACTAAGTTCATGTATTCACAGATAATCTCTAAAGTGACTGCCCAGGGACCAATCTTTCAGAATCTGCAGCAAGCCCATGTCCCTCACCAAAGCTTAAGTAGAGTGATCTGACTGCCATTTTCCCCAAACCAAGAAAATTTTTGCCTTTGTGAATTTCAAGGACTCCAATTTCTATTTAAATCACAAATTAGCAGTAGAATCTTGCTTTTTTTAAAAAAAAAGATTGATTCCCAAACACTGTATCTGTATCTCACTGGGCAAAATATTAGCCAAACTTGCTTAGAGTGAGCAGGGCTGAAATTGTCACTAAAACCAATATAATATTGTATGCAGCTAGGACACATGGATTTTCATAAAAGTAGTAGTATCCTTTTCCCATAAGATCTTCCTCTTCCTGTCACCAAAGTTTGATAAAGAGGGCCTGAAAACCCTGTCTATAAGAAATCAAGATAGCCCAATACCACATAAGGAGTGCAGATACTGAGTGGAAACTAGTTCTAGTTATGGACTTGAGACCTGACTACTTCTAGATGGCACATAGACGCTTTCCCATTCGGTCTGTAGGTATGCAGCATCAGGTCTGGGAGTCTCTGTGCAGTCTAATCTGCTGTGGAGACAGAGTTTATTAAACCTTAATCCTCTTCAATGTATTCCCTGCTGTAGCCTCCTATTATATCAGAAAGGCCTGCTCTCTTTGTTTTCACATTTCTATTGCAATTGCCTTTATAATTCATTTTCATATGAACTGAATATGCTTAAAAGATAGTTCACATTATATTCTGCTCTTGTTTTGTCTTCATTATTACTATCCTGCTAAACTGTATATAATCCACACACTTCATCAAGAGATACATATTTTAAAAACAGATGCCTACATGTAAATTCCTAAATTTCCATCATGTTTCTGATCAATTTTACTGATTTTTGAAAAGTTCTATACACAGAGAAATATCTACCTAACACAAATATACACAAAATATATATACACATGCAGACATGTATGCTTGATTTTATATATGCATATATATTTATGTTATTTAAGTTGTTGAGTTAGAAGGTAAAAATTATATTTAGGCATATTAAATATTTAATGAGAAAGAAAAATCATTAATTATAGCAACATTGTACATAAATCTAACCATAATCAATTTATTGAGAAAAAAAAATCAGTTTTGATGAGCATTCTATTCAAGAAATAATCTTTCAGATTAGTGTTTGCGTTCTGACAAACAGCAAGTGAGTTAAAACCAGAGCCCCAAATTGGAGTAGAATCAAAAAACATTGTCAAGTTTTTGCAATCCTCCTAAAGATATATCATTCAGGACAGGCAGGAAGATTTCTGTTTGGTATTGACTGCTTAGCAATCAGAAAAGCAAATCAACTAAAGGATCAATAAACTAAATTTTTCACTTTATTCATAGAAAATGTATTATGATATTGTCAACAGTGTTAATAGGATCTGACTTCCAAAGAGGAGACACATAACAGTGGTGCCATATGGATTTCTGAGTTAAATTAGCATTTGGATATTATTTTTCAAGCAACCCCAGAGGTAATAGCCCCTGCACGTAAGATGCAAAAGCCTTTTATAAACTCAATTAATAAAAGGAATGGTAAAACTCCATTATGGAAATATAAAGTCAGAAACAATCCCACGTCTCAGGTGCTATTAATTGTTCTAAAAGAAGGACTGCAGACACCTTATCAGAATAACAGCAGAGAGAGTAGTAACTCCCGTAGGTATAAAGGGTAAAGTAATGAGGCAGGGCTAGGGTCAGCCAACCATAAAGATAAAAACTAGGAATCTCCACAAAGCACCCATCCATCGGTTAGAAAAATCAACAAATTCACAAGTAGGGTGTCAGCAGCTATAACATCCACAGTAACACCACCCTCATCAACACACATGAATCTGATGGATTGTTTCCTGCAGTAGTAAATTTGTGGCCATCTTGCATCCTCTTTCTGTTTGCCAGCACCTGATCCAGGTTATAAGGCAGAAAAATAAAAGTTCATCTGTTTTTATCTGTGGAAGCAGTCAGAGCCCTGTTAGGGTTAAACTCAACAACAGCGGTATTTTGCCAACTTTTTTATCCTGTATTGAAGCCAAACTTAATGTAATGCGGTCTGTGACGCTCTGCATGCATATGTTACAAGACAGAGTTCAGATCCAAGTTCTGATCCATGAGCTGGTTGGGTAATCCCCACCCTATGTCTCAATATGTTTCAAATATTTTAAAGTGGATGTGAGAGGAAATTGAGTTAACATTAATATTTCAAGTGTGCAACAGCAAGCACAAGTTTATTTACTGATTTATGTCTTTGACAAAAGACCATCTTCTGGTGAGCATGATATCAAGGAAGGAAGTTATATCAATAGATTCCATTTTATTTATTACCTCTATCTTGTCTAAGTTTATCTGTACCCAGCAGTTCTTGATCTATCTCTGATTGCAGCTGATAAGACTTTGAGATGCAGGTCCTTGTGTAGGTTTAATATGAAAGATGTTCATTCCCAATGTGTCCTGTGAATTGTATGGGCCACATGTTCTTTTTGTGCCTTTGCAGAATGAACACAGTTGTCTCCAACAGAGTTCTCCTTTGCTTGTCAAATTTCTTATGATAATACATTTATGAAGGTACACTATGGCATGGAAGTAAAACTCTCTGAGAAAAAGTATTGGGTTTTTTTGAATCAGGTGGTCCATTACAAAGATGTGTATTTCACGTATGACATGGAAATGGGCCGTCCTCTTACCTCTTCTAAATAAGGTGCAAAAGAAAAGATACGTTGGAAAAAAGTGCTAATAGATTCCATCTGAAAGCATTGATCAGTTTAAAAAATACATTCAATTTTTTTTAATATGAAAATTGATACATGTAAGTACAAATAAAGGAAACTGTAAATGAAACAGCTCTGTTTTTTATGTAAAAAGGACCAATTTTACCTCCTTTTTTTTTTTTCCTGGAGCTATTTGAATAAAGGACAGGTATGATGACTTTTAACCCAAAATTTTGTTTGTAACCAAAACTCTTTACAGAGTTATGTGAATAACTGAAAATCAGAAAAGCATCTCACAGCTCCAAGTAAATGAGATTAGCCAGAATACAATGCTAGTAAACTGTAGCTAAATGAAGGAGTCTCTAAGCTCAGCTTCCCATACCTTTTTCCTGTTTCTCTTCAAATGGATGTTGTTATGTTCCTCACTTGTGTTTGTGTGTGTCTATGTGTTCAACCATATAATTTTGTTATTTTGAGGGAGGGGAAACAGGGCTTTTTAGATTCAGGAGCAGTTGGATGAATATTACTTTTTTTGAATGCAACATCTGAATTCATCTGTCTGCAACCACTTCAAAAACTGGCCACATATTGACTTAACTGAACAGCAATATTTGTACTACATGCTTCATGCTGTGCCAAGTAGCTCACCAAGGCACTCAGTACAAGTTTTGCTGTCCACACATCTGTTGTTTGCCATAGCAAGTTTGACATTAACACATCCAGGAGTCCTCAGTGGAGCTGTGTAGCAGATTGTGCCTTACTGAGAACACAAAGGAATGTCAGGTGATTGGCAAGACTTTAACACCTTTTTCAAAATACAGACTGTGTTGGGGGGTGTGTGTAAAAGTTCTCTAAGGATTTCCAGTTTAGAAATTGATTCTAATCATAATTACAGGAATTTCAGGTGGCTGTGGCTCCATTTGGTTTGAAGGAACGACTGATCACTGTGAGTGCTGTAAAGAACAGAGCTCAAAGAGAGTCGAGTGATTATGGTGGAACAGTTCTGAAGTGATGAATTTGAAGAAGTTGTGCATATTAAGCCAGATCAGAAATAAATGTCAAAGAAAAACCTGTAAAAGCTGGAACAAGCTTCTGTTATTTGGGCTGATAGAGGTTTATTTAACCTCAGTACATGCTGAGAACAGAGCAGACATTACCTGTATCCAGATCCTGGCTTAAGTTCAGCAGATGACACTGAGAAGATTGTAGAAACATTTAACAAAAAGACAGAGGTTAATTCCCCTTATAAATATAAAACACATACCCATAAGGCTGACATTTGTTAAAGATTATACTATTCATAGGGGAATATTAAAATAACTGATCAATCTCTGTTTAAAATAAGATTAATTTCAATTTTATATCAACTACTTTTAAAAAAATATTTTCCAAACATTTCACCAAAACTGGGTAAGAAAAATTCAGAGCAAACATCCTTGTTGGTTTTCAAACTGCTCTTTTCTCATACCTTGTCACCAGGTGTACATTAACCTTGACAGAATACAGCACTTCTCTAAAATAGTAGAAAAAAATATTTTAGACATGATTTCCAGTTTTGATAACATAATTTTCTGCTTGGGAATCATTTTCCTTTGTAACCTGCAGTTACTTTAAAGGAGGGGTTTACATCCTCTGACTACTTCTGCCCTGTCAGCAGAGACATACTTTAATAAATTTCTGTTGCACAGACTAGAGGAATGGTTGCACAGACCAGAGGAATTTTGTAGGCAGATTACATAGTGTCAGGATATCATTAATATACATGAGTGTTTGTGATGAAACAACACATGAGGCCACTGGACCCCAACACTCATTTCCAAGTCTGCTCAAGCCTTGCAAAAGGCCTGGTGTGGAAACCCTCAGACTGAGGTTCCCTGGTGTGTTCTCAAGACATAGTTTCACTCTTCACTTAGATTATGATCAAGATATTTAGTTCAAAACTGAACATTAGATGAAGAATTTCCTCTTAAAGGAGGGAGGATAGATGTCTGTTGCCCTAAGGAAATACTTCTGAGTCATTCTACTTTTCATGTTGGTAATACTGTCATTCCTGCTACTAAATAAATACAGAGTGCCTAGAACTTCCCTTAATATGAGAAGCCTTCTTGGTGTCTTGGGTTGTTTTCTTTTATTGATTTTCAATCTGGAAAATAGATTGATCCTCACTTAAAGTAGCATGACCCCATCCAGCTGAAAAAAAAGGAGGATTTTAAAATTATTAAATCACAAAAGCTACACATCTTCTGGAATGTGAATCTATTCACATGTTCTTTGTGATTAATGACAAGCTATAAGTAGAGTTTTGGAAACCATTTGCAGAACAGTAAAAAGAAAATGGGGTAATTTATATTAGCATTCCAGATATGGTATGCTACAATGTGATATATAGGATTCATAGGTAAGACTGAGAAAAAGTGCTAAAGTGCTAAAACAATGACTCTGTGAGATTAATAGCAAGTTTTCAATGTTCAGAGAGCTATCTCTATTTTTTACTATTGATTAAAACAATTCTTATAATTCTTTGTAATATAAAGGTAGTTATGCATCGCAGGAAAAGTATCAGAAGTGCTCTACCTGCACCAAGAGGAGCCCAGGTACAGAGCTGGGTTCTGGGATGCCTGTTGTGCCTCTATACTTAATTCATATCCTCTACTGGTAGGAAGTGGAAGCTTTGCTTGCAAAGATGTTATGAGGTCAGTTTGAAAACAGATCCAAAAAGAATGTGGTTGGAGTGCATCCAATGTATACATGCACTGTTCATGGATATTTTTTGATGCCTCTTCTGGGCAGATGTGTCCAGATGGGAGTGTTTGATTTCTGAGGTTTACAGGATCTTGCACAGCAGCCTGCATGTAAGGATCTACTCAGGTCCCTGCAGCTCCAATCAGCTTTATTTTCCAAAAATTAGAATCGCGATGCCATATTTTGATCTCAAGTACCATATAATGTTGCAGTTATAGGAGGGCATTATGGAGAGTTCAAATGATGGTTGGGTAAGATACTAAAATGCTAATTATTTTTTCCTTACTTGTGTCCCATTATAGAAACTTGTTTTCTTCCAAACCTATTTTATGATGTCTAGGTTTGGCTTGCCTAGCCCCCTATGAAATAGTTTATGTATCTGATTTTTTCAATTTTTGATTATTGCTTATATTCCTGATAGTGCAGGCTCTAGATTTATTTTTTCATGCGAAAATCTTCACACAATGTTTTTTCTTGGACTCAAAATGCTAACAAGAAATGTCATAAAGCACCCGAGGGAAAAATCCCTAAAATTTTTACCAATCAAAATCACAATAAATCTATAGGTAACACCTCTAGTAAGCTACAGTTTCTAGTGTAAAAAGTCATACATTCTTATTAACATAGATAATAAATATATCAGGATATCAATAGATTGACAGAAAAAATTAAGACTGACACTTAAGAGTGATATTGCTAGATATCTTTTAATCTGTAACTCTATCAGGAATTGTAGATAAGGGAAATAAGAATATTATTTTTAAATACAATTTAGCTATTTTCTTCAATTGAAATATCGTAATGTGATAGAGTTTACATGTATATGTGCATAGATGAATATGTATGTTGCAATGTGCAAAAGTGTCCTGTGTGTGACTTGTGGATGTACACAAAGGTCACACATTGAACAGGGGGAATGTTAGTCATACCAAATTAACAGTAGTGTTTTAAAATTTATTAATTTCATTTGTTCATACTTTAACCCATATATTTAATAAGCTTTCATAACAGCATGTCTTAGTGATCTGTTAGACTGAGGAGTGATTGCAAAGATTATCATATATTAGAAAGTTCCCACTCTGATCGGGATCACTAAGCAAGCCATAACCAAGAGTTAATTGTATTCTACGGGGATTTAAATTCGAATACAACAGAGTATAAATAAAATTAGAATTTTAAGGTATTCAGTAGAATTCTGTTACATAATTTCTCTGCCACTAAGAGCACAATTCAGAACCCAAAGGCTCTGGAGACAATACTTTTAAAGGTTTTACACACTTTCAAACAATGACCTTTAAAAAGATTTATCAACCTAAAGTATCCATGTCCTCAAGGACCTAATTAGACACAACTATCTAGCTTGAGACTTTCACATGGTTTAACAATATGGAGGCATGTTAAAAAATATTTTCTTAATCACATAGAAGTGAAAATAAGAAACATTATTAAGTGGGTTGTAGCATCAACTTGCACTTCAGAAAACCTGTGTTTCAATCTCTCTTCTGTTGTATGTTTCCTTTAAGGGCTAGAACCATGACAGCACTTAAATTTAAGTTCTTAACATTTACATGTCCGGTCCTCAGGCTGGAAGGCACTGCAGTTTCTAGTCATCCCTTTTATATTATTTTTAAAAGTTCAGGAACAGTCCTATAGGTTTTTTTTTCAATGTAATCATAAAATTAAAGAGCAAAAATTAGGATTCTTTTTCATTCCCTTCTGTACCGAACAATAATGCTGTTTCATGAAAGGTAAAAAGTAGTCCTTTCCTTCATAATTTATACATCTTATTTATAGGGGAGAAATATCTCACATGAGAAGCTAATAGAGCTATTCCAGTTGGGTTTTTTTACTCCAATCCCAAGATGTCCAACTAAAAATTAACCTCCCCCTTCTAAGTAATCACATCTCACTCTCCTTTATCTTCAGTACAAGATGGGCCGTGAGAAGAGGCTGTACATATGGCTAGGGAAAGGGAAATTTTGTTGAAGGAGCATATAAACGCTAGCTTACATGGAGTAAAGGCAAGAGAAGGATGCAGTGCTTCCTGGGTGATGTTGCTTCTAAATGTGCATTAGTGTCCAGGGAATTTAGGACAGAGCCATGTCTTGAAGGCAACTGTAAGGTAGCTAGACAAAGCTATAGAGTAGGGTAGATCTTCTAAAAAGAGATGCCGTTGATTTTGAACTTCCGTTTAGAGTGCTGGTTGTTTTCTGACTCCATATGAAAGAAGGCATGACTAAGCAAGTGTGATCATTATTTAAAAAAAAAAAAAAGAGAGGGTTTTTTTATTACTGTTCTTTATGCTTTGATTTTGACAAGTGTGCTAACAAAATTGAAAAATATGCTAAATCCAGATTTCCATTTTTGTGGAAAACCCACACTTCCTGACATGAGCTTTGCTCTTGCATTTTCTTTCAAACAAGTGAGTATCTCTAAACTGGGATGGCATTTATGAAAAAATCAATACACCATGAAAGAGAATTCTCAAAGTTTCCGCACCCAGAATTTATGAAACAGCACAGCTGGATTTCTGCCTCAGCAAGGCCATCAGATTTTCATTCCATAAGAACACTGAAATCATTGCTAATTTCCTTCATTATGTCTCCTTTATAAATTGGGAAGTGCTTCTAATTATGGTAGTCAATAAGTATGAACATTTCTTGTAAGGAGATTACATATAAAATATTGGGGTTTTTTTTCCACTAATTTTTTTTGTTTGTTTCAGATAATTAAAATTAAGTTGCTAAACAATATTGTTTAGAATTCTATGTACTTTCACTATTCACTTCCACATACTCGAGGGAAAGCCAAGTGACGATTTAATGTGATTTGGCTTTGCCTCATGAGAAATGTCCACAATGATATCACCCCCAAAAAGGGTAGGGAGGAAAGGACAAAAGGTAAGGCTTAGAAGTCATCCTCTGCTCTTTCAGCCACCATGGGAAATATCTATGAATGATGATTATAGGAATAATGAACATATTCTTTCCTTCTAAGTACTTTGCCTTGGCTTATCAGTTTAGTCTGGACATTTTTACACTGCAGCACTTGTCTCTCCCCTTTGGTGTATAACATTAATAATCTCTTGAATCCTTTATAACTTCAGCAGAATTTTCTAAATATCTTTTCTCATGTCTAACCCATGGGAGAACAGAATCCCGTAATGTGTGGCTAAGACATGCCACAAAAGTTAAACTCCGGAGAAGAAGCATAAAATGTAGTTCAAATGTAAAAGTTCAAATTCAGAAGGGAAATTGAATATATTTTCATTGCCTAAATGTTTTGTATGGCTGTATTAATTCTATAAAGTGCTCAGATAAAACCCATAATTGTGACCTCTTAATTAAAGATTGAGTTTAGAATGCTCAGAAGACTTATCATGTCATTGAACTTTCTAACATATAAAGATCAAACTCTGAATTTCAGGATAAAGCAAATACAGGACAGATAATGCTGATTGTTTATTGATTGTCTTGCAGGTACAAGCAAGAACTGAGTATTTATGGCTTCTTATCTCTTTAAACCCTTTCAATGTTTGTGGAAGAGTTCAGTCAATAAGAAAAGGGGAACAAGTTTTTTTGACTATTGCTGTGGACTAATCATATAACTTTTTTTATTTTAGTACAGTCGGGTACCATGTTTATTAGAAGTAATTTACCTGTGACTGCTGTCTTCCAGTGACACTTCTGTAATGACAAATGCTTTGTTTCTGAAAGCCTTAGTCTTCTAGTTTCCTTGCTTATCTTCGGTGGGTAAAGATAGAAGAATAAGATCCTTGGAAACAATCAAATTTCATTACTAGTGTCTTCGTGAAGATGAAATATCTACTAAATATATTTGTATTATCCCAAGTACTTTTTTAATATTCTGATGACCCTACCCTGAAATGAAAATGGAGAGGTTTTTTCTTACCAAGCAGGAACCGAGGATCTGTGGGGAAAAAAAAAAAAGAAAAAAGCAACTTAGTAAGACTACATTTTGCCAGAAAGTGGGTAGCATATAATGGCAGCAATAGAGGACCGTATACTGCCACTGTCTCTGTATGAACTGTTTTTCCGTAGTGAAATGCCTCACATCCATCCATAAAATTTATTTCTCTACTTTCTCAGTGACCAGTTCTGTGTTAATTCATTCACTTTGGAAGTGACATAACTGCCCTCTGGAATAGTTCGTTCTGCTCTGAGTCTCAGGCAGATTATTCCACTACAGTCAGAGCCTCTCTGACTGTTCTGCATTGAGCTGCTTTGCATTTCATTCAGCCTGTCTGGGTACCTGCCTCTGCAGCTTTGCAGTCGTCTTGATTACTTGACACTTTAAAAGCTGTAACAGGCAGGATCCCTTTGTGACTCCTGTTGTAGAAAATCACATACCTTTGAAAAAATAGCCATATTTAGTTCCATTTGTAGGCTACAAAATTCCTTTGCCTCTCAGGATTTTTAGCTCAGCTGTTCTAATTGTGACATTTTATCCTCTCCTCTTTCCTTCTTAACCCTTCTTTTTAACCTTTGTGAAAGCTGGGATATATTCTTATATGTCCAGGAGCTGAATCTTTAAATTAAATATCAAGTATCACAAGACTCATGATATAATCACAAGGGTGAAAAGCACCATGGAATTCAAAACAGTATGTATTTCACTTATCAGAGCAAACTAAAACCATGTTCACCTCAAGGTATTGAAGTAGATCTGCAATATGATGCATGGCATAAAGAATCCCTAATAATAAGAATTAATCAATCATTTGCAGGAAGATGTTGAATTTTACTGAAGTTTTGTATTTACATTTTTATATATTTAGTATGAATTACTACTTTTCTGATATGAAAGATGTATATTCATTAAAGCACAGTCAGGATGTGTTTCTCTTCTGTCTCTCTCTTTTTCATTTTCAGGTTATACTTACAAAGATATATTTTTTTCCCATGACATTTAACTTTCATATTCTGAAGACACCAGTGAGAACAGAAATTTTTTTTAGAACTCAGGTAGACTTCAATAGAGACATCTACTTGGATGTCAAAAAAGTACATTTTTTTATTTCAATTTTGCCAAATTCTTAAAAATATATGTGTATGTGCTCTGATTTTCATTTATTCTTAGCTTGTTCCTAATACTCGTTCTGGCCCCATAGACTGAAAAAGATGACAAAAACCTTTCTTTTTCCTTAAGTATATGTAGAAAAAAATGCCTAAACATGCAAGAGAATGCAAATTTCTTACAAGATCCCATATGTTTGATGTGATTATATTTTTTAAATATTTCAGTTTTCAAGTGATATTGCTTCAGTGGTCATTGTTCTGAAGGACAACTTATGGAACTATACTCTTTAATTGAAAGACGGGACATGGAGACAGAGCTGAAGTTAAAATCACAGACCACTAAAATTCTAGGGCAAAGACCTGTTTTGTGATTAGGGCAGCTGTGAGTTACTCAGCATCCTTTGGAGTTCTGCAGTATCAGTGGTTATTATCACTTGACATGCTATATTTATTAGTCCATAAAAAATTAATCATAGTGAAAAAATGAAAACATAAGATCTCTTTCCTGGTAAGAATTTTAAAAAGTTGTCATGGCAGCGTCTAAAGAGACTAAAGAGATGTCTAAACAGGCTTTGAAAGCCAATAACACTAAGAAACTATGCTGTCTTTTCTTTTGAAAAAAGGCATCAATTTCTCTTTTTACACAATTAACCAGAGTAAAAAAATCAAAAGGCCAGCAGTGTAAATAGAATTAGAAGTCTATATCTTTCAATTATACATGCTTTGAATTTTATTATGTCTATTGAGATTGCTTTAAAATTTGCATGAAAGATCAAAAGCAACAAATCAACTGTCCAAAATAAGTCTTTTAATTATACATATTTTTAATTTTATGTATGGTATTATTTTCATTTGATTATTTTCTTCTAGAAATGTCAAAGTCCTTTTAAAACTTTTTTTTACAATCAGGAGGTCCTGATTTGCCCCAAACCGGGCCAAGAGACACTTCCGAGACAAAGTCCAAGAAGTAGGTATTTATTATTTATATTTATTCAGCGTGCTGGGTGTGCAGGGATCGCTCCTCCAAACACGCACACACCCCAGGCATACAGCAGTTTACAATACATGGTTGCAAATTATGCAAATTCATCATTTTCCCTAGAAAAGGTGTGGTTATGCAAACTATTTCTTAGAACCCATTGTTACTATCATTAGCATATGCAGAGCGCAGGCGCAGTGCTCCCTGGTGGTCGCGCTGAGGAGGGCTCGGCGGTCTTTTGATGAAGGCTGCATCTTCTTCCTCGCTTTGCACTTTTCACCTTTCTTCCCTAGGCATGCGCAGTCTCTTGATAGCTTTTTCTTCAGCATTTTTCAGCATTTTCTTCGCTGGATATAGCAAGTTTTTGTTCCCTATCTTTTGCCAAGTTATTCAGCTAGTTTCTACATTGCTTACAATGTATCTTATTCCAGCCTCCGTGTACCCAAACATGCCCAAGTACAATCATTTTAACCCTTTCAGTCCACAAGGTGATGTCAAACAGAAAGAAAGATGTATTTTTTTTTATCAGGTGCCCAGAGATTAAGGTATTAAGTGGATACGAAGAAGAGAATGAAACAGAAATAAATATTAATTATAGTAATTTATATATCTTATAACTTCAACTGGAGATGTACAAAGGTCTTGATTGTAAGTCTATCTTTTTTCTCATCAAGTACTGATATTCATGTTTAAACCTCAACGATATGTGCTAACGCCACACGTGTTTTGCAAATATTTATCCCCAGAAGGCATACTATATATTGAAACTGATCTTAAAATCGTATATAATATTTAAAACACTCCTCATCCACCAGAAAAAGATATGACCAATTAATGATTGTTTGCTCTAGTGTCTCAAAAGTAATTTTTGGT
This sequence comes from Pachycephala philippinensis, assembly GCA_013397055.1. Lineage (NCBI taxonomy): Eukaryota > Metazoa > Chordata > Aves > Passeriformes > Pachycephala > Pachycephala philippinensis. The sequence continues at coordinate 81,460 of VWZT01010276.1, read as the reverse complement.
TAAATTATTAAAGTATTACTTCTAATTTTGTATTTATGGGATACTTGAGTTATTTTCTTGGTGTTATTTCCTTCTGCACCTTTTTTTTCCTTTTTGCTCGTTTTCATCATTCTTCTTTGCAGCCCTATTTTTTGCCTCTACATTTTATTATTTTTCCTTCGTTTATGTGTTGTGTCTTCATTTTCCTTCAGACTCTCAGCCCTAATTATTTCCCAACAGAGTATTATTTGGTAGTTTCTGGTCCAAGGTTTTTTCCCCACCCCCTCCATCAGGATCACCTTTGTTGTAGTTCCATTACTGTCCACTGTGGAATATGGGGTTATATTTGTTAAAGTGGTTAAGGCTCATGCTCACCAGGAGGCCCCATGGGAGACGGACAGCTGAGGGCTGGAGGTTGGAAGTCACCTGAGGGGTGAGAGGCAGTGAGGAGTGAGGAGAGAGGCGGCTGAGTGACAGCTGGAAGTGAGATCGTGATTGGCTGGAGGAACGCGGGGACAGTATATGAACAGGAAGCTGATTGGTTGGTAGGACGCGTGGACAGCACATGAACCTGNAATATGGGGTTATATTTGTTAAAGTGGTTAAGGCTCATGCTCACCAGGAGGCCCCATGGGAGACGGACAGCTGAGGGCTGGAGGTTGGAAGTCACCTGAGGGGTGAGAGGCAGTGAGGAGTGAGGAGAGAGGCGGCTGAGTGACAGCTGGAAGTGAGATCGTGATTGGCTGGAGGAACGCGGGGACAGTATATGAACAGGAAGCTGATTGGTTGGTAGGACGCGTGGACAGCACATGAACCTGAAGCTGATTGGGTGATAGGACGCGTGGACAGCATATGAACAGGAAGCTGATTGGGCAATAGGACGCGTGGACAGCGGCACCGCAGCTCAACCAGCCAATGGGTGCCCTTCTGCTGTTCAGTGCTGTTGGGCTGTGGTTTGGTTTCGGTTGTGCCTGGTGGAAATGAAGGGTATAAAGAGGGGATGGTTCCTGACAATAAATGAAATGCTTTGGACATACAAAGGAGTCTGTCGGCTTTGTTCCCCATTGCTACAGTCCACAGATGTTTTTCCCTGTTCTCAGTTCTTGCCTACACACAAGCACAAGTTCTGCCTGCAGTCACTGTGTTTTATGGCCATACTACGTTATTATAGTTACCAAATCATTTCTTTTCCTCTCAGTATAAAGGAACAAAAGAGCACCCAACAAGTTTTTGGTCATTGGGTTTTGTTTTTTTGGGGTTTTTTTGTTGTTGTTGTTGTTGTTTCTTGGTTTTGTGGGGTTTTTTTGTTTGTTTGTTTGTTTGTTGGTGTTTTTTTTTCCTTTTTTTTTTTCTTTTTGTCATTTACTTTGTTCCCAAAGGGAACAAATTGGTTTCCAATACAACAGCTGTTCTAAGGATTTAGGAATTGCTGCCTGGAGGTTTGCATCCCTGTTCTGCTGAGTACTGAATAATCTGGGATCAGCCAAACCTGTCACGAAAGAAACCCAACTTCTGTTCATCTGTTCTGAACTACTTAAATCCAAACTCTGCCTTTCCCACGTAAATTGTAATTCAGTGTCATTTATCATTAGTTGATTCTTTGGGGAAAATTGACAAGAAGTTTTCATTTGTGTTCATTATTCTGTTTCATGCTTTGTGATTTTGGGAAACTCACTATTTTATTTTTATTGATAAGAGAATGAACGCTGACATAAAATGAGAGACATCCGTCTGGTCACTCTTGCATTCTACCTTGTCATATTGTAGTTACATATTAAATGCAAGAGCCTAATGAGATTGTGGCAGTTTCATTAGGGGGATAGGAATGGAAGAAGGTTGCAAGATAAGCACAACAAATATTAATCGATACTGGGTTGTCCATGGATTTTCTTTTCACACATGCAAAAAGGGAAAAAAATATCTCCAAAAAATTTTAATAATTGAGAAAAAATATTTGTGAAGTCATGAGAAGCTGCATGCTCTTTCATTCTGACCTTGAATTGCTTTATATTATTTCTACAAAAATAAATATAGTTTTTTTTCAATGCCCAAGATCCATGCACTAGCTACTCTGTAGAATAATTCTCATTGATTAGACTAGAATCTGAAGAACAGGGATCATAAGCTAAAGAATAGCAATAATGATTTTAACATTCCTGTTGTTTCCTCACTGGCAAATTTGGAAAACTATAAATGTACTTGCATTACCAGTATTCTCAACATGAAGCATATTTATCACAGGGGAAAAAAAATCTGTTCAGATTTTTCTAAAGAAATGCTGCATTTCATAATCAGCATATTTTTATCATTGTCAATTTACTGATTATTTTTTCAAGGCCTGTTTTATTGTTTCTATAATTTTGTTTATTTGTATTGTTTAAGACATACCTGTAACAGTTGCTACCTCCTATGCTTAGTGAGCTTGGAACTCATTATTTAAGTAATTAAATGTCTTCTGAGAGAAGGCAGTTTGCTTCAGCTTTGTAAAATCTGAGTTCAAATTGCTTCCAATCTATAAAGGTAAATAGGACAGAAAAGGGAAGAAAGGCTGAATCGTGGCCTTAGACACTGAATGCTTACAGTTCAGATTTTCTTCTTTTTTTTTAAATTCCATTTTTATTCATCATGTGACCTCAATAATGCTAATAATTAACAAAACCTGCAACTGACTGCTGATCGTACATACTGACTGATCTTGCTGTGACTATCTGCATATAATTATTTTACCAATAACTTCTCCTTTGGTTATATTGTAGTCATGTCTAAACAAACTTCTTCACTTTAAATGGATTGAACTGCAAATGAGCCAATTAATTTCTGAGAAATAAGCTAGCAAAGGTCATTTAAAACAGAATGAAAATCAAACTCAAGCCTTGGAACACAGAGCCCTGGATTTTGTTGATTTGTGTTCTGTTTATAAATCAGACCTTTAACTTTTTTATAGTGGAAAAAAGACAACCCCCAAAACCTGTCACTTAAAATTCTGGACAGCTATATNCCCCAAGCCAAACCAGGAATGAACAGATAAAATAAAACTGAAAATGACTTTATGATGCCATCATCCAAGAATTGACAAATGTGCTTGTTAAAACCCAGACTCTGAAAAAATCACTTTTTATGTGCAACTTTCAGGCTGTAGTAATGAAAGATCTTGTTATTTCACTGCCGCTGAAAAGATAGGAGAAATAGTGACTGTGATCCATGCTTCCATGTGTAGCTCTGCACATTCTGTAATGTCCTGACATCTCTCACGCTACTTTTTGTTTCTAACAAAAATAATGTACCTTTGCTGATACTAATCTCATGTGACAATACAAATCAGTGAGGAGCATAGGAGTCTGAAATACAGTAGAAAATGAAAATGCTGCATGTTAAGGATTCGAAAAAAGCTGCTTTCATTCAGTTCTATTCCTAGTCCCTTTCAGAATCACGATATCCTCAGATCTCTGCACACCCAGAAGTATGACCTCAACAATAGCCTTTTGTCGCTGTACTTATATGAAGCATTTTCATGTATTGAATGATGTCTTTAAAATGTAGAAAGGAATAATAAACCATTCATCTTTGCTTTGTTTTCCACTCTAACTTCTTAAAGTGATCCTGGCGTACTACGGCTTTTCTTAGCCCTAAATGGAAGTTATCATATACACATGATAATACAGATAACAGATGTCAAATTTTAGTGAACATTAATATTTAATATTTAGAATAACAAAAATATTTTATCAGCTGTTTAGTCCACAAATATTAGAAAAACAACAAACTTTTGGTGAGTTATGTCTTCGTGGACCTATTCCTGGACATAAAAATCCAATTTTGAACCCAGTTATGTTCAAGTTGAAAAGGAACAAACAACTCCACATAGTACTGATATTTCTCCAGAATTAAAGCAGTGCTGTTGAAAAATTAGTTTAGCCTGCAGGTGTTTTTTTGAAGTAAGGATGTTCAACCACTAATGATATTTCTGTATGAATTGTCTTTTTATTTTAGCCATGTAAGTTTATTATATAATGTCACACACAGTTTTCTCCAGTGAAAAACATATTTCCAGCACGACTGTACCTTATTATGGTTTTCATCACTTTCCAATCTCTAAGTTACAGTTACTATCTTGCATTTAACAGAAGAGAGAGTGAATTTGTTTCTGGTCCTCAAACATTTATTTCTTCATGCTGGTGTCTTCCAAATGATACTCTTGAAAACAGGAACAGGAGTAGAGCAACCTGAAAAACATGTACAATCACCTGAAGTATCTGAACCCAGACCTAAAATGAAAGGATCAGACCCATTTCTTCAGGAAATGTGCCATTATTTTTTTCTTGGAGTTGAAGCAAGACATATAAAACATATTTATATGAACATTTATCAATGCAGACAGCATTATGTATCAAAAACATTTTCTGCTTTACCTACATGAAAAAGCTTTGTTTTCTCTTTCACAAAGACAGTGAGAATTTTTGGACAGGAAACTGAAATGATAAGACCTTGCCACAGCAAGTGGCTGATAGAACTAATAGTGCTATTAGTGCTGAACCACACCTGTGTTACCAAGGTGACCACTCTTACAGAGTCATGCTGAACACATCAGTAATCAGGAGTTTAACTAGAGATGTCTCTAGAAACTGGATCTCTGTCTTAGAATAAAAGTTTCATGAAGCTTCTCCTTCTTCACAGACTTTTGCCCAGAACTGTAGAGAACTGTACAGTTGAAGTATAAAAGTTCCTTCAACATAACAAATTAGATCAATATTACAAGAACATTTTAATGAAGCTAATTCATATACCTGTACTGTTATGCGATAATTTCCACATTAGTGACACTGCTTACAATAGCTTTCAGGAAGGATTTCAATACATGAATCCCTATGATGCATTGTTATAATAACCCAGGCAAAATATCAGAATGTATGCCCAGACTTCTGTAAGTAGCATGAAGGTCTATGTATTCCAGCTCTCACATATTCCGGTTCTTATTCCTTAGAGAGGCCCTTTAGCATGTTTTTAGTGAAATAGGATTCTTCTGAATTAAGTGGTCAAGAAAACAAATGTGAAGGTCTGTAAGTCCATTTTCTACCCTAGGGAGAATATTTACCTAAAGTGATGAAGATCCGCAGGACAATACCCTGCACAGCCAGCTGACCCTTCTTTGCCGTGTGGAAGACCAACAGGAGTTTAGACCTGTCAGTGCTGCCAGATTTGAAAAGTGCCAAGCCTTACCTTGTTCAAGTACAACAATTCTAGAGGTCACACAACTCACATCTTTAGTTGTTAGGGAAGATTTTGTCCCTCGAGTGGGGCCCTGCAGGGCTGCTGACCCCTTTCCTCCTGACAGCCTGCCCAGACTGACATTGGCATCACGGGCAATATGCTTCCCATGTTATCCATGCCAGGCATGATTCCTTCATATCACACTGCTGTTGTCTGAGCCAAGGTGCAACTCAACCCTTACTCGCATTCTACAGGCATTTGCATGGTTGGCAGCTGCTGCCAGATGAGCCAGTGTCCCTGGCTCCCCAGTGGAGCTGTGGCATCACTTAGGATTCCATGTTTGCTCTAGGTAGTTGGGTGGGCACGTTGTTACTCATCTTTCTTGTTATGTTAATAAAGCTTTGTTTTATAATGTGTTGTCAAGCTTCATTACACTTCAGACCACATTTGCTCAATCAGTCTGGTAAAGGCACACCAGCATAAGGACCTCCAGCATCTTTGCATCCTTCTGTACCATTGCTGCTACAGTCACAAATGTATTTGATAAATGATGAAAAAAACAAATGCAGACACGTTTTTAGTCAGATAAGCAAAAAATTGCTGCAACGGTTGCATTGAATTTGTCAAAGCTGCTTCATGGAATTTTCTTCGTAGTGGATTTTGCCAGGAATTAAGGCATTAGGAACATAAGTTTCATAGGTCAAAGGAAAATCATTCTTGCGTGGTGAAATCTCACAGCAAGAAAGCTAAGAAAAATGAATGGATTCTTTAAGATATCACAAAATTTCTTGTTTTTTTCAGATTAGATCTCTTGCTATCCAATTTCCACCTTATCTATTTCTGGACATCAGTGTTTGTTTTCCTTTTGTTAAGTAGATAGTACATATTAAAAAGAGATAGTGTTTGAAAATTGCTTAGTTAGCACAAGGAAGTTTGCCACTGTGATGGCATAGAACAAAAAACAGCCACACTATTTTTTTTTTTGTTTACATTTTATTGTGGGATTTTTTTTTTAATTTATTTTATTTTTTTGGCTGCTGCTGTTCAGAAATATCTACAGTAGCTTATCACACAGAAATTCGCCTTTGAGGGATGGAAGGTACTTCAGGGCATTTTTTCAGACTGGATGTAATTACATTTTTATGAATTCATCTTTCCTTGGCAGAAAGATTTAGATGTACTTGATTTTTGACTGGGCTGTAGACTTTAGCATAAATTCATGGAATATTAAGAAACAGGTTGAGAGACAAGCCTCTGAAAAAAGATCAGTCAAAGTAAACTGAGATGAGAAAAAGAGAAGGGCAAGAAAGGATCATGCAAGAAATCTGATTATTGGGAGAGCGAACTTATTTGCTTATTAACTTTGAAGGATCCTATACAACTGTACTTGGGGAAAGTAAGGAATTAATTCCATTTGATATTGATTTTGTTCCTTTCATTTCTCTGAAATATGGTGTATCTCAGAGATACAATATTCATTCGTGTATCTGAGTTTTTCGGCTTTGGGCTAGCTGAACAAACCTCAAGAGACTGAAAAGAAATCACTTTTACTTAATGATACAGAATGTCTGGCAATAGCTAGGATACTAGATTCATCCAGCAAATAGTGCAAAGAAATTGAAACAAAGTATTGGTTTGGGTTCACTGGTGAAGCTACACATTAAAATTACCTTGGTTGCAATTCTTTTGGGATCAAACAGAAACAGCATTTCAGCTATCCCACAGAAACAAAAAACTGAAAGATATTTGCTCTTGACCATATAAAAGTGAATTAAACTAAAAGATTTTAATTAGTTTTCAAGGAGCCTTTTATTTTCAGATAGACAAAAAAAAAAGTAAAATTAACTATGTTTTCAATCTAAATTTAGTTAACTAAATTAAAAAAAAACCAAACAACTAAATAAGAACTAAACGTGTTGCAAATAATAAGGCTAATAACAACTAAATTAGGTTGGTTATGCAAATATGATGTAAGTTACTTTCATTTTTTTCCCAGGGTTGTCTTGATTGAAATATTCTTACTAATTAAACTCAAATTCTTTAACAGTCTTTAACTCCCAAAAATGCATTTTATGGCCAAAAATGTGTCACCTGGTAATTGCTATTCATTCTCTTCTAAAAAGTGCTTTCAAAATGTACCTATCCAGCAATGAATAAAATTGATTGCAAGACCAAGAACATGGCAACTTGTAGTTGATACTCCTGATTCTCTAAATTTGAATCTGTCCAAGTTTCTTGATCAGCTAAACTGTTCTTTGCAGCTTGTATTTTTCTCCTCCATTTCTTTTAACTTTGGATGATACGGTCCCTGAGAATGCTTGATCAGTGCTTAACACAACTTGGCCTTTCCTGGCAGAAGAATCAACCACAAAGTCTGCTTATGACTGTTTAGGGGATATTTAATGGTACAATAGCAGTGGCAATGTACTTACTATGCAGCAAAGGATTCTTTGTGTTTTTAAATCTTTACTTTTAACTTACAGAAAAGAGGAACTTGCTACAGTAATGTAGTTGCTTTATGTAGAAACAGGGTTTGGATCTTTCTTTTCATTCATGAATATTCCTTTTTTGAGGTGGATTTGAAACTAGTGCCCTCTGCCTGTCTAAACATCTTCAATTACTTTACTGTCAATTATGTTCACAGTAGAAGTAAACACCTTCAGCAAGAAGTTGCTGCAGACTGACAGCATCTTAAATGTCCTGTTTGAAGGACAGAAACGTAATAAAATCCTGAATGCTGGCTGAAAATCTTAACAGTGCAGATGAAAGCCTAGAAGATCCAAATAAATAGCTTGGATTTATACGTTTTACTGTTTAATATAAGATGAATTCTTGCCCTTGCCAAAGAATGAGTTTACAAACAGAATCCTAACTCTTAAAGCAACTCCAATAGAAAACAAACATTTAATTGGATCCTAAATGTTATTCAAAATACCTGGTTTTGTTCCTAGAAGAATGTTGATCTGCACATAGGGGTTAGAATCCCTGATGCTGAAGATCTTATACACTGGACAAGGGTGAAAGAGAAGGAGAAAGGACCTTAATTTTATATCATATAATTTTTTGAATACTAAAAGTTTTTGTGATGATTGCCAAGTTGGGATTCACTTGAAACTCATCAGCATTTTTATAATGCCTTACTAACCTTGTTTGCTGAGATTATGTGGCTGGCCAAATTAGATATGATGGTAAAAATTTCTTTGGGGAATGTAGATGTGCTTGGGATATGTACATTTACTGCAGTTTAATGAAAATAATGAATGTTCTCTTCTTATAAACAACATCTTCAGATGAGAGCTCCTAGAGAATATCAGGAAAATGAGCCCTTTCAAACACTTTCTGTATTTTATGCCTCCCAGAACAAATATAAATCTCCTTGAGAATGAGACATCTAACATTCCTGGTACTACCAAGTTTCTGACTCACAGAAACTCTGAGGATTTTTGGTTTTTTTGTTAATGATCAGTTCAATTTTGCCCCTCAATAGAGATACAGTTAAAATTTTTATCTAGTCGGTGTGTCAATGCATAGCATTAAAATTTTATCAGATATAAATTGTAGAACTCTGTGTTTGTCTTTGCATCTCACAGCAATAAGGTAACAAAAGATCAAACTATCACAGTTAGTAGCTGAAAAGTAGAACCTCATCCAGCAGGAGTTTCCACAGAAAAATTATATGTTAGAATGAAAGTATATCCCTCATCTTTGATAGGTGTATCTTGTGACAAGATTTAAAGGATGTGATTCACTGCAGTATAATCACAGTAGCTGTTTTTTTTTTTCCTCCAGATAATTAGAAATATGTACTTTTTTTTTTCCAAGAAAGGGATTTAAATCCTTCTGCCATCTATTCATCCTGCAATTACTTCATTGTTGCATCATAATGTGTGTTTAAATGGGGAGAGGGAAAGAAGTCTTTAAAAAAAAAGATGATTTTACCATAATGCAATTTTGAAAAAAAGTTACCTTGTAAAACAGACACATATTTATTTTAGCAAAATATTATCTTTTTCGTTTTTAAGACACTGGATAACTTATCATTGCCTGAAGTTGGAGCTAAAAATTCAACATTGACCACTGGAATTCACAGAAAGTACCTGAAGAAAATCTCTATAAGGGAGATTATTGGTACAAGTGACTAATTACAATCACTGATAGAGATATGAAATTCTCACAGAGAATTGTATAAGTATGCCTAGACAAGATTTTTCAGCAAGAATTGCTTTGCAGAATTTTCCAGCTCTTCAAATTTTCCATGCAAAATTGCATTGGCACTGAGTCTCTGGCCACAGCCAGTGAGCATTCACTAGAGTTGATTTAGGAGGACTGTAAAGGTGACTTTTAGACCCTGCTGCATCTCTCCTGCAGTCCTGCCCTGTCTGGCAGCTCTTACCCATGCTTGTTGCCAGTGTGACAAAAATGTTGTTAAAAATCAGGGATCACGGTGTCTCAAGAGAGTCTATGTCCTGCTCTGTTCTGGGGATCTGGACAATGCAAAAACAAGTACTTCCAAAACACACTTATGGTGATAAAGGTTTTCTTAGACAGCCACTGATGAAATTTGGGGGTTGACTTTTCTGTCATCCCCCACCTGCAATGCATGTTTGCTTGCACAGGAGGAGCTAAGCTGTGTTTTAATTCTATCTATCAGTTAATACCACGTAATTTTCTTTCATTTCTAGAAATATGTTAAAATTACAGCTGAAGTTTCCCTTTTTGTCTATACAGAGTGTTGCAGCTAGATTTCATAGCTGGTTCTCGAAGGAAGATAAATGCACCAGTCCAATAAAACAACATCACTACAATGCAGCTCTCTAGTAACACCCTGGTTAAGTATTGGTGGAATATAAAATATCAATGGCCAATTCTGCATACTTGCTTAGGGAGGAGAGGGACACTTCTGCTGATCAGTGAGGTTTGCTACAGTCTTACATACTCAAAATAGAGGCAGCCCCACCAATGCTACAAGATTGTATCAACTTTGATGATTCCACGTAGAAAAATTCAGTGATCTCTGAACAAGTTTAACTACTTTTCCCACAGTTTTTGTCTATTTTTTTAAAATTTGAAAATACAACTATTCAGTGGACTATATGTGAATGTATATCTTTGCTAACCTGTTCATTACCTGAAGCACATATTTTCAGATCTTGACAAAATGTGTTTTCATATCCAATTTTTGAATCATACATCAGGTTATTTCTTTTTTTTTTCAGATGAAAATTAAAGTTATTAGGAAACATAGTGAGGTTCTTAAACTGATTTGACTGTTTTAAGCCTACAGAAGAATAATAAATGATTCATTATAAAAACCTAAAAAAACCTCTATGAAATCGGTGTGCTTGAATTCTTTTCCCTCAAACGAAAAATGGGGTACATAAAATTGAAAATACTCTCCTCTCAAGATATTGACAGTACATTAAATTCATTAACAGCCAGCTGGCCAAACAAGAGGCATGAAGAATCTACAAATTCAGCATTACACAGTGGGAATGTGTAGACAATATCTGGATCATATGTTGTATCTTCAGCTGGGAATATAACCCTATTGCTGGACCTAATTGTCTCCTGTGGCTTCATCTCTTTTTCTCTTGGTATGAATCCCCAGTATGCACAAATATTTGCGCTAACCCGAAAGAAAATATAAATGGAGGGAAGGCAGGACTGTGTCTATTTATCTGTGTTACCATAGTTCCTAAGTATCACATTGTTCTTGCTCCTGAACAACCATACAGTATGAGAACAGACCTTGCCCCAACGAGATGGCAAGTGGATGCATCGCCGTCACACAAGGAAAATATAAGAACTCATGTTAAAGAACGAACATATGCTTTAAGTGTGTGAAGCAAAAGTAAAAAGAAAAAAAAGAAGCAAAGGACAAAAGTTGCTCAAATCACAGCACAGTCCACACACTCCATTCATTACATTGTATGGTGCTAAAAAAAACAGTTTTGCATTTGAGAAAAAGAGGTTTAAATTCTCTCTTCTGTGATGCCAGCTGGTACTACTGAACTGTTTCATCTTAGAAATAAAGTATCAAATCACTTCAATGAACATTTGGCCTTAGAAAATACAGTGATCCAGTTGAAGTCCTTTGATCTTTCTGAACTAGAGAGATAGATTTATTTCTCATTAATAATCTAATTTGTGTGTTTCTCTTTTATTTATTTCATCCCATTATTTTGCCTACTACTCTCAATAAAACTAAAAAGAAAGCCTCACTAACTTTCTGGTTTCACGTGCATTTGAAAAGTAATACTTCAGTCATAAGACCAACACCTCTAAGGATCAGTTCAACAAAATCATGGTGTTTCACTTGAGAACTGTAAAGTACAATAATATTATTTTGTACATGGAGGCAGCTTTGGCATATTTGCAAAATAGGTTGGAATAAAATATACTGCACTCTTGGTTTGTGTGTATATGTGGTGTAAATCTGGATCTTCATTGCAATGTTTTACTGAGGAGAGGATACTTTCTCCCTTATGACTGTTTTTTAAACTTTCCGTGTCTTCTTTTTTAGTGAAATCTATCTCTGCTGACAATATAATTATTATAGACTAGGTTTTTCTTGTCCTATTATTACATGACACCTAGGAATAACAAGTGGTCAATTATCTTTTACTGAGCACCATCAGAAAGGAAATTCAATTTGCCTGCATCTTCTCTCATCACAGTACAAAGAACATTTCCTAACCTCAATGACACTTTAATTAGCATGATGGTGGTAAGAGGTATTTTCCATCATTAGAGAGTTTAGGGGCTTTCGTGTGTAAATCACAGTTTTCTATTACAGTTTGAATGGGTTAGATAATATTCTTCCCATGATGCAATGAAGCAGACAATTTCTATCTCTCACAAGTTTGAATCCTATAGCTGAAACGTGCACTAGAAAAGACATATTTGCTCATGTCATTTCAAGTTCATTCTATTTGAAACCATTTAATTTAGTGGTATTTAGAGTCTCAGAATGCAGATATTCAATATAGACTGTCTCATCTTTCAAATGTGGAGAAAGTAGTGATGTGAGTAGTCTGTTCAAAATACTGTTTGTTACTGGCTTAACTTTGTGGCATTGTTATGCATCTTTCTTCTTTATTGTCAAAAGTGTTTACACCCTATGATCAGTCTTTTGTGATGTACATATTCAAAATGTATAAAAGGGGAAAATAAACTGTGTTTTGATTTGTTGGGCTTTACAGTGCAGGAAAAGCAGACTCTTAGAGCTACTTTGCAGACAAGACATGGAAGAAGAGAGTCCAAGACAGAAAATGAGAGCTGGGAAAACCAACTCAAAAGGTGAATCACAACCAGTGCTGGTGGAGTTGTAATTCCTCATGCAGCCTCATTATTTTCACTTGCAGGAACATTTCAAGCCAGATGTTGTTAGGAAATTAGAGATGGTTCTGATAAGCATGCTTAAAAGACTGATAGATCATGCCTCTTTCAAACCTCAAAACCACTTTGCTGTATCAATATTCAGTAAGAATACATATTGACAGTTGCTACCAATCATTATCACTATGTACCCAAAACAATTTGTCCTTAACAAATTCATCCTAAATTAGCAGTTAATATAAAGTCACAGAACTCCCTTCTAGTTAGTATCGATGTGTATGATCTGTGATGGTCCTTAGTTGATGAGATCGATGGTATCAGGCTTGAGAGCTCATTAAGTAGGGAAACCAGGGCATAACACATTTTTAAACACATAATGGCCTTCAAAACTTTTTTCAAACTACAAATGTGGAGATTAATCTGTATCTAGTATAAACTGATGAAGGCCCTTAGAAAGAAACGAAACTAACAATTTAATAATAACTGAGGTTCTCATTCTATGCCTATAGATAACAGATAAATTCTCTTGTCCTGCATTGTCTTTTTCAGCATCATCCCAGATGTCCGGTTGAACAAGAAATTTAACTCTGAAGATAAATATGTGCATTTCTTCCTCTGTCTTGATGAAAACTAAGTCATAATAACTATGGGAGCTCTGAGCAGGTCTTAGAGCTTTTTAACATTCTGATTTTGCTAGTTGTTGAATTTAAATCACGCCTTTTTAAAGAACTGTATGACTTACATTTAGCAGGGATTCTAAGGATAGATCACATGATGATTTTTATCTTTGAAATGCCAATTTTTATTGATCTTGTTTTTAAAAACAAACTGGTTTATATTTCAGTTCAGTTCTCCTGTGAATTAAGATATAACCTCCACTTAACACTTTAGATGAGTGGTGGCTTCTACCTATAATGAAAAGTTGTGATCTATTTCATCAGGCAGTTTATCACCAAAAATTGAACTGCAGCCCAATAAATAAACTGTGGAGTCTGCAGAAACCAATATAATATTTGAATGCACTAGCAACACCCCAGAAAGGTCTGAAAATTGAATGTTTTAAATGGAACAGAATCCAAAGCTGATATCTCACCATCCTATGACAAATTAAAAGAACAGAGAAACCCAGCTGAAATACAATTCATCTCACATGGAGACCCTCAAACTGCTAACAACCATGTTATATAACCATATCCACTGTTCATCCATGCTCAGTGGATATTGTAGGTGATTCCAAGAAATCATGTCAGAAAATTTTAGCCTTCAGACAGATGTCTTGAAATTAAGGAACCAAGTTGATATCTGGAGTTTTTATCTCTCTCTGGCTAAAGAGGAGTCTTCATGTCTAAGACTCATTACAAATTTTTGTATTGTTTGTGGGGGATAGGATATGTTGCAGTTTTGCTCAGTTTTTGTGGACTAAGAAAAGTTTTTGTGGACATGGAAAAAGTGACAGAGCTAACATGCTGCACAAAGACCTTCACTTCCACAGATTAATGAAACTGCAGCCTTGAAGAAGGGAAAAGGATACAAATGTTATGTAGTAGATATGTAGGCAGTGGCTGAAGAATTGCAGAAGAACCTTACAAGACTTGTAAACAGGGAAATGGTAGGTGAAACTCGCAGTAGGCGAATTTCAGGAAATGAAACTAGGGAAAGAGTTGTGCGGGAAATATTGAATCTTAAAGTGGTAATTGCCATTCTGGAATTATATCTTGGTGTTAGCACACTCTGCCACCTGAAAATATCTGCAAGAATGCTTAGCAGGCTTGAAAAAACAAGCACTTCAGATGATAAGAAATATTACAAACTAAACAGAGAATAAGACAGAATAATCATTCTACTGAATAAATCCATGGCAAATAAACAAAACTACTCCTTTGGTACTTCATGTCTGTAGTCTCCTGATCCAATAGAAAGAACATACCAGGAATGGGAAAGATTCAGGGGAAAAGAAAGATCACAAAGCTTAAAATTACTCCCATGTGAGGAACAATTTAATATGAAAGGACAATTTCGCCTGGGGAAAAAGAAAACCCCAAACAATCACAAGAGTGTCATGTTACATATACAGGGAATTATGAGGCCTTGATGGGCCTTGGTCAGCTGTTAAAACCTAGAAGTGAAACTAAGGATTAGCCTAAGAGTGTCATTATCTATTTATAACATTAGACTTCTTTTTTTTTCTTTTTTTTTTTTCCCCCAAGCAAAATTCAAATAAAATAAGAGCTTTCTTTCTAAAATAAGAAATAGTTATTCATAGTCATATTTCATTGGGTGAAACACGGATAGAAAAGCTGAGGACATATGAACAGAAACAGTACTATTTCTTCTTCTTTCCCTTCTGAGGAGTTAAAATAAAAGTGATTGTCAATGAAAAGTCAGGCAGACACAAGGTGAGCTTATGATGTAAGTGCCCATAACATTACATATTTAATTAAAACGACATTACGTTGTAATAGCTTAGGCTTAAACAATTTAGCAAATGCCTTAATCCTATCATAAAGAGATCCACTCTCTTGCATAGGTTTTGACTTGTGCAAAATCGTGAAAGCAGAATTTACTGGCATCTATTTAAACCAAGAACATCAAAATTAAGACAGGTATAAAATGGTCCCAAAAGTGAGAAATTCTCTGGATTGTTCAAACAACATTTTAATAGGAAATAAATCAATGAATAAATGAGACAATTGCTGTTTTCTTTAGTGCAGTAGTAACCATAGAAACCAAATCCAAGGGTTATTTTCATTCACAAACCACATTTGTGGCAAAGCAAGGAATTTTCTGAACAATTGATGGGTTTGATCCTGCAAAGTGCAACTGCAGTTCATTTTGTGTTTGTTCCAGATGCAGTGAGCAGGGCACCTGCCAGTGCTGCATAGCTGTCAAACAGCCATGGGAGGGGAAAGAAGAGGAAGGAAAGGGGTCTCCAGGTTATCCATAGATGAGGTAGGTGGTACTCTGAGTATGGTGGAGCTTCCCAGCTCTGGGTTTAGTGCCAGGCAAGATCCTGTCCCTGCTGAGGACAGCTCCAGCTTGCAGCTCACACCAGTCTCAGGGAACCTGGTGTCTGTCCCACACCAAAAACATGCTCTGTCTCCAGGGATAGCAGAAGCAGATGGCCATGGTCGACACTATCAAAGACAGAGCTCATGTCAGGCTATCACTTGGTGTAACAAAGCCATGCCTACCCAAACAACATGGATTTCTTGACTACAGACCCTCATGCAGCTGGAAGCAAATGACCCTATTCCTTGCAGAAGGTTGCAGTGACGTGAGGATCAGCCTCTTCTCCCAGGCAACTCTTCCTCTTGTCCTGACACTGGGACAAGAGGAAATGTCCTCAAGCTGTGCCACGGGAGGTTCTGGTTGGACATCAGGAAGAATTCTTTCTCTGAAAGGGTGGTTAAGCACTGGAATGAGTTGTCCAAGGAGGTGGTGAAGTCAACATTCCCAGAATTATTCTAGAAACATGGACACGGCATTTAGTGCTATGGATTGGTCGTCAAGGTGACATTCATTCAAAGTTTGGACTGAATTATCTTGGACGTCTTTTCCAACTTTAATGATTCTATGATTCTACAAATAAAACACCCCCAGAACTGTCTAGAAACTGAAGGCCTTTTCTAAAGGTTGTTCAGCACAGACCTAAACTACTCTGAAATGTTGAAACACAGAGCTGATTTATAACGACTTATACACAATGTAGGAAAAGTATTATTGCAATTAAACCCTGGAATAGAAACCAAGAAATCAGATCAAATATTTGTGTTTGGAATTTATTTTCTTTTTATTTCTTTGGGAAGGAAGTTCCAAGTTTATGATTTTGAGTTTGTTGTTTGTAAAAAGAGACTAATGGTTCTTCTCATTATGCTTTTAAAAAAAAAAAAGTGTTATGGTTTATCAGGAACATATGTAGGCTGAGTACATTCATGTACATACATGGAGGTTTTGGTTCTTTTGCAACGCACATACTAAACAATGTTTTAAACTTTTAATGTGTTTTAAAATAGCGTGTTGAATGACAATTTTTTTTTCTCCATTAGCTGAAATGAAATGGTCATGTGTCTCCATACATAGTCATGCCATGCTGAAATACATTTCTGGAGAATAAAACTGATGTAAATCATAGTCCAGTGGACTGAAAATGCCACCATTTTTGCTTGTCCCCTTTCCAGTTCCTAAGACTACAGTTGGCTGGGGTATCGATAAGATAATGAGATTTTACACACTTTTTCAATTGCACATGGGTAATGCTGATTATCAGAAATGCCAGAATTACAACAAAATCTAAAAGTCACTAAAAGTATGAGTTTTTTAAAGTGGTCTTCCATGCCACATAGACATGCAATTTATTCCCTATTGCATACTGACTTTTTCCTTTTTACTATAGTCCTGTATGCATCAAAATACATCTCTCTCACCACAGATTCATGAGAATACCAATGTATTTTATGCCTTTGCCTAAAGTTGAGGCTTAGACAGAAAATATATGGAAAACTGTGGGTTTGGTTCTGAACTGTGGTCATGCAATCCTTTAGTTAGAATTGCTTGAGTTGGCCTTGAATTTAATTAGGATTATGCAGTGCCAAATAATTTTAGCATTGTAGAAATTGACAATTAATTAGCTGAAAGTCTTCTCTTATGAAACATAAATCCCCTCCAACTCTGTTTTATATTGCGAGTAAAACACTGTTCCATCCATTTCTTTTTGATTTCTTGAAAGATGTAAAATTGTACATTAGATCAGAAAATATATTGATGAGTTTTGTCCTAAAATCTTCAATCCACATCATTATTGATTGAGGCATTAATTGATACTTTCAGTACATTCCTGTGAGATTGTATTTAACACTGCCGCCCTGTACCCATCAATTTATTCCATCCTCTTTTATTTTTTATTATTTTATAAAAAAATTAATTTATTATAATAATAAATACTGAATATAATAAATATTATTTGTTATATTCATTATTATAATTTTTTAAAATTATTATTTGAAAAACATATCTTTCAATCAGCCACTGACTGTCACTACTTGTAATTACTAGTTTTGATGACTAAATATATTCTAACATCAAGGAAATCTGTGCATATAATATTAGAGGGGGTGAAAATAAATACAGTTTATATATAATTTTATAAATTATTTCACAAAAATTTAGGCTACCTAATAGAAAACATAGCAAGTTATAATATAACACGCTTTGAAACCTTACTAAGTTATACTTTACTCTCAGGAATAAAGAAGACAATTTTTTTTCTGTATCTATGAGTTGATAATTTTTTGAAGTTTTTTCAGATCTGTTTTACTGATAGTGATGCACACATTTTATTAGCAACTATTAGCAATTAATCTATTTTTTTTCTGTTAATTTTCCCAGAAAATAATTTCTTTAAACTGAAAATCCCAGAAACTCACATGTTGAATACTGTGATTAAATATTTAGAGGAAATGTGTAGTATAAAGGAATAATTTGGCAGTCATAATGCTCTGTGGTATTAATTGATGGAAAATGGAACCAAATATATTATAATCCTGAGGACATCTGGAAAAATTAGAAATAAAAATTTAAAGCAGTCAAAAACCCAATCATACACTTGAACAACTTTGGTGGAAAACAGCACTACCCCTCCAAGGCAGTCTGTGACTATGGTTTGAAAAAGTGATAAATCTGGTTTTAGGATACATGGTAGCATAGGTATCCAACAGTCCAACATTCACATGACATTGGATGGAGTCCATCTGAACTCTTTTTTACAACTTTGAATTCAGTCAAAATTTTTTAAAGGGTAAAAATTTCTCTTATCATCTCTAGTCTGTCTGACTCAATAAGTGATTAGATACTACAAGACACCCTGAGGGCCCTAAACACCCTAAATTCTATGTGTTTTAGCTAAGCTACCACATACGTAATGCTGTCTTATAGCACATCCAGGTTTAGTGTAGGCCTCAGTGGGGTCCTGTACCCCACAGATCTGATATGAACAATTATGGAACCAGAGAGAATTGATTAGAGTATGGCAACATACTTCAATGACCTTAGCTAAGCTAGTCTAGCTCCAGTGGAGACAGATAGCATGCAAGATATCATGGAATACACATTGGATGATATGACAGTGGAGTCAGTGAACCAAAACACACAGATTATTAAAGCTGAGGTGACTTATATCCAGCGTGATGTTAGAATAAAACTGTAGTTGTATAAATTGATGGGACACTTTAAGCCTTAAATGCCACTTAATTCATGATAGGAATTTTTTTTGGTGGATGCAGCTGATTTTGAGACAAAACAGCTAAATTCTGAATGAAATACAAAGTTTTATTTAAATATATGTAAATTCTACACCTTTATCATGCCAAACTGAAATGCAGAAGAGCAGACCATTTCTGTTTATAAAAAACACCTGTTGTCTTTCTTGAGGTCGTGGGCAAAATGCCAACAGACTTCAGCAGAACGAAGATTTCATTCACACTGTACTGTAATTTACCCCTTAGCTTTGTGCACTGCTGAAATCTTTAAGGGCAAACTCTTGACTTAGGAAGTGTAATGACAAAATTCACATAAACCTAAATAAAGATAAGATTTAATCCTAAAAAGTCAAGCAGAAAATGCTGGGCAATGCATCAGTGAACGTCAGACCAAATACAGACTTGGGCAAATATGTTGCTTGTTCCTGTTGGTGACTATCGACAAGTAGAGGCTATAAGCAAAAAAACAAAAGCAAAAACAAGTTTAATTAACTCAAGTAGCATATACTTACACAGCAGATTAGTGTCAAAACTATTTGGATGTTCTTTTTTTTCCCCTAGAATGGCGCTCTCAGAATACTATACTTTCAAATCTCCTGTAACCAGCCATTCTCTATTCAGCTGTGGGAGGAAACATGTACTTAGAACAGCATACACATTGCACTTTCATTTGATAAGTGTAACATTGAAAATTAATGTCTATCTGCTTTTCATATGAGGTTGATATTTGGAAGAGAGCTGATGAGGTTTCTCATCATCAGACAGCTATAGTAGCCCATACTTCTTCTGCAGGAAGTGGCTAATATGTTTGCCACTTCACATGTAAAAAAAAATAAAAGTTAAAAAAAGAAAGCTGAGAAACAGGTGCAAAAAATAGTGCATACTGGAAACTGAAATAAATAGATTAAACATTGAACAAAACTTGTGATATGGGAGAGGTAGCTCAGATAAAATTGGTGTAAGCCCTGGTCCTGCGGAAATGTCAAAACCCTCATAATTTTTTTTAAAAAGTGAAGATTTCACATCAGATTTTATCAACAAAGCAGGACTAGAATATAGTTCTGCCATTAAAAATAACCCAAGGGAATGAGACACAAATAGAACCTGGACCTTACACCCAATCTGCTAAATTCACATGAGCTGTGAAGAAAGGGTCAGTGTTCTGGTCATGAGCATATATTTGCTGTTACGGAGACAATATTTTTGGGTTTGAACAACCTTGTAAAAGAGTTAAGCAAATATGTATGCTTTCAGAAGCTTCCTGTGTGCTTGACTTTTCGTTGCATCTGCAGTTAACTAGGGTTGCCCTGCAATGTCAGTCCAGAACAGACTGCACTGTGTAATGTCTTCAGTGTTATCTTTGACTTGAACTCAGGTTTTGTTATATAGTGTATGCTCTAGGTGCTAAGCTAACAGATAACCTTTTCAGGTGCTACACACTTAGATTTGTAGTTGGTATTATTCAAGTTTATTGCTTTTGTTTAATGCTGTGCATTCCAGCAGATTTACTAGGATTATTTTTGAATTCTTTTTTTCTTGCTCTGTTTCTTCTTTCTCCATATACTTTTTGTTGATTTGCGCTACTGACACAGGAATAAATTACTCAAATTTTAATCCCATCATTTTTAATATGAAAATAATTATTTTTCTCTTGCATTACGCTTTCTTGTCTTATATTTTACTGGGTAACTATAACTTGTCTTAGTTCCCAGGCAGACATTTAAAGAAATCCTGCTATTTATAAGGTTTAAAGTGCAGTCAGATGAGTGGAGCCCCATATTGTTTAAGCTCACTGTTTAATTAAAAAAAAGAGAACTAAATCTTTTATGCCAGTTCTGAAAAAACACACAACAGAATATGTCACTTGTTATCAAATATGGTAAGATATCCCCTAGTGATATTAAACTTTGTAACCTTACAACCTGCATTACTTATAAAACAGATGTTTAAACTTCTTGATGCACATAAGTGTGTGTAGAGTCACACATTTTAAATCTAATTAGTGTTTAATAAGCCATTGGAAATATTGTCATTCAGCTCTTACAAATTAATCCTGATTTCTTAACACATGCTGATATTTTGAACCAGTAATTATTCCGAAACAAAAAAGAGTCCTGGCTTGGTCTGAATTAACATAAACAGCTCCCATGATTATTTTATGTGCTTCCAGCAGAGAGGTGTTAATAGTCTCCTCCTGGTTTGACAGGGAAAACTCTGTAACAGTGGGATTCAAAATTGTTCTGCATGATGGTCAGCACAACTAATATAGATCAGACCAGGAGAAAGAACTATAGAGCTTTCAGAATGACAGTCTGAGCTACAGTGATGTACCTTTGCTAGCAAATTACATGCAAACTGAACCTGGAAACTGCTAATAAACCTGGGTCCTTTCCAGCTCACATATTGGCAATTAAGACTCCATGCTGGAAATAATTGACAATTCTGTCAGTAATGCATGTGTCAGAAGGGAATTCAGTCAGTTTTCCAGAGCTGGACTCCGTATATACTGCTAAGAAGAGTAATAAATATTCACACACAGAGATGCATATGCATAGATACTCACACACTTAAAAACATTTATATGCATATATGCATGTGTTTATATATGTATTTATATGAAAACACATGTATTAGCAATCTAGAAAGCAGTTGGAATAAAATTGATATGTAGTTATGTGTCTCGTTTTTGGAAAAATTATCTGCAAACACAACATAAAACTTGCTGTTGTACAACAGCCCTGTTCTCACCACAGGCTTGGAAAATGCAAGGATTTCACAGTTGTGCTTTCTCAGTCCTGCTTTCCTTTAAATCAGTGAGGAGAATGGCTAGAATGAGGACGGTAAATGAAACTCAATACTCACCATCAAACAGTAAACACAATAATTTTCAATATTACTTCACTGAGATCAGCAACATCAATGGATGCTAGCATTTTCTCTCTTTTTTTTTTTTTATGTTGTATAAATGCTTTTTTTTTGGTATCAAAATTTTCAAGATTGAAATTTTGAAATTCATAGAGCTGTTTAAAAATTAAAACCAGGAACTTGCATTAAAAACACTTAAAATTTTTTAAAAATTATAATATTTCTTTAAATTCTTTGCAATGGCATGGTTCTGGAAAAAAAGTGAGGAAATTACAGAATTGGTATTTGATGCCTAATTGTGTATAATAAAAGAAGGTTTCTTCAAACTCATTGTTGAAGAGCATAAGAAGCAAAATTCATCTACTCATGGCAGATGACTTTAGCAGCTCACAAGAAATAAAAATTTTGAGGCCCAAAGGATTGGGACTCTGAGAAAAATCTGTGACCCACAAAGCTTTGAGTCAAATATATACTTTGGATCAAATTTTCTTTTTTCAATTAAAATTTGATTGCAATCTAATATCTGCATAGTAGTTTGTCCTCTTTCATTGCCTTCCCAATAAGATGGAACACAGGATAAAATGAGCTGGAGCAACAGAACTAAACTCCCATGCCGGAAGATCAGAAGCAGATGGCAAGAGACTTTGCGTATGCAGATTCAAAGGGGGCCTAGTTAAAGAGAACATATGAACACTAGAAAACAAGCAGCTGATCCAAACTGCATTGAACCAAGTTTTAAGTGACAGACAGATTCAACCAGGGCATGACTGTGACTGCCAGTACTGCTTGGTTTTCTCATCACTTTTGAACGATCCTACAAACCAATCTAGCTTATAATAAGATTTTGGAAATTAAGTAATTCTAGAGTGTACAGCTGTTGTAGTCTATGGACTAGCAGAGAAAATGTGTCAGAACCTTTTTTTAATTTTTCCCAATGTAATTTCAATCAGTATTACCTTAATGGAGTTGTATTTACCAAGTAGCTCACTTTCCAGCCAAGGAAGTTTGCCAGAAGAAAAAATCGCTTTGGATTTCTAAGTGATAATACAAAAGGTGCTTACAGCAGAAGAAGAATTGAGGCAATATTGAAACAAGAATTGTTTAGCCTTTTGTTTAACACATGCCAGCACTGCACATCAAAAAGTATGACCAGATGCTGCCACACTTGATTGGAATCAGAGCACATCCATGGAAATCCTGACCAGTAAAGACCAAGCGCTCTAGTTCTGAACTACCAAAGCATTGGCTTCAATTCAGATGAGTAATATCAAAGGAAGCCGAAAATGATCCTGTGGAGCCTCCCAGGATCCCAGGAGCCTCTTTCTACACTGTTTTATTTACACTTTTTACACTTTCATGAAGACATAATACGGATTTCACTACCTCATTGCATTAAAGCTCATCTATCTGAACATTGTGTAAGCTCCAGTGGTAACAGAACCAGTAATACAGTTCATGAAAAAAGGGCATGTATATGAGCAAAGAGCTCATACCCCTCTTTCTCAGTTAGAAGTCTTCAGTGGCCTCTTCTAAAAAAGGTAAGTCTCTTTCTCTCTTTCTCTCCTATTCCCTCATTTCTTGATATAAATTGTTGTTGCATCAAGAAACAGAGGTGAAGGGTTACAAAACGAAAATATTTTTCAAATATTTGGCAGTAGAGATAGAAGCTAATACTATTTACTGCTGATTTGAGACATGTAAGAGGAGCTCTAATATCTAGATATTTGCAGAGAATCAAAGTGATAATTGAACAGACCAAGCAGCTGAGAAAATTAAGAGAACAGAGTTGAGGTGAATGATTCAAATCCACCTGTATGAGTCCTGAGCAGGAGTTACTTAAGCTCCCTGACATCAGTAAAGTGAGTAATGGTTTCATTTCATTTGCCAGCAGACCAGAATAATAGTTTTCAGCCAATAAAGAACAAAAGAAAAAAAACAATCAGTGTGCAGAATCATCCTAAACCCCATAGCAGTAGGTTTGGGTTTTCTTCTGTGTAGTGTAGGCATTCAGTGAAATGTCAAGTTTAAGCCACCATTGGACTGAGACAAAATGAAGTCAAAGAGAAAGTTATCACTCAATATGCATGAGGGTTACTAATGAGATTAATTAATAAAGGTCTTGTGGTTGTTACCTGGGATCTCAATATCCTTTGATTATCTTTAAACTAAGATTAATGACTACAATATATAATCTGTTCTGATCAATTAAATTTATTTTAAATGCATGTAAATATCAGCATCTATTTTCATTATAATTGTCATTGCATTCATTCATCCATGGAAGCACTGCTCATAAACATTTTTGACAACATTCCATTCTATTTTGAGCGAGCTCTCAGAGTAGCCCTGTACCAAAGAGTGCTGGAGGGAAATCGGCTTTCTGCTTGCATCTGTTGCTGAACCAAACAAGCTTCTGAGCTCTTCATTCAGTAAACACTAGTTACTGGGAATTCTAGGTGAAGAAAGACTATTTCTGACTGTAGACTGTGAACTCGAAGTTCAATAAGTAACTGGAAGCAACAATAAGAGTGGGCCATGTGTGTAGACGCAGATAGAAATCCTGCTGTAACATTCGAAGTTATCTTAGCCCTGCATTCAAATCCAGAATTGGTGTAGAGTAGCCTACTAAGAAGTGTATCAATGCTGCTGAACCAACTATTTGCAAAAAAACCCAGTGTATTACTCAGAAAAAAGTGATTTTGCATGTCTTTACAGTGAAGTATGGCATCAGACGGTAGTTTAGTCATGGCATTCCTCAAGGCTCAGTCCTGAAAATTGGTTTAATATTTTCTTCAAAGAGACACGTACAAAAATATAAGAACACTGCTGACATTTCTGATACTGAAAGGTTTGAGAAGCATCATCCGTAGCGTGAAAAATCAGGATATTTATACAGATTAACCAGATAACTGCAATGGTTGTAATAGCAGAAGCCAGAAAACTTTGTCAGGTCAAAGTTCAATAACATGAGGTTGAAGGCTAATAAAAGTAATCTCTCATGAAATTAGGGTATTTGTGCTAGGAGTAGCAGCAAAGAAAGTATATATACGCTAGCTGATCAGAGGATGAAACTAATTCCCATGCAATCCACCAACAGGAAGATAAATTAGAGAAAAAGTTATGACATTGTATTTATTACTGATATTTTTATATTTTAAATATTCTACACAATTCTCATAATTTCTATAGAAAGAATTCCAAACTAAATAAAGTCATGATTGCTTACAGAAAAGACTGTCAGTACAGGTTATGCCTGTACTCCACTTACTGGACTTAGCCACACTAGTAAAACAAAGCATAACTTTTCTTATTTAACAGTTATCAGGATTAAAGAGTCAAAATGGACAAAGGTGTTTCATTTGAAAAAAATATAATGGAAAGAAAATATCCTCTAAAACTTGTGCATGCAGTGGATAGTGTCTGTTGAAGCATATAAATCTGCTTATGTGATAGTGGAGGCCACAGTTAGGTTTTTGTTGAAAAACTCTGCTGACAATATCAGGCATTAACCTCTTAACAGTCTTATTTTTTGAGGTGTAACCCTTATCTGAAGGATATGTATACCTTAATCGATTATATTTACTTGCCCATTTTTCTTTCTGCAGATAAGAAGAACTGTGAGTGAGGTTACAAAACATTTTAAACTTCTTCAACTCATAATTGTCTGCATCCCTTTGGGAATCTTGTCTAAAACTCTGGCCTTGACAGTTTGAAAGGTGCACAGTATACTGAGATTTGATAACCATTTCCAAAGTGAACATTGATCCAGTATTTTAAGTAGTTTTCCCATTTACTTAGAATGACCTACATGTACCTATGGGTGCAATGGCTTAACTGTTAATTGATTTAGGGAAGAAAAATGACTCCTTAAAGGAAACTAAAAATAGATAATAAGAATAGTGATTAGGAACTGCATGGATTCCCAGTCTACTGTTAATTGAAAAAGAAATTAATCTAATGGAAAGACTTTTCCTTGGCATGTTATTGGATTTTGAATTCTTACAATGCGTAATACATGGAATAATTAACAGCACCTCTCAGTTGGTGAGAGAAGGAGAAAACACTTCCTCAGTTCAATCCCAAGACACTTAATTCACAAGCAGGATTCCCTAGCTGTCCCCTCACATATAATTCTTTTCTGTAATTAACCTACTGCTTAATTAACAGAGCTTAGCAAATAGCTGTCAATGAATAATTTATTTGATGAATTTAGCCTTTTTTTCCTTTTCATATACTGAATCAGAAGAGAATAGAAATTTTCAAAGAGGTATTTTATTAGTTAATGTTTACAGACAACTTTGGAAAATAATTCTTGGCTTGTGGTTAATATTACTTAAGTAAATGCTAGTATTTCTAATAACTCAGGTATCTGCTTTAACCAGTTTATTGATTTTTAATACATAAGTGGCCATGCTGTATATAGCTAAAACCAACAGACTGATAGTTTGGGGGTTTTTATTCAGTTGTAATATTCATAGTTCATAATACAAATTGTCCTGTGATTAGATCACCAATTATGTGAGAAGAAGCAAAATATTAAATAACAATCACAGTAACTAGGCGAAAATTCTGAGTAATTAACAGTCAATTCATTTGAAATATATGATGTAACACACACTATGTACACATGCACTTGTTTATTCTTTGAAAGCAGATGTGGGACCATCAACATGATAGAAAAGAAACTTTTTTATCTCTTTCATTTGGTCTATGATCTGAAGACTTTTTTACCCTTGAGCTCAGTAATGCATATTATCACTGCATCCAAAGCCTGCTGAAATGTTTGGAGAGACTTCCACTGACTTTAGCATTGTTTGGCTCACACTATTAAATTAGGAGTGTCATCTTCCTGATTTAGAGTCAGTGGAAATTTTCACAATATGGAACTCAATAATAGTGAATAGATACGTGAGTTCAACAGGACTGCACTTTGATCCTGTATTTATGACTCACTTCCACCTTTCTCTCTAAATTGTAGATGGAAACTCATTCTCTCTCCAAGTGGTGAGTCATTTCCCAGTGTTCAGGACTAGAGGGGAGACTGTTTATGCCTGAATATGTCATTGAGGTGTGCCTAAACCACATGTTCAGCAGGAGAAGTGAGGATTGTCAAGCCTCTCAACTATTACAAGAGAAACACCACATTTGTCCTACAACAAGGTATGTGAGCAACCAGGCAGGCAGGCAGGCAGGCAGGCAGGCAGGCAGGCAGGCAGGACGGAAGGAAGGCAGGAAGGAAGGCAGGAAGGAAGGAAGGAAGGAAGGAAGGAAGGAAGGAAAAATTCTCCTGAATCCATTTTGGGATTCTCATACCTAACAGGAATGAGAAAAAAAATACAAGCTTTGGCATAGTCGAGAAGTCATTAGATAGGTACTTCAGTAGCCATGGGGATTAGATATGCTAAGTTAGAAATATGTCTGTGGTCTGATTTTTTAAGGAAAAATGTTGCTGTAATCTGAATTTTTGAATCATAATTAATTTTTCCTGAGTTGTCTTATGACTCACCCATCTTGGTTGAAGATGGAAATTATGTGAAGCATGAGTCACAGAAGTTTTTATTCTATGGTTTTTGTCAGATCTTTCAGCTGCAATGGGTTTGCTCTGGAAAAACAATTAAATCTTTTAAATCCATAACTGATGTGATTATTAATTATACAGCCCCATGACAGAGCTGCATCTGTTTGGGTTTGCCTGTCAGAATTTTTTCCTTGTAGAAGAAGAGGTACTTGATAATTTGTCTGCTCCAGGTACCTACCAAAGGTCCTGTATTCCACAAGAAAGACCACCCTGTATATGCAGAACAACTTAAAAGCCTGTGTTGTGGGAGCCTGACTCTTCCATACACATTACAAGTCAAATATATCAGAATCCATGATCAATGACACAGTACCATTTTCTCATATCTATAGCGCTAATTTCAGCAATGTTTTATGTACAAGTTCCCCAGAAATATTTGTCAGTTGTGTATCCATTGATATATCTAAAATCTAGAGGCACCAAAGCTTTTGCTGATAGCTTTCTCTGTGCATCCTGTCATGCACTGGTCATGCCCTGATAAGAGAATCCCTCTTTCTCTTGGAATAATCCTTTTTTCCATTTGTATCTGTTCTAGATACTACAGACCAAGCCTGGTTTTATACTGGAGCTAGTTTCTAGCAAAGAGATGAGGATACCTGCAAGTTTCTTATGCAATCCCTTAAATATAGCTGCATTTCCCTGCTACTGTCACCGCAGAGATCCAATGGATGCATGTATTCCCTATTCCTCTGTGCAGATAGGTATCCTCTTGCTTCAAGTTAAATGCTGGGAATCTTTCCCACTTACCTAAAGGTATGTTCCCCTTCATGCCCAGAAACAGTGTTGTTTTCACCTAAATGATTAATTCTTCCTCAAACATGACTGAGATTCACACAGTAAGATTACCTGTGGGTTCCAAACCTGTGTGCTTTCTCACAGCTCTGATTCTATTGAGCTTGGCTTTGCCTGTGATAAATGACAGTTCTGTTTTATCCAACACTGTGGTTTGAGAATTCATTAGCAGGAGGGAATCCAACTCACTTCTTTCTACTTTAGCTATTCTTCTACCTTCCTGAGGAATATCCTCCCTGCCTGTGTATAAACAACCCTAGGGAGGTCCCTTAGTCCTGTCCCATGTTCCTGGATTAAGATGTTATCACTTAAATAATTAAAAATTAATATTAAAATGTAATAGGTTCAAATATCCTAAAGAAGAAGACTAGACCTCAGATCTGTTAGTGACAGATGTTTACTGTTAACTTCGTGTTAACTATGAAGCTGCTTAGGAAATTATCTAATTTCCCTGCTGTGTCTAGAGTGCACAGAGAGGGGTATACATTGAGACCTAAGAGCTCAGAATCATGAAACCTTATCTGAGGTAAGTGCCTTTTTGCAACCTAAGGTAATGTTCCTATGCTTTTGAACACATTTTTCATGTTCCTCAAGCCAGTTTTTCCTCGAGGCAGTTAACTGGCTCCCTGTTTAGTTCCTTGATCCTGTTTGACACCTGCAAATATTCCTCTCTGTTATGCAGAGAACCACATTGCAGACCCAGAGGCTGGACTCACAGCATGATGTTTTAAAGATGCAGTATTCTGTATTGAACCCCTCAGCTTTTGGCAGAAGTAGCCCAGTGGCTGTGTTTTGTGTCTGTATCATTACTCCTCAGCAGTTGTTCAGCACAGTATTTTCCCAGTGCTGAGATTTCATACTACATTAGAATTGCACTTTGCAGTAGATGCCAAGTAGCAGGGAGTCCAAAATGCATATCCCCAGTCCAAACTCATTTCCTAAATTGTCCAAAAGCTCTCCCAGGACACTTAGATGCCCCCAGAGGAGTGCTGCCCTCCTTTCTTCATCTCAGAACCCTAATGTGGGATATTCTTCATATTGCCATACATGGTGTCTGTCACAATTAAAAAGAGACGGAGTGGACATTTTTAGTGCTGGCTATTCAATATCACCCACATCACAGCTGGGGAGATGATTTTTCATCAGGAAAAGCCCGGGCGCCCGACCAGAAGTGCACCATTTCTTTTTGCCTCGCTTGGTCCTGCAGAGGCACCTGCAGATCCTATCCCCTCCTCCCCACCAGACCCCGCTCCTGTTCCTCCAGGACCCCCCTCACCACCCCCAGCACAGTGGACAGGTAGTAGCTGAACTCAGCAGAGAGCAAGCCATTCTCTCTTTTGTAGGATCTTTTTTTTATTAATATTGTTGTGTTTATTGCAATTTCTTCAGTATATTGTGATTCTAACTTATAATCTCTCTTAGTATATTTTTCCTCCACTATCAAGAGGGGGAGGCTTGAGTCTTAATTTCCCCACTGATTTTTAAAACCAACACAGTGTCTTAAAAGTCTTGCAGTCATTTCCTATATCTGATATGTAGCCACAAGCCACAGGAGCAACTAAAATAAGAAACAGAGAATGAGGAAAAGGGGAGAGAAAGGGAAAGAATTTAAAATCTAAAGTAAATAAATCAGATTCATCTTGTTATTTTTGCCAAAAAAAGAGTCCTCTGAATTTAACAGCAAAATCTTACTAGACTTTTGAATTGCTGAGATCCTTTGAGCTATAAAGTCAAGTGTATTGAAATTAATTTAAAATGTGGATGCAAATGTAGGATAAATTAATGTCATGTTAATTGGCAGTATTGACACTAATGTACTTGTAGGCATCCCTTTCTGCAAGAGAAATAAATATATACCAACAAGTATTTTCCTTTCAATAACACTTTAAAAAAAGAACTAAGTGAAAGAAGATAATAGTGGTGGGACATTCCTAGTGGGTGTTTTATATTCAAAAGTATTTCAAAGGTAAATTCTCCAAAGCAGAAAGTAGCCCTGAGACATGTAGAGCTAAATTTTTGAAACCTGCATGTAGTATAAGGTTTGTTAGAAAACACGCATGAAGTAGGTTTTTTCCCAACTCCAATTAAAGAATAGACCTTTCTGCAAACCTTCAATGAAAGAAGAAAATAAGGATAATTTTGTGGCAAGTACTTGCGAAAAACATCCATATGTATGTGTTTTCATCTGGAAATCAATGTTCTCTTGCTTTTCCTTGTAGAGACATCACTAATCAAAAGAGCATGCATACCCAATGACAGTGTTTTGTGGATATATGTAAAAATGAAGCAGTAGCACATTTTATAATAATCTTAAAATTAACAGTTTCAGCTAGATCTCATTAAAAAACACTTATACAAATTGCAAATGTTTTATTTTCTGAGCATTTTTATTGTCCTCTACTCTTGGTTCCCTGTGTATTTTGGAGCAAACATGGAGTTCTATCCAACGCATGTACCATATTTTACCTGGACTGCTCTTATAGTTCAAGATGTACATATACCCTCTGAAATCCTTACTGTTGGAAGGAGAGATAAGAGGAATGGATGGGGCTGGAATTATCCTTGCAGTACTTGGAAATTCCAGGGTTTCAGCCATTATCATCTGAATCCTTATTTGTAAGTGATGTTTGTATCTGCTATTCTGTCCCAAAGAACCATTGGCCAGTGCTGGTGACACTCAGACTGGGGAAAGGTAGGGTAGCCAATAAAAATCAGTGTAATGCAGGATGTAGTGGAGAGTACTGCATTTAGATATCTCATTGATGGGTTCAGTGGCAGGCATGGATAACAGGGTAGGAAGTGTTCCCAAAGGAGTCCAGAAAGATGATCCTCATGGTGGGCTTAACTCTGCAGGCTATGATTAGTGATAGGGACAAGGAAGTAAGAGAAGCTGGAGATAGCACTAATTAGGTCAATTTTTTGTATGATCTTCTATTGTAAACATGGGTGAGTCTTCACCCTCTGCTTGGGGTCTAGAGAAGCTCCTGAAAACCAGATATCCTGACCCAGAATATCTCTTAGCTATAGCTCTGGTTTTGGAGAGCATGGGGTGTAGCAAAAAAAATGGATTTTCATGCATGTTCCTTGATTTCATTAATAATTGTATTACTTCCGTTGGAAAGGTAAGTTGGTTTTATCTTGCTGTCATGAAGTTCTTAAGTTATAAGCAACTAACTTTAATTACCAGCCAACAAAATTTGATTAATCATTTAATGTCAGCATTTGACCCTAAACTAGGAAACATAAGAGGGAAAGGTAATTTCACTTTCATCTGGCTTTCCAAATCAAGAACAGTTTGCTTTAAAAGCTTCCAAAAAGAGTGACTGAGTAATCTTGGTTTATTACACAATTTATATATATACTATATTTTACTTGCTATGAAGTTCAAGGTTAACTCTTACATGTAAAATCAACGGGACCATAGGTCGTACCTGACTGATGGCAATGTTATTTTTTCATTTAGTATGTGTATTCGAGATATTTTCTTACAGGTGTGACAAGCTCTCTGAAACAAAACACTGTTAATAATATAGCTTAAAAAAATATTAAAAAATTGGTGATGCACTCTTATGCCCAAATGTTGTCATTAGAATCACCTGCATCTCAGTTTACATTCTTCAGGAAAACTCACACAATATATTGGCTAATTAACAGAAGAAATGGCACTAGACAATTTTATAACTACATTCAACAACCTTACCTGACAAAAAAAAAAAAAAAGAAATTTCAAAACGTAGAATTTATACCTCTAATATAGTAGATTCCGATCCACAAAATTCAGTATGTACCATCTGGAGGATTCACTGTCTTCAGATTTAAAGCAGTGGGTTTTCAGAGACCTATTGACAGCTTGTGAAAGTGCTGAAAATTCAGCTTGGAGTACACTGGGATAACGCACATAGTTGTTTATGGCCTCTTCCTTCAGCAATTTCATCCATAAACTTTACCTGCTGTTCAGTTATATAGGCACCAGGGGTCTTGAAAGACTGTCTAGATATAAATATTGATGGGAGAATTGGACAGATATCTTAAAAGTAAGTTCTTGTTTTGAAAATGGGTAAAAGTTTAAGCAAAGTGTTACGTGAAATCCAGTGAGAAATTGATGATGAAAATGAATAATTATTTTGGTGCTTTTTAAAAAGAAAATAAATAGTTCTCTTAAATATAATGGAAAGGACCTAAAGAACTGGAAAAGACTTGGTAGAAACCTCCTATTCACTACAAATGTATGTCATATGATACTACTTGGATTATGACCATTTTGAGATACAAAAGTTGTGTTAAAAATGGTCACAAAATATGGAAAAACCTTTTAGATATTCCATTCTGGTAGAATTTAATTTTGAAAATCTGGTAACCTTTCTTAGCTATTTAGGCAACATAAAAACATACAAATGCCTCCTATTCTTGCCAAGTTTCTGATAACCATTTCTGACTGAGTAAACCATATGGTATATCAAAAAACAAAGTTTTTTTAATGCCGATTTTATTTTGCTTGCAGAATAGGGTTTTTAATTTAAAAAAAAAAAAATTATAACAACACCGTATTCTGGTGATAATAATGAAAGTGGAGAACAGGGTAGATGATAATTTCACTGTGGCTGTTGCTGACAATGGTAAATTTCCTTAGTTTCAGGTAGGCTGCCAAACCTCATTTGTTGAGTCCCAAAATAATAGGCTACGCATTTAAAAGATTCCAAAGCCTTTCAAGGTCCTAGGTCCAAAGACAGTGCTCTGGATCTGATGAATAGAACTGAACTCCTCCGCTTACAGAAGTGACTTTTAGATACTGTCCCCACAACCCTTCTGAGGTGTGTATTTGGATTTTGCTGCGTGGCTCACATTGAGCTATAAAGGATATTTGGTGCTTGCTGTCCCTATGAAGCCACGCTGTCTGCATTTCACCTGCCTCTGCTTTTATCAACTCATTCCTTATGCTGAGAAAGCTGATATAAAACTCCAAGAGCTTCATCTTCAATAGTCTGCCCTGTCTCTCTTCCCTAGGCTACCTCCAGACCTGCATGGCCTGGGATACTGATGGTGTTGAGCCTTCCTAGATCTGAGGCAATTCATTGAGACAAAAACTGTCCCTTATGGCCTATTTTCTGGCCATTGCTGGTCTTCATGCTCTGTCTTTTAAAGGTGTATGGAGGTAAATAAGAATACAGGCCTCTCTGTAGCTGTGTGCAATAGCTAGAAAAGTGATAAGAGCACAGACACAAATTCTCTGTCCATAGATAGCAATCAAAGTTTCATTCTTTCTTGAAAGTTGCTAGCAAAGACTTTCTTTCAGAGACCCATTTTAGTCTAAACAATTCCTGCCACAAAAACAAATCAAGAGTAATTCTGCTCCTATCATTCTGTCCAAACACTGCCCTCAGTTTGTCATGACTTGATGCTGCTATTCTCAATATACCATGAAAGCGGGTAGAATACAACAATCCTTTTTCTGATTATGTGAACTTGCAATAGCACCTCTTTCTAGGCTGGGAAGTTAACCATCCAATTTATGGGGTTTTTTTTCAACCTATTAATAACAGCTATTTGCTGGTTCTCAGGAAAAGTACATGTTTTTCCAAGAACAACAATGAGAGCAGCAGTGTGAATGTCAAACAGATGTAATAGATCTTTGTTTAAAACTCCCACCAGAAATCTGAGGAATCTTAAATTATTTGGGTTATTAATTTACTTAATGGGTTTGCTGTTCTAATCTTGGGTCAACAAATATGTCTGTCTTGCAGGAAATCTCAGAGCGGGATAATTGTTTTCAACCCCTGAATTTTAATTAATCATAGCTTACATGCAAAACAAATCTCTATTTTATTGCATAAAAACATGAATTTTGAAAGTGTTGTTGTTCCAATTCAGCCTATTGATGAGTTAAAGAGAGTTTTCTTCAAGGACTTATTCACTTCACCTATTTGTTCTTTTACGACATTTTTTAAAATCTCTTTCACTGATACACTAACAATGATTTACTCACTGTGTTTTAGAGTATTTATAAATAATGACATGAGATGGGAGACTTTAAAGGAGCAGGTGTTCAAGCTCTTAAAACTGTTAGACTGGATATGCACATAGATCTTTCTTAGAAAAAGGGACTCTGGGAGTTATAAAACTAGAGCTGTGTAAGCTTGGGACTACCTGCTCTTCTATCAGGTTCAGCAAACTGACAAGGAATCTGCCAAACTTGTCAAGTGTGCTGTGACTCAAAGGCAGTTAGAAAACATTTTTTAATTGCCCACAAGGGTATTTAGGGGGTTGAATACATTAGGAAAGCAAGTTTTCTTATTATACCATAAAATGACACAAAAAAATACATGCTATCTCTCCTTATCCCAGCTTCTTGCTTGCTTGCTCACTCTCCTGTATACACACATACACACGAGAATATAAATATCATATTAAAACTATAGGAAAAAGTGCTATGGAAGGGAACATGTCTGAAAAGTATAAAAGCACATTGGAACAAACTTAGAAGATAGAAACATTAAATTTTTTTTTAGTACTAATTATTTTGTGGTGGCAATGCTTGTTTAGTTAGATATTTGAGTCAAAGATTCAAATGGTTGCCATTGCTTGGCTTACGTAGTAAGAGATGTGGCTGATAGCTCTGCTTTAGAAACCACCACCGTGGTGACAGAGCCTCAGGCCATCACCTACACAAATGACACTGCAGTGACAAACTCTTGCATTCCTGTAGATGGGGAAAATAGATGGTTGACACTGAGTATTGACAGTAACCAATGTTCCAACTCTGTAAATTTCACCTACTGGGAGATAGTGACTATTTTCTCACTTTATCAAAATAGTAAATTTTGATAAATTGGATGAATTAGTAACAAATTTATGAATCTAGTGCTAGGTTGCTTTGAATATTTATAGTAGTTGGGAACTTATGTATATACCTGATGCTGTAGGTATTTTATTGTATGGAGATACAGAAGGTTAATCTAGTGATTTAAATAAGCAAGTGAACTTGTGTAAACATAATATTAGGACAGATAAAAAATATTTCCTAAAGCTTCCCAGATTCAGCAGTTGTTTACAAAAACCAGCGACTTTAGACGTGAGTTTCTAAGCACTTCCATGAGAACTTGAACGTGAAAATTTAAATTAATCCTTCTAGATATGACTCCATTTAGAATTAAAGTTCAAGTGGTTGTTTGTTTTTTATTAAAATATTAAAATATCACAATTTTATTATATATTATTATTATTTATTAAAATATTAGAAATTACATCAGAGTAAAAAAAATGAAAA
This sequence comes from Pachycephala philippinensis, assembly GCA_013397055.1. Taxonomy (NCBI): domain Eukaryota; kingdom Metazoa; phylum Chordata; class Aves; order Passeriformes; genus Pachycephala; species Pachycephala philippinensis. The sequence goes on along the minus strand of VWZT01010276.1, from coordinate 46,182 downwards.
TATTAAACTCTTTTAGACATACCTCAGCAACAGCTTTATGCCACTTCAGTAGCAATGTGTAAATAAGGTGGTAGAGTATTACCGTTTCTGCATGGATTACTGAAAAACTTTTCAAAGAGTGATTGAATCTACTCTGGAAGAGTCCTTTCAGAATTTGTAAGAGGTTATTGAGAATTGTTTCTATAACATAGCTGCATGAAGTCCTAAGTCTTTTATCATTTAAGTCCATTGAGACCTGGAGCTATCATGGGCAAATAATGTAACTTTCAGGAAGTACAGCACCAAAAGAAAGTGAATTAGAGACTGAGAGCTTGGGGACTCTGAAAGGCAACTGTAATTTTTGTCTGGATGCATTGAGTTGATAAAAAGAATTCACTTGGCATTGGGTATACCCTTGTTCTGCTTTGAGTCTGCAAAAAAATCCTTATTTTGGCTGAAATATGAAAAAGCCTGGGTACTCCATGAAAGTCAATGACAGATTTGTCATTGCCTCATTGTACCATCTTTCACCACAGATGATTTCATCAGGTATAGGTGGAAAAATCACTACAAATTTTTGTTGTGCAGCTATAGGCAATAAAATGAAACACAGAAGTTGTCTACTACAGATGCACATTGTTGATGTGATACGCCACCAGAAAAGCCAGCTCTTGGCAGATGTACCTTGAATAACACTTTTCCCAGGTGCCATGCCAATGATTTCTCTGATAATAATTCACTGTGTAACATAAATAGAAATATTGATATGAATAGTGGCATACAGAACTAACATATAATTAACTGTAAACTTGCACTTTCCCTAATTTCCCTTCCTCATTAGTGCAGAAATAATTTTTATGTCATTGCTAGAAGCTATTTCTTGTAATACACCATCTCTCACCAGAAACTACAGCTGAAGAAATCTTGTATGTTTCTCCACAGCTTTGAAATTTGTATATTTTTCTCTAGAGAAAAGGACATTGTAAGGTTGTAAGAAGGCGATTGATGATTCAGCAATATAAGTGGAAATTATGTGAATGTTCGATGAAACTTGAAATCTCTCCTTTTTTTTCTATGATTGGAAAAGGATCAAAAGCAGAGTTTTGTGTAACAAAATACTGGGATAAAACTGTAAAAGGTCACTGGAATTATGAAAGCAGAATTTATTTATTTATGACAAGAATACATTTAAGAGCTTGTCTGTCTGTATCTGCATGCAAACATATGTGGTTGTAAGCGCAGTTGTAACAAATTTTATTGAAATTTTTACTAAAACAGCTTCATCTATTTATCTATATGTGATATACTTTCACAAGGTTTTATAATGTCATGCCTTATGAATGATTTTGTAATACATTATTCTGTAATGTATGAAAGTGGAAAAACAACTTTGTAACACCAGGACTTCCAGCAAATATCACACCACAGATTTAATTCAACATTATACTTTCAAATAAATCACTGAAAAGTCAAAACTGGAGCATAGATTGAGCTGCAGATCAGGGTAATGTAAAATTTTCTTTGGGAAATGAACTGGTGAGGTCCTTTTCAAAAAGGCCTGCTTTAGAAGAAAAAGGAGCAACAGTCTTTCTGGTTAAAACAAATTATGGAAAAATGGAAAACCCTCTTTCCTCACCAAAGCAAATTATCGTTGAGGCATCAGACACTTTGAATTCCTTGAATACCTGTGAAGGCAACTAACTCATTCTTAACCCCAGTGAAAATAACAAGAGTTTTTTTTTCTGGGCTGGTGTAATCTTGGAAGGCCAGGATATATTTCACCTCAAATTCAGTATTTTTTGAAGCAGCTGATGTTATATCCTTAGACTTTTCACTCTTATGCAAAAAGAGAAAGTGTTAGTGACAGTAAAAGGAAAATAACAATGAAACATTAAAAAGCAAGTCATTTTTCTGTCATGCATTTTGTAAAAATTGACATTAAAATCTATCAATGATGTTATTTGTAAATTTTAGTTAGAATTTCACTACTCTGATTTTCATTTTAGAACACTTTCTAATCTTTAAACAAGAATAATGGGTGTTCTTTTCTTAATATGGAAAAATATAGAAACACAACTTGCATTGTCAATTACTCTTCTGAAATGGACAGACTGGAAATAATTTTGTAATTTGTCATAGGCACATTTCCAAGAATTTTTTCCCTTTACTTTGAACCTAGTAAAATTTTGAAGCAGTAAAGTCTTGTACCCTGTTGAGGGATGGTTTTTCTACTAATTGAAGTACAAAATGTCTGAATACAAAACATCTGATATATCATAGTCTGAGCAAAAAATTATTCATCCTGCATCACTTTTTTCTAAGCAAATTATTTGCCTTTAAATATATGGGCTAGAAGAAGCAAGAATTCTTGTATGTTGGGCACAAAAGCAACAGAAAGCAGGAGGAACCAAATAGAAGCATTAATATATTATGAGAGAGAAAAGTGTTCTGCTGCAAAATATTCCTTTTACACTGTGGGCTCTTCCACTTTCCTTGACCCTAGCCAAAGAATAGTTAATATTTGTTTAACTACTACCATATCACCTATTGACACTTTTGTGTGTTTTTATAGAACTATTACAGCATGCATGTTGGTTTGTCTGCAGGATACTTTTCTCAGCAGTAATTTCCATTTCCAAAAATTCTGTATCTGCTGCTTCTTCAGCTGAACAGTATAAGGTTACACTGAATTTTTCAGGTACCAGTTTAGTCTCACAAGAACAGTAAGTACCTGTGCCTTAGGCATTTTGAAAATATGCTCCCTGGAACGTACAGAGATTTCAAGGAAAAATAAATGTCTTACGATCAAAAGCTGCACTCATATGATGTAGGTCTATGTTTCCAGTTGCTTCTTCATTTTCAAAAATCAAATTTTCAGCATAAAGTGTCACAGATATCTCACATGCTAAAAGAATATAAATAAAAGAAATATAAGCTTCAGAAAAAAAAGTGTGAATAAGCAATATGCTTTCTTGAATTTATCTTGTTTATATTTTATCATGTTAGAAACACACCCATTTTTCTGTATCTCTAATACATCTCATTGCAACACATCATTAAAAAGAAAGGACTAGTCAGAAAAAAGTGTATTCACTGACATCCCATTTCAGATTTTTTGCTATAAATGAAGTACCAAAGCTATCCCAAATAACTTTCATCAACATTTGAGTTTTCTATAAAGTCTATTCTTTTCGTACGTTAACTCCAGGCACATATGACCCAGTTTTATATGTCTGAGAAGGAAGAGCATGTCCTCGCCCCAAATTTACTATATCTCCCACTACAACAAAATTATCCACACATTTTTCTCTAAAATTTAAAGCAGCAGTCTACATTAGTTATGTATTTAGAAAAGTCTTCTGAAATAAGTAAACTTTGTGTGAATTTACCCTCTGCTAAAGTAGTGTGTCTAAATAAATAATTTCTGAAGTACAATGATATATTAAAATTTTAATATCATAAATAGTTTCTTTTGACCAATAAGTATGATGAAAAAGGGAGAAGTCAAAGCCTGATAGCTTAAAAGGAAAGAACTGGGCCATCATCTGAATAAGGGTTTCTTGTTCCCTCTTGTGATGACAGATTTAAGTGAAAACTACTGAATAGGTGGAATCTAACTTTTTAATATTGAAACAAATGGATAATCTTTCACAAAGTTTTCTTGATGTAAAAAAAAAAATTATATTTTTATATTTTTTGTTTTTCACATCTCAACCAAAAAGCCTTCTTATCTTTCTTACATATTGGATGTTGCCTCTACTCCAAAGAGGTTTTTTTCTTAACATAAACATCTTGTTCTTTTTTGAAACAGAGAAACCAAAACTTTGTTTGGAGAAAATAATGATTTGCAAAAGAGAGAGTAAATATTGATAGGGGTAGATGTTTTCTGGTAAAAGTCTTAAGCTCATTGATTAAGGATGAAGAAATATTAACTGTGTTGATTCCATCTCTGTCACAGGATCAGGATGCTGACAAAATGTTGAAAGGATTGAGTAAAACTGATAGAAAAGACAGTTTCTTCAGATTGTGAAAGGGGGAGAACCTTTTTTCTAATGTTTCAGAGTAGTTATGTAAGAATCTTAGACTTATTACACCATTTGGTACAATATTTTAAAAGTGAGTTAAAAAAACTTCAGTTGATAACTCTTAGGGAGGTAGTAACATAGGGTGAACATTTAATGGGCTGTTGTGCTGTTTCACAAGAACAAAATTTTGACATGATAACTTTGATATAAAAATATCCAAAAAAATGCCTTTTTGCACTTATTGTTTGTAATACTCTTTTCAAACCAAACAAAACTTACTTCTGTTATAGACATACTTTTTCTAAAAGTAGTTCCATTTGGATTAAAATAAGAACACATTCATACAAAAAGACCCACGTGCTCATGTTTGTGATGCTGAAATGAAGCTCCTTTTCTCACCCTCGAAAACTTTCATCTGATTTTATTTTCTACAATAATACCAAATCTATTTCACGTGTCCTTCTTAGCCTAGAACAAGGCTGGGAAGCTTTCATGAAATCACAAAGACTTTTGCCTTGTTGTTGTTCATTCAACACTAATGTGACTAGAAGCATTAGCTCAAACTTTATGATTTATGCTCATAATTTACTGTATGACAAAGTACTTTTGGGGAACCTTACTGGTTCTGAAGCTTATTAAAATCCTGTGAACTAACAGAGCTTTAAAAATGGTCTATGTGTATATGCCTAAGTGTGAGTATGTAAAAACTATTACTGAAAGTCACATATATCATTCAAGAAGGGTTTAAGCTTTGTCTTCAGAGCCCAGTAACAAGGCTCTTGCCTTTCTTCATTATAAAAGCTTCTCATGTTAGGAGACTTTTAAGTTCTGGCATACAAGTGAGATTCAACCACTCAAATCTTTTGACAGAACTCATACACATTTAACTTCTTTTCATTTCAAAGCAGTAGTGTACAATTAAATCTGATGTCTTCTACTATCTTCCATGTGATATGATACAATCTGATAACTTTTAAACATCCAAGGTGATACACCTTTCATGTTTCTGGATGCCCACTTCCTTGGCCCTGTGAACACCTCTATTTGCAATGTTTTGGGGTGTAATCTCTAAGGCTTGTTGAGGATCAAATATCTGTCTGGTTTCCATTTTGGCCCTGAAAATACTCTAGTTTACCTCAATTTCTGAAGTAGAAGCAGCTTTCTGGATGAAGTCTCTTCTTCATTTCATTTCATTGTTTCTTTATGCCAGAAATTAAAACTTCTTTAGGTAATGTGCTCTTACATCTTGGGGCTTATCCTTAGCAATAAATACTTGTATTACACTAAATGGACTCTTTATACTTGTCAATATGGTGCCAAAGGCTCATTAGCCAAGAACTTTTCAGAGAGCACCAGAGAGTAACTTTTAATATTAAAGTCTTCTTTTCATTTTCATTGTCTACAGAATTTCTATTTTTGAATCCATTTGGAGTGCTCCAAGTTTTTTTTCCTATGAAATCTCAAGTAGAAATGAAATGAGCTGTAAGATAGGCTCCAATAAAGGTTTGTCTTTCTGATGCCAGATTTTCCCCATTTGTAATACTGCATAAGGCTGGCTTTCCACATTCCCTGATTTTCCACTGTATATCTCATCAGTTTACCAGCCCCTTTAATTTTATATGCTGCACCTTTACAACATCATTAACCCTCAAGACCTGTTGGGCATTAAGTTATGAAAGACATATAACAAAGGGTAAGTGAGAAAATAAGAGTTCAATGTTTTCGAATTTAATCTGAATATATTAAAAATATCATTCTTTGTACTGTAGGAAAAGCCTGTTTAAATTAATATTTAGTATATTGCATTTACTTTTTTAAAAAAAATTCATTTGTTTTAGTGAGTAATCTTGCTATTTATTATCTTAATGTTTGAAGTTAAGAGGCACTGATCTACAAAATTTTAGGCTAAATTTCATCATTTAACAGGAACAAAAAAGATGCAAGTATTATTAAATAAGGTCACTGATTCAACATGTATTTGTTTCAAGGTTTAAAAATAATATGTGTTTAAATGTCATCCCTCCACCTCTTCATTACCTTTTAAACGGATTTTTCATAATGGGTGCTAAGATTCAGGAAGAAACATTGTACCTCAGCATTCAATGATTCATTTTTAATTGTTAGTTCAAACATATCTGTACTAGTTTGAAAACAAACCAGTAGAAGATCACAAGTCAGAATTATAATTTAATAGGAAAATTAAAATAAATGCAATAGTACAAGAACACTGACTGAGTCAGGATACACCCTGACACCCTGTTAGTCAGGGTGGTGGTAGCAGTCCAGATGAAGGGGTCCTATTAAAGCAGTGATCCTGTAGAAAAGGGGTCTGGTCTTCACCTGGAGGTCCAGTGGTAGCTCTTGTCGTCTGGGAATCCAGTAGGTAGGGCTTTTCGTGCTGTTCCAAACCCCAGATTACATCCAGGTGGGAATGCTTGGCTCCTCCCCCCTGGGTGGAGCCTCTCACAATGGGCTGATGAGTCATGTGGTGGGTCCTTGATTGCCCATTAAACAGAGATAGCTCCCAGAGGGAGTTATCAGGGATGAGTCATGGTAGGAGATAACGAACACTGCCCCACCCACTTTAACAGCTTGTGAAGAGGATAATAGAATACATACTGTGGTTACATCTTACATTGTAACCTGGGACAATGTCATAGCAAAATATCAGATGCCATACCAAACATCTAACAACAGAGTTGCCTAATAACCAGAAAGGGGACACGATTGTGTTATGACCTGCCCTTGAGGGTAACTTAGGTTCTTGTTAGTAGATCCATTGGGACAGGTTAGAGTGAAATGAAACTGAACGATTGGTGTTGTGGTTATTTAAATATAGTAATATAGCAATATAAAGGCATAAAAAATAACACTGAAGAAAATGTATAAGGAGAAGAAAGAAAAACAAAGGATAAGAGTAAAAAGATATCACCATCTGCGGATCTCGTAACAAGACTTGCTTGTTGCAATTCAGATGTCTGCTGGTCAAAGTGTTGGTCGTAATCTCGATCTGTTGGGAGTGGGGGAAAGCCTGGAAAACAAAAGGTTCAATGGGTTAATATGCACTTATATTTACATGGGAACACCCAGGTCACTCCCCTGGGGGGGAAGTTTTACACTGTCTGTTGCAACACTGTGGCTCATGCACAGGCCTCTGGTGGAAGGCCCCAAAAATCAGTGTGGGGGCCCTTCAGGGGTCTTTGATGGTTTATAACACGTTTTAATGACATGACAACTGCCTCTTACATCAGCATAGTTGAACTAATTATGCCCCCTCAAAAAGGAATAACATCTTCAGGCCTATGTGTGGATGTCTCAGTACCTGCCCAGAGGGGAGTTTTACAACTGAGCCAGCTTTGTAAGGGAGTATTGGCATGATAAAAAGCACCGTCCTTTCAAGACCCACCCTGCAGGTCTACTTCCTATCTGTTTCAAAACCCAGCTGGTAGTCTCTGCTGGTGGGTGTTCACCCCCTCTGCCTTATGCAGATCAGAGATTTTGCCATCACACACCCAAAACCACTCTTTGTCCCTTTTGACCAGGAGGTTTAAACCTGGCGCCAGCCAAGGATGCTGATGTCTCTGCAAATGTCCAATTGTTTTGACTCACTCACCATCAACATTTCAGTCCCTCACAGAGTGTTAAAGAAACTCCCCTGTCTGATCATCCAGGAGCCACTCTGGCAGTCATACCCACACCACCTAAGCTAGGACATTGAGTAAATGATATAACTCAGAATAAAGAAATGTCAGTTGTTTCAAGAATTATAAAAGAGATAAAAATTTGGCTGCAGGCAACCAGCACTGATATTACTCATGACACAGTATATTTTAGTTAAAGTTTTCATTGATGGTCTTGTAGAAAAATAGGAGTGTTTCTTTCTCTGATGTTTTAATGTATCATTATTACAGAGAAAGAGGGGTGTATACAGTAAGAATAGGGTGCTTTGAAAGCTGGAAAGTTGCCTCATATAACTTGATTTTTTGTGGAAGGACATGTATTTATGGACTAATTGCAATATTATTTTGCTACGAATTCTAAGATCAGAAATTAAAAATAATAGAAGAATTATAAATAATTTTAAAATAATTAAAAATATTTAACATAATTATATATAACATTAAATGTAAACATTTATATTAAATAGATATATGTGTATTGCAGCTGATACTAACATTATGAGGAGAGGTCTGCATTCCAAAATGGGAAAGAAGAAAAATGAAGGGTGACCTTAACACAAGGAAGAAAAAAAGCCTATAAACAAGTATATAGCAAGTCAGAAATAAGCTTCTAATCATCGCAACAGTGAGGGCTTAGAACAGCTTTCCAATAATGTTTGTGCAAGTAAGAGTTTATTAACATTTAGATGGTTCTGATGCTGTTTATGAGAAAAATTTTATGACTGATTGACTGTGATTAAAATCTTCTAGCCTATACTTTTTATCCTGGCTTTTGGAATCTGGAATCTGCTGGCAAAACATACCCTGTTAAAGAGGTAAAAGTTATACTTTCAAAAGTCACCTTCTCAAAAACAGCTTGTTTTATTTTGACAGGCACTATAAAATACTTATTTGGCAGGAAAGATCAAGGTAAGTAGAAAGGGCTTTGCCAAATTAAAGTGCAACAGAGCTAACATTCAAAAGGGTATGGCCTATATACACATCCGGGGTTGCAGTTTCTGGGTAGGCGACTAGAATGCTGGTGTCCAGCTAAAAAGAGAGGAAGACAGTTTCTGAATGATGGGTTCAGAAATCCCAAGTGGTCTTCATTTGGATTATATATTAGTTCCATGGGCTTTCCAAGGTTCCATTATCCCACAATTCCAATGTAAAGTTCTGAGGGAATTAAACATTGTGTGAAAAATCCCCTTATGATGTGCCTTTGTAATCCTTTACAGGTGTCAAATTTCAAAGAAATACCCTTAAAAAGATCAGATGATTTTCCTGAACCGCTGTGATATCACAAGAATTCATATACAAGTGACATTTCTAAATCTATTCATTTCCTGATGCCAATTACATCTTTGAAAGGGTCCAACTCCATTCTGGTTTGTATGGTTTTATGCATGTGAGTGACTTCTTTGATTAACCCAAATTGCTATATATTTATTTCGGTGGCGGAAACAAATGTCATATCTAATATACTAATTTTGTTTTGTGCTCAGAATTGGAGTGCCATTTAAGAAAAGAAAAAATAGAGTTTATGTATATATTTTCCTGGCTCCAGGATCCATCAAGGACCTGCAATTCTAGTATGAGCTCTGCTTTCCCTTGGTCAAAAATTCTTTTCTCATGTGTGAATCAAGTTGAGATTGTGTTTCACTCTGAGTAACAATTAACTCCCTCTAATGTCAGCAACATCTTCTGTTCACGATTACACTGGTATAAAATGAGTGAAAATCCACTTAAGTGAATGCAGTTCTGTGTTGCCTTGCTCAAAGTAACAAGAAGTGACTATGTTTTGACTGTCTGTTGCAGTTCTGCTTTAGTTCAGACAAAAATGTTTAAACGCAGTAAAAAAAATTGATACTGAGGCTCCCAAGGCTGAAAAAATTTTCATTAATAATATAATTCACTTTGAGTTTTCAGTCACCCACATTTAACTATTTAGTGTTATTTGTGATGACTAGGGTATTTCACCTGGAATCCAACCGGTGGTACGGAATTCCAAAGACATGATGTCATGTGTGCAGCTCCTCCTGGATGTCTTAGGTCTCCTTGTTATCTTTTTATCCATTTGCAGGAAACAACATCAGGCCATGTATTTGTATAAGGTGATATTCTCCATTAGGAAAGAAAAAATATCCAAGGAAAATGTGTTGTGGACTGAATACAGCAGTGCAGCAAAACTCAGCTGCAGCTCCAAAAGCATTTAATATTTTTATTAAAAGTGTATGGGGTGGGAAATAGCTACAGGAAGACGTGAAGAAGATTTAAAATGGTCACTTAAGATACCGAGATGGAGGTGGACTGCAGATAGTATGGGTAATAGCACTGAACAGAACTTCTTTTTAATAATTTTCATTGCTAATGTATTCCTTATTCAAACAATAGAATGCATCTTGAACCCGAGTCTGCTTTCCACTGTGATAGCATGCAGTAACTAAGTCTCTTCAACTAATTTGGGATTCTACTAGCATAAAACTGATGTAAAAATTTAATCAGGACTATTACATCCTCTAGCTGTAAACCAAATATGCATTTGGATTTTCTTGTGGGAATTCCAGTAAGACTATTATTAAAAAAACCAACCAAATAAAACCTAAAAAAACCCCACCCCCCCCCCAAAAAAAAACCCTCCAAACCCACCCCCACACATAATGAACCACAGAGATTAATCAAAACCCCTTAGCATCTTTTTATTCTCTATCTATTCAGTCTGTTTTCAGATTTAAAAACTCAATAATAATTTCATTGGTTGTTTAGTCAGTGGAATGTATTCTTGCATTCCTGAATTAATGTTCCAGTAATCAAGCTGCTTAAAGACTTGAGATTTTAGATAGCTTACACACAAAAGAGAACATAATAAACAACCAAGCTGCAAAGATAAAAGTAGAAGTAAATAATCCAATTCAGTCCTAAATGTACTTCATAAGGAAAAGTCTAGGTAGATCACTGTTGTATGTCTAAAATCTGCAGCTATTTTATCTCTTAAAAAAGGAATTTTCTTTTTCCTTTCTATTGGTCTTAAAACTTTCCAGAGCAAACCCGAACTTTGTGTAAGTTTACAGTAGGGTTTTATGCTATGTAAAAATGAATATATCAGTCAGTTATTGTATTATAGCACCACTGTGCTATGCACTGCCAAAACACAGTGATACAAACCTTACATCTAAACAGCTTTCAGGCTATGTAGACAAGAAAAAGGCAAAGTGTAAGATGATAAACAGCACTGAAAAGGTAAATCATTTGCATGCAAGCCAGGACTGTGGCAGAGGCTTTGAAAAAAAATCCAAACGTCCCTGAGGATCCCTAATCCTAACCCTAACCCTAGACTGTGGGACTTGCTCTGTCTCCCTCTTCTCCTCATTCCTCTTAACAGATCAGCTGTGCAATTTTTAACAGATCTGTGGACGCCTTCCACCAGGCATGGGTGCTGATGACAGTTCACAGCTCTTCCATGCTTCTTCAAACTTTTTTTCCTGAATGTATTGTTTCTTTTTCTAATGATTTTTTTGTTCAGCCATTTCCACGCTGGGATAAACTTTATAAATCTGTTAAGGGCAAAACGAAAGATGAAAGATACTGACTCTCCTGAAGTGTCCTGCTCAGTAAGGCAGGGAATACCCATAGAGGGGGGAGATTTGGGGTGCGGGGGGACACAGGACAACCCCAGAAAGCCTTTCAAATTGTTCTTTTGCCCTCCCTGAACCAGCCTAATTCCCCCCTGAAATGGCTTCAAAGTGCCCTAAATCTTGTTCACCAGTTTGCCAAAAATTCACCTGCATTGGGATTGGGGGAAGGGTGTTGGAGGTGATTATCTCTACATGATCAAAAATATTTTGTTATTGTTATGAAGAAATGGAAATTCAGCAAACTGAAAACAGCTGCATTACTACCTCTGATAATTTGAAAGGGAACAACTATAAAAGATATTTTATGAAATAAACCAAGAAACCAGCTTTCAATCTAATCTGGATACTTTTTTCCCCTTCTTTCTCTCATGCCTACAGGTCTGCTTTTTGAAAACGATTTTCAGAAAAATGAAATCAAATATCTTACTTAATCTATGCTCATTTATATGGCATTTTGGAAAGTATACGCCAATACTTTATCTGAATATTAAAGTGGATGACAAAGAGAGGATGACAAGTGTAGAATTAAATCAACAGAATGAAAAGTGTTTGGATGCCATCTCATTTACTCCAAAGATCTAATTGAATCAAAAAAAGAACATTTATGAAGTTGATCAATAGAGTTTATTTAAATCAAGGATTAATTATTTGAACTGGATTAGAAAGACTCCTTTGAAAATAGATGACATTCACCTCTCAAAATTTGATTTGTTTGCAGGTGATGACTAATTAAAAGTAAAGAATGTCTCTTTGCACTGCAGGCCAAAAAAAAAAACAACAAAAATTCCTCTAATACATATTGAAAGCCGAAGTACTCCTGACAACAACAGAGAGTTAAACCACTATGTGATAGTGCTGCAATATGCCCTGTCCTGTAGAGAGCTGAGTTCATGATCAAACAGGAATTTTGCTTTGTAGACTGATGGAGGCTTGGATGCTGTTGAGATCTAATGAAAAGATTTTCCTCTGGGAGGTTTCTGTTCATGTGCAGATGTCTATCACCCACTGTGAGATAATTCAGAGTGACATGAAGCAGTAACTTCACATCATAGAGACTTTCTGCTACTTGGTGAGCACTGGTGGTGGAGAATTGTGAAGGAGGTATCACCTCACTATACAATGGGATGTAAAAAAAGGCTTCTCTTAAGAAGGGGCATAATTTCATATAAGTGTAATCTAAAGAAAAAATAATACATGAAAAGCAACTAGACATGCTAAAAAATCCCCATTTAGTAAGTACTCTAATACACATTTCCCATGCTTCTAAGACAAGGAAATAACCTATATTTTGCAACATGGCAATCTGTAAATAATGTTTCCATAGAAAAAATGCTGAAACTTTACTCATCTGAAACAAAGTCTAACCAAAGTCTAACTACAAGTCTTGTAGTGCGGTATAGCAAGCTATTCTCAGTATCTATTCAATAATTCTCCTCAAGGATGATAGCCAGGTTGGAACAATTAAATTTTGATCGAACCGAATTGCCCAACTCTGCATCACATCCCAAAAATGCTGGTTGTGTAAGACACATCTGTGTTATGAGGGTTTGCACTATGGGTAAGATTAACAGAGCACTAATACAATGTTAAAGAGCTGGTCTAACATACTTTTCAATGCCCTTGAGCCTATTTGCTGCCATGAAATCCTGTTGACTCTATTTAAAGTCAAAAGGAGATGGATTAAGAGGTGTTAATTAACTCACATTACTAAAGTTACATTTCTGATGAAAAAAAATACTTCTAACATGTTAGAAGTCTTCATGAAGGTTTTATGGGAGTGATAAATTATACAGGCCTTGAGACAGAAGGAAGCTGTATAGATAAGTGACTTTCCTGTCTAGCACTGTTCCTCTCCTTTAACATGGAGCTGCCCCTACCATCCCTGAATAGACAATGAGCATAGGCAAGGGCAGGGATGAATGTCAATGTCCCAACACCTGGCTGGCACACTGGCAAACAGATTTACAGCCCAGTTTATTTCCTTGTTCTAGGATGTTTCATTTATCTGTCTTAGACAAGTCAAATGTTGATTGGGGTATCTTAGCTCCCTTTTCCCATTGCATTCTCCTCTTCTTCCCCATTCTCTTCTCAGCTCTGGGATGGGAAGGAAAGTCTCAAAACAAGTTATGTTTCGAAAAAAGAGCTCTTATCCAGAGCACTCTAGCCCAATTACATATTTTTCAGATTTTTAAAATGCTATAAAATTACTTCAGAGGTTTTGCTTTCACCAATCTCACCTCTATATGGCAAGTGGTATGATAAAATCTTACTAAAATATTTATCTGAGGAATTATTTTAAGTTTGAATAGAAATATTGTTAGCCCAAGTTAGCTGGCCTGATTAGCTGGCCATGACCCACCCACTACTACTACTGACAACATCTTCTGCCAAAAAGGTGAAAAGTATTTGGTCTTTGTAGGTTTCTTTTCATCTGTTTCCAGATTTCACTCTGTAATAGGAAATTTAGGTTTCTCTTTGCAAAGCTTAAGTGTTTCTGCAGACCTTCCCCAGCTTTTACATTACACCCTCATTTTTAAAGTAGCTGAACTGGGAGGTGATACAGGAAGTTCCAATTTAGCTCCTTAAATAGAAATTAAATTTTATAACATCCCAGTTGCCTGAGGTTACTGTGTACAACAGCTAAGCAGGAGACTGAAGCAGACTCCTGGTCTTTGGATGATTTTGCTTTAAAAAGTCCTGTCTATTACAGTGTAAAGTGTTTAGAAATGGAGAGAGCTTATTTTTGTACCTCTTCTGTGTATTTCCCTGCTTCATTTCCTTAACACTCACAAGAAATACATCCTGAGATCCACATTATACAGTAGGGAAATTTCATTTCTTCTGTGTTTCCTGGAAGAAGTGAACTTCCTTTCTAGGTTTAATTTCATATCTATGGTTTATATTTTATATTTTCTATCACAGGTATTGCTATGGGAATGAATCTGCAAAGGTCATTTAGAAACTTGGATTTTGGCAAGCATTTGGCAGCCTTAGGTTTCAGGGGACCAGGTTTCAGTTCCCAGTTCTGTTGCTGGTTTGTCGGATAAACATGTTCAAATCTCTTCATCTCTTTCTGTGCCCTAATTCCCCATTTAGGGGAAATTAGGGTGAAATTAAGATGGTCACTCTGAACCACAACTGTAGAGGAGGCTGAGACCGCAGAAAGTAAATAGGTTTATTAAGATTAGCATAACTTAATATTTGATTAGATATAGTTTTGGCCTGGATAAGAGACAAATTCAAGCTTAAGATGTCTCCCCTCATAAGAGGAGGGGTTTAGTTTTTTCTATGTTTTCTGATTCAAAGACCCAACTGGGTACAAAGAATTGTTGGATGTGCACTGACCAAAAAAAAAAAACCAAACCCACGAAGCCTCTGTCACAAATGTTTTCCGCTGCTTAACGAATCATCAAAGGTTTTGTCAAAAAACAGGTTTTGATATGAAGTTAGTGTGAATTTGTGACTTTAACAAAGTTATCCTCTGCCAGTATGTTCTCAATCAATTCTGAGCTGATACTGGCATTGCCCTGACCCAGGTGCAGAAGCTTAGCATGGTGTCATTTTTAAACTTGCTGAGGATTCTTTGAATTTTGCTAAAAATGCTGTTGATGAAGATTTAAAATAGTATTCATTCCAATATGGACCCTTTAAGGACACCACTTGTTACTGATTTCCATTTGAACATTGAGACATTGAGTTTAACTCTGTGAATGTGGCCATTCCAGCCAATTCCTTATCCATCTAACAGTTCATCCATCTAATCCATTTCTCTCCTACTTAGAGGTAAAAATGTTGTGGGGATCCACATCAAAGACCTTACAGAAGATTAGGTAGATGACAACCAAACCTCTTTACTTATTCACTGATGCAGTCACTCCATCTTAGAAGGCCACTGTTAGATTAGTCAGGCAGAATTTGGCCTTGGTGAAGCCATGTCAGTTTTCTCTACTCCCTTTTCCCTTTGTTCTGTGTACTCCACCATAACTTCCAGGAGAATCTGTTCCATAATCTTGCCAGACACAGAGATGAGGCTGGTAGTTCCCAGGGTCCTTCTTATTACCTTTTTTGACAGTGGTTGCAATATTCTCTTTCCTCCTAGTCACCAGGGACTTCACTGTGGTGACTTTTTTTGACTGCCGTGACTTTTCAAACACGATAGAGTAGCTTAATGACTACATCTGTCAATTTTCCTGGGACCCTGGGATTCATCTTGTCAAGTACCATGGACTTGTGTGTGTTCAGGCTTCTCAGGTTATCTTGAAACGGCTCTTCTTCTATTATCAGAGATTTAGAGACATGGGAAGAGTGATTGCCAATAAAATCTGAGGCAAAAAAATTGAATACTCATGTTGCTGTATAACAGATAGAACAGATTTTGCTGAATCATGTGTCATAAAACAGCAGAAATCTGAAATTAGAAGCAAGTTGACTTCTTAGTGCATGATGTACACAACGATAATGAAAGAACACAAGCTAGAGTGTTTGTTGAGAAGTATATTTTAAAATATACACGAGCCAAGTGGTATAGTATTTCTGAAGGGCAGAAAAAGATTTTTCTCACCCCCTGAATAAGAAGTCAATTTCTTGAAATTTTACGTTTCAGAAATCAATTTTTCAAAATAACCCTCTTGATTTCAACATTAACAGAATAAAATTATGATTATCATATGTTAATAAAAGTCTCCATTAAATCTGGCTCTTTCCAGTTTCTATGTAGTAAAGGTACAACCATCTTGTGGTCAAAGTTCTGGATTCTCACATAGGGACACTCAACTTTCTGAGAATTAGTGAATTTCTCTTGTGTTCTAGTCTAACTCCAGGCAACAACCAAGTCCCATGCAGCTGCTCCCTCACTCCCCCACCAGCAGAATGGGAGAGAGAATCAGAAGAGTAAAATGAGAAAACTTGGGGGTTGAGATAAAGACAGTTTAATGGGGAAAGAAAAAGCTGCACATGCAAGCAAAGTGAAACAAGGAATCCATTCTTCCCACAGGCAGGAGAGTGTTCAGCCATCCCCAGGAACTCAGGTGTCCATTATGCATAACAAAGACACATGCCATCACTCCAAACATCTTCCTTCCTCTTCCCCTATCTTCTATTTGCTGAAGACAACATTATATGGTATGGAACGTTCCTTAGGTCAGTTGGAGTCTTCTGTGTTCCCTCCCAAATTCTTGTGCACAGGCGGCTTAGTGGCTGCTGGGGTGCTGTGAGAGGCAGAAAAGGCCTCGAGTCTCTTAAGCACTGCTCAGCAATAACAAGAACACTTCCGTGTTACCAACAACGTTTCCAGAACATGACTAAAACATGGCTTCATATCAGCTACTATGAAGAAAACTAAGTCTGCCCTGGCCAAAATCAACACATTTTGAAAGTCTGTGTGCTGGATTTAAAACGCAAATAGAACCCTGCAAATGAGAACCAAACTTCAGTTAACATAACATTCTGCAAACCACAAAGTAAACACTAATATCTTTGAGACATCTAAGCATCTTTTCTTCTCTCGGCAGAGGGCTAATTTGGGAAAATATGTTTATTCAAGCTTGTCACTGGTCACCACGGCATTGCTTCTTATGACCAAAGCCTGTGTATATCCTTAGCTATTTATCACTCTCCTCTAGGTATACAAAAGAGTAAAAATGGTCCTTACCTGAAATAAATAAATCAATCTTTCTTCTTTGCCGTGGCATATTCAGCAGTGCAATTATACAGCACTTCAACCAAACATAGGAAATGTGAGCAGCCTGAGTCCTTGGCACAATGTAAGTCAGAAGAAAAAAAAAAAGAGCCAAACCAAAGCAATAATATTAAGCTTCCTCATTTGGATAGAAAAGACAAAAGGGAGATAATAATGTGTCCAAGGGAGAGGCTTGGATTGCTTTTTATTTTGAAGTTACAATTGCCCTGAAACCACTCATGCAGCCTGGAACAGTTGAGTTCCTACTATGTGTTCTTTGCAAATTTCTGACCCATTGAAGATAAGCAGACTTTTATTCAAGAACCAAACCCCTGTTTTGATGAGATGCTTTCACTTTGGGGTTTTCTCTCACCAGCTTTGTCTGAATTTCCTGGCAACTTTGTGTAGGAGAATTCTGGACCTGGATAAGATACATCAGGAGTATTTGGTAGAGGGCTAGAACCCTGCCCTTAACATGAACAAGACATTGTGACCAGTTATAGAGGACAAGCATCTGGTCTACTGGTACCAGCTCTGATAATGGATGTCTGAGGGACAATCTGCTAGAACCAGTGTCCATGTACACTCTCAGTGTATTTTACCTGAAGTTTTCAGACTCAAGCCTTCAACCTTGTTAGGTTCTACATTATATAAGTATTGTTACTGAAGTCAATGAAACTAGAAAAAAGCATCAAGAAAATCAAGAAATTAAGTATCATACTGTACTGGGGGAAAAATGTTGTAAATTTTTTTTTCTATGTATTATTAGCCCTTTTTTATACTATTGCATGTGTTGTAAGAAAGGACAGTTAACGTACCAAGCACCAATTACTTACATTCTCTTGATGAAGTTCTGATTGCCCTAATGTAACTTGGACCTCTCAAGTAACAACCAAGTTTTCACTAGGTCAAGGAATTTCTTTGAAAAAGAAATCTCGTTATACCTGTACCTTGGGATATCAGGACGGGGGTTCATCATGATCAGTTTAATAGTGCAAATGCATATGATGAACATATGGACTCATGATAAAAGAAATGGAATTGAAAGAAAGAATGATTGCTTGCAACTACAAGTTTCACATGACCTTGAAAATGGAAGATCACAAAGAATTCAAATATATGATGCAACATAGAAAAGATTTAAAATACTCTTAAAAGAAACAGCTGTAGCAAGATGAGAAGAAAACAGATAATTGACACCAGATGTCCCTCTCAGACAGTGATGAAAGAGTAATTACAGAGGGAGAGATAGCATCCTGCAGAGAGCAGATGAGCTTTACCAGCAGCTCTACAAGAATGCATAGAGACAAACATGACAAGTTTCACCACCTCCTATGACATAAAGAGATATGAAGAAAAAAATCTTATCTTATGCCCTCAAAAAGAAGATAGAGAAAGTCGTGAAACCTTTAAGAAGAAAAATACCTGGAACAGATGGCATCACTAGTAATATCATAAAAGTTGGAGGGAAACCAGTAACCCAGCCAGAAAAGCTAATCAACTTGAACTATAGGGAATGAAGTGTCAAAGGACTGGAATTATATTATAATCACTCTTCTGCATTGTAAAAATGCCAAAGGTGCTAAGACACATACAGCGTTCTTACAGACTTCTTATATTGTTGAGCACATTAGCTGAGCAATTGATTTTTGTAACAGCTACAGTTCAACTACCCCAAAATAGATAAGAATACTTAATAAGGCATATTTCATATTCATCTAGTAAACTACTAAATGCACATCATTTCATGAGATAAAGACTCTCTATCAGACTGTCTACATGCCTAAGTAATGATATAGCGATGTGTGAAAAATAAATTCCTCCAAATCAAACCCTAAGAAAATGACTCAGTGCTCTACACACACTCCCTAGGGAGAGGATGAGAGGGATCACGAACTATATGTGACAGATGTTATCAGAGTGCTTAAAGCTCTACTGGAAAGCGATTACATTATAGTGATGAGGGTGACTTGAGAATCTACAGAGAGGAGAAAATTATGAGCAAAAACTAACCTCTGAATATGTCTACATATCCCTTCTGCATAAATTTTAATATTGATAAGAATGTTTTCAGTATATAACAGACAAACATTTTGCAAAATTTAAGCTTAATGATTTTTTAAAGAATTTTTAAAATTAGTTTAGACAAAGTGTTCATAACCAGACTGACTATATTTATTCAGTACCTGAGCTTATATAAAGATCCTTAATTGATAGTGACTTAACAATATGCATCTTTAATAAACTCATCTGTGTTTTATAGCTGCTGAATAATACTGCTCCCCTATTATGTGTCTCTATATTGTATTACTTTTTAGATACTGAAGAAAACAGCTTTTAAATGACCTTTTGCTTTATGATTTTTTCTTTCTAATTTGATTCTAATTTGCTAATGCTGTGTTAGTCCAAAAACCCAACAAATTGTTTTGTTGTTCTAAAAAAACCAGAATTAGTTTTGAATAATATGTTCATGACAAAGATGCTCTTCTGTTTCCTTGGAACATTTTAGCTAATTTTTTTTCTAATCAGCTAATGTAGGTTGGAACACAGAAATGTGAAAGCACGCTAGAGCTTTTTTGTTACACTGTCAAAATGCCTCCTGAGAAACTCTAATTAGATAGCTCAATGTTAACACTATATTTCTAAGGTACTCTGGTAAGAATATTGATGGGACAGTGACTGAAGAATTTCAATGTGACTTCGGGGTAACTTCCTAACAGATTAGAAATATGGGAAATTTTTCCTCATGGGAAAGTGGAAACATTATAAAGTTACATGAAGGAATGATTCAGTCATCACTAAGAGTGCATTTATGCTTTAATATTAAAATGTTGTGTTCAGAAATAAATCTTAATTGGCTGGAGAGTGCCTTATCAGTACAGATAGTATCTTTGTTGATAGATCAAGGCATAATTATATCTATTCAATGAGCTTTGGATTAGAGCCGTGGTGAAGTACACTGGTTCTTATAATCTCTTTTTTAAAAAAAGCACTGGTAAAATAATTTGGATGTCAGTCTAACAATTTTGCTTTCTTTAACACTTGTATTTATATTTGCAAAAAGGCACTTCTGCATTCAAGAAAAGCTTGATACTATTGGTGTATTTATGGTTTCCAGCAGTGGAATTTTCAGAGGGAAAATTAAAAACCTACAAAATACATTTGCAATGAAAGCATGAATGTTTCACATACAGAGCTCATGTTCTTGAATAACACCATTGAGTTTACTCCATCGAGACAACTGGCAGTCCAAACAAAGAACATTATCAAACACATGTGAAATTATAATTATGCAACTGTTATTGGTCAAATTGGCAGGTGGTAGAAGAAAACTCTAAGTGACAGATGGAAACATTCTTTTTATTTTCCTTCTTCCATTTCCATTTCCCTCCCTTTCTCTGCCTAGATGAGACCTTTTTTACACTGGAACTTCCTGGGAAAGTAGGGCATTAAAAATAAGGATGAATCACTTTCTCTTAACTTGAGTTCAGCAATACTTTGTGAATTTGTCCAAAACATGTAAATAATAAACAACATTTTCCTCTGATGGAGTCTGTTTTCCTCTGTTGAGAGTAAATATGCATGAAATTCTTGAAATTCTGTTTTTGTTATATTCTTGATCCAACAGAACTGTAAACTATTAGATTGCCAAAAATCCAAAGGAAAAGAAAGAAATTCAAAATGTCTGAGGGTTTTTTATGATTTGTGCTCCATTTTCCAAAGCCAGGAATCTTCACATAAGCTTCAACAGACTTAGAACATTTTTCTATACTAAAATTAAAACTCAAACTGTTAATTATCAGAACTGACTCCCAGTGTTTCAACTTGAGTTTCCTCCATTACAAAAATCACTATCAATGTCTGCCAGTATAAACTTTTGTGATTCTCTCCTGCTCTATTACACACCCATAACTTAGGGGCATAAACCTGAGAAATGTATTAATTTGATTTTCAATTATTTTCATGGTCTTAAAGGTACAGTAAAAGAAAGAAGCAAATGATGCTCAGCAGAAATAGTAAGTATGCAAGTAAATAATACTTAGATGAAAATTATTCCACTGGAAATACTTCCTTTTCATTCAGAGGATACGCCTCTTTTATAGAATCAGGGAGTCATAAAATAGTTTGATTTGGAAGGGACCTTTTGAAGGTCATCCAATCCAAGCCTCTAGCAATGAACACGGACATCAAATAGATCAGGTTGCTCAGACTCCTTTCAACTTGACCTTTCCAGGGTTGGGGCATCCACCACCTCTCTGAGCAACCTGTTCCAGTGTTTTCACCATCCTCATTGTGAAAAAGTTCTTTCTTATACGTAATCTGATTAGATCCCCCCTCAGTTTAAAAACATTCCCTCTAATCCTATTGCAGCAGAACCTGCTAAAATGTTTGCCTCCATCTTTCCTGTAGGCCCCCATCAAGTACTGAAAATTCTCAGTAAGATCTTCCCAGAGCCTTTTCTTCCCTAGGCTGAATGATCCCAATTCTCCCAGCGTTTCCTCACAGGAGAAGTGCACCCTGTGTCTAATCATCTTGATGGCCTCTTCTGAACTCTTTCCAACAGATTGATGTCCTCTGGACTTGCTCCAACAGATTGATGCTCCTGCTGTGCTGGGAACCCCAGAGCTGGATGCAGCACTCCAAGTGTGGTCTGACCTGAGCTGAGTAGGGGGCAAAGTTCTCTCCCTCACCCTGCTGGCCACGCTGCTTTGGGTGCAGCCCAGGACACGTTTGACTTTCTGGCTTGAAAGTGCACATTGCTGGGTCATGTCCAGCCTCTCATCCACTGGCACCCTCAGGGCCTTCCCAGCAAGGCCGCTGTGAATCCCTGCATCCCACAAGCTGTATTGATAACAAGGGTTGCCCTGAGCCAGGTGCAGCACCTTGCACCACGGCCCCACTTTTTAAGCTTGTCCAGATCACATCATCCTGTCCTTCAGGAGTGTCAGCTGCACTTCTCCACTGGGTGTCATCTGCAAACTCACTGAGGATGCACTCAATCCCTTGTCACTTGTCTATGTCACTGATGAAGACATTCCATAGCGCTGTTCCCAATGTGGATCGTTGAGGGGCAGCACTTGTCAGCAGTGTCCATCGGGACACTTAGCCATTGTCCAATACCCTCTGGTTGTGGCTGTCCAAGCAATATGCAACAGAATAGGGTGATGCACCTAGATTACCTCTGAAGCTGGCCGTGCCCTTTCCAGGATTACTAACTCTGATTCAGTGAATGAAGTCAACAGGCCTCAAGGAAGATCATGGAAAATTTTTCATTGATTTCAATATGTTCTCCACACCATTCAGTTCTTCAAACCACTCAGAAAACATGACTTGAAGTCTATGTCAGAACAATAAGTGTTAAAGAGGCTTTGAGCAAATCCCTTTCTAAGCTTTTTCCCCCATTTAGAAATTCTTTTTAATATCCAACACATGTTGCAGTGCAAAAACAAGGCCAAAACTGTCTCAGAATAGATAATGAAATATGTCTCTTGTTTGTATCGTACATTTTTGGAAAAGATATGAACCTCACGGAGAAGAGATGAATTGCATGAGAAAGATAAAACATTCAGTTCTCTGTGCTGGTGAACTGTGGAAATATTTAAAAACAGGACAATTTTCAAGGGGCTTCTTATAAATTTTCATTTTGTTTTGGTCAAGTTTTATATATATATCCTTCTTAAAATTTAGATTTTTGTTATAATACTTCTTTTCGTAATAACTCATCATAAAATCACTGCATAAATGAATTTTTTTATATGTCTTCTGTGGCTAAACACAAATGTACAAATACAAATTTATATGGTGCATATGGAAGAGAAAATGTCATTTTGTTTGTTTCCTCTATGTAGTGTGATGGAAGTAATATCTATATACGTATTTTCCACGTCTATCTTCCCCACTAAAAAAGCATATATGTGTATACAGGCAGGGACATTAGTAACAGAGATCAGAAACTTGTTTTTCTTTTTTCAACGTCTGTATATATTCAAGACATTCATGCATTGATAGACAATTAATTTTTAGGTTTTTTTAAACATACATTTTCTTATTCAGTCTTAAGTTTTGTGGAAAAGTAATGTGACCGTTTATTTATTCCAATTTTAAATTATCCACAGCATGCAATTGTTTCAGATTGCAAAAACTACTTTCTAATGCTTCTTTTATGTTGCTTGTTGATATCTAGAAGCTTTATACATTTTTAGGATCAGAAATCATCTAAAGGAAAGAAGTGGAGAGGTGACACTATTTTGAATATATAAATTTAATGATTACTCAATAATTTTTTAAAATAGTCTTTACAGGCTATTCTTTGAGACAAAAAAAGATAGTAGATTACTAAATTTTAGGCATAATAAAGGAATATATTACTTTTTAAAATGATAATTGCTGCCGCATATTTTTATAGATATATAAATATGCCTTTAGCAAAGTAATATGTTTTCTAAGAGTCCCTGAATAGTAGCTAAAATAATGTTTCAGGAAACATAACTGATCTCTGTATTGCAGCAGCATGCTGATATACATCCTGTTTCTTTATTCATGTTCAGAAACTAATGAAGTAGGGGTAGAATTACTGGACAACTTGCCTGAATATTTGGCTAAATCAGTCCATGGTTGTTGGGAGAGCTGGATTTATTGATCTTTTTTTGTCATTTCAGTCTCAAAGAACTGCTCAAGATGGCATTAGATCTCAGAGTGTCAGGAGAGAACCTAGAGCTGACAAAGTGATCTGTCTCCTGCCCTCATTTACCTACTCAAATTTTCAAATAGATCAAGAATAATATTAAGAAATTGTTGCAGTTTTGGCTTGTATTATTTCAGTTGGCCTCTTAGCTGGTTAGTTAGAACTTTAGTATGATTTAATTATTAGTTTATTGCCGTTACATACCTAAGTATAAAATGGCAGTAAGCACCTTCATGAACATATAGACACCTTGTCAGTGCATCAACTCAGTATTTCATATCTCTATTATAAAATTATATTCCAAATTCTTTTTTATCTTCCCTTTCATGAGTTTATTTTGGAGTCAAGTCAGCTTTCCTATACAGCAAGAGCTCTTTTTTTTTAAATTTATATATAGTTCCTTTGATAACTGAGGTGTAGAATGCCTACTAAACCTAACACATGATGTGTGGTTTAGGTCATGGTCTTGTTGCAAAAAATACTCTTTGAATCATTTTTGACAGTTTTATAAGCCTTCTTATATCAAAGCCATCAATGATGCACGCCTCATTAATTGTGTGAACATCTATTGCCCTTCATGTATAAGTTTCAAAGTTAGAATTCAGGTTTTTCCGTCCTGCAGTCGCATGAAGGTGCTCGTCTTTCTAACAAGTGTCGCTCCAAAGGAAAATGATTCGTAGCTTTTCTACAGCTTTCTGAGAAGTTACTTATATGTCATTTTAAAAAATGCAATTGACTTACACAGTTAAGACGGAAAATTGTGAAAAAAGTTGACCATCATTCACCAACTGAAAAAGAAAAGCTGAAACGCATTCCAAAACGGGCCTTGGAGGTGTATTTACCCTTTCAAGGACAGAGTGTAGGCCTAGCTTTGGAAAGTCAGCCCTAACCTCATCCTCCTATGGGGATAAGACAACATGGTTGTAGACCCCAGAGTTGAGAAGATCTGTTAGATCCCACAGTCAAGGCTGGGAAGACAGCAGGAGTAGAATCATTCTGTGAATGAAGAATCCACCCCACTAAGTATTTGAAAGACCCTTACAGTTAGAAAGTCAAAGAGCAAGTTGTCTCAGTAGTGATTGCCGATTATGCTCTTTCTTAAGAAATAACTTAGAAGAGGTAAAAATACAGTATAATTTAATGCAATCTAATATCGTATAAATATAGGTGTATGAGAAAATTGGGAAGAAGATACTATCAGTTTAATCAGGCATTTTTCAAAAGATTTGAAATATATAAAATGATAGATTTATCCTGATTTTGAGTAAACTATCCAATAGCATAACTCAGAGGAATACCTGGTGAGCATCTATCACTTTCTAAATGCAACCAAAAACCTCAAATTCCTTTAAATTAAAGCAAATTGCATAGAAAAAGCAAATAGTGACAGCAATAATTACTGAATTTCTATATTCATAGAAATCTGGGTCTTCATAAATATCAAATAATGTCCTAAACGTATACAGTGTATACCAGTTTTCAATAGTTATAAATTCAATAATTATATCCGCTTATCCTTTATTTATCTATCTTTGTCATTATAAATAAACAGAAAAGCTGCAAACATATATTAGAGTTGAAAAAATGCTGAAAACCTACCATTTATTTATAATGAAGGAGTTGAACTGATTATACTGCACCGTTTGCTTCTTCAGGAAGACACCTCACTTTTTTTTTTTTCATGTATTTGAGATAGGATGTAACAAAAAAGATTTTTGCCTTTAATGAAACTATATGCACTAAATCCCACAATTCTTTTCACATCTCAGGGTGGTTTAATTGAAATGAAGCTTCAGGTAAAAGTGTAAGATAGATATTTTCATCATCAATGGAAGTAAAAAATATTCAAGTCTGGTTCAAAATAGAAATACCATTAGTATTTCTGGATAAATATAAGAAAATATATGAGTTATTTAATGTAACAGTAAATTAAATAAAGTAGAACCCTAAAATTGTGAGAAACAAAATGCAGGTTAACATGAGATGCAGGGCAAAAGGTTGCCATTTGTGTAAGTTGCCTGTTGCTTCTCTTTAATTTATATAATTTGTTTACCATGATAAATGTAATATAAAGCTTGAAGACATTTCATAACCTTTTAAAAAATGAGACAGGATGCTGTGGCCATTAATAGCTATTTCATAACTAAATAACCATTAGGAATAACTTTTATGCTGAACATTGACTGGATGGAAGATCTGTCTTCCTTCATGCTTCCAAAAACTTTACCACCAAACTCAAGTAAATAGACATCCAGGTGATGTGTTGAGGAGGGACCCAAAGCCTGCCCCTCAATGTGCTGTTTTGATCTCTTGGTGATATTGATATTCCTTTTTTGAGATTTGACTCGAGTGAAAGATGTTGCCTAAAGACGCTACAGGTTTGGATAGTCAAAACTGGGACGGATGAAATTGCGGGCTGAGACCTTTGATACAATTATCTCTGGATGGAAAGGACAATCTCTGTTTCTGGGTTCACTTTGAGAGGGGAAGTTTCTTAGAAACCAGTATAACAGGGTCTTGTCCTTTTTGCAGTAATGGGGGCTAATTTCTTATTTGGATAAGCCTTGAGAAAGTGTTAGTATTCATCTAGTAAGCAAATTGTTTAATGATTTCTTTTTTTGTTGGTTGGTTTGGTTTTTGGTTTGTTTTTATTGTGCTTTTTTTCTTTTTGTTTTGTTTTGGGTGGGTTTTTTTTGTTTGTTTGTTTGTTTGGTTTTTTTTTGT
Organism: Pachycephala philippinensis; assembly: GCA_013397055.1. Taxonomy (NCBI): domain Eukaryota; kingdom Metazoa; phylum Chordata; class Aves; order Passeriformes; genus Pachycephala; species Pachycephala philippinensis. Next base: position 19,798 of record VWZT01010276.1, on the reverse strand, counting down.
TATCAATATTTATTTCATTAAGGAACTTTTCCATTTTGTTTGTACTTAAAAAAGATGGTCACTTGGCAGAAAATAAGCCTACTGATGCACCAGGGAAGTGCAGAAAGGATTTATGGTGTCTAAATCACACACTCTCAGTCAAAATGTATGAATATGAATGCAGCTTGTAAAACACTAAGTGAAACTTGGGAAGTAAATGCATATTGAAAGCTAGTTGAGTCAAAGGCTAGCACTATTCAAACAGATATGTTCAGTGCTATTTTTTTTTTTAAGATTTGAATAGTGTAAATATTTTTTATATCTGTAAAGAATATGGTTGTAGTGTCTTACTACTCAAAGGAAGGACTGGCAGATGTAATAAAACACTGTGAGTCAAGAACACTTTCTGTTAGCACTATGGAAGCATACTTTAAAAAATCAAAATGAGTAGTTGTTCATATTGCACTTTGCTTGACCTCTGGTAGCTTCACCTTTCTTATAGAGTGCTCTCTCAGTCTATGAAAAGAGGATTTCTATCTATGAAAAAAGGATTCCTTTCCCCCCATAAATGGCTGCAAGTCTATTCTGTTTTAATGGCAAAGAGAAGTGAGAAGAATGATTTTGCACTCACAGTGAATGCTGGCTTGACATTGTCCCAGGCTAAAGAACAATATTCAAGCAAGGAATGCTTTTTTATAAAATGTCCCCATCTTTTACCAAGATGATTCAAACTAGGAAAAATAGAAGACTGGTGTTGAGAATGCAGAACGAGTACTGCTGTGAACACTGATCTTTTCTATCATATTATTTTTCTGATACTTACTTCCGAGTTTCCAGCTATTGAGCAATGTCCAGTTTCCAAAGTTATCCTGGCTTACCCCAACATTTTAGCTTGCTTAGTGCATGGAATGGAAATCCAGAGTTGTGTTAAATTTGATGGAAGAATCAGGTGCTTCCGAGAGAAAATAGTTTTAGCTCCATCATGAGAAACAGGAAAAACAGAGATGTTCTTACTTTAAATCAGTGGCTCAATTTGTATATTTTAAATCTAGGAATATATTTCAAACGCCTACTGGGGTTGGACTGTCTCATGAGAAGGCAGGTTAAGTCTATGAATCTAAGAAAGTCCTTGAATTTTGTCCTTCACATACTTCACAAACTCTTGGTCCGTCAAATTAATAATAAACAAACAGGGCAGTATTGAGAGAGAAAGGGATATTCTACATTTAATTAGAAACCTGAGTTTTCCAAAGCTGGATTAGCGGAAAAATAGGAGACAAAGTTATTGATCAGCTAGCAGCTAAATGCTCCTGTGACCATGTAACGAACACATCAAAGCTTTAAGCCTGGTCTCTTAAAGATTTCAAGAGTATCTGCAGGTCAGCTTTCAATGACTAATTCAAAGTGAAGGTGCTCAATTGCATATATATATATTAAAATGTATTCAGATGAAAAATACATCCGAACGACAGGGATATGGACATGTTGCAGAAGGGCAAGAAACTAACTCAGAGGAATACTGCATTCTTTGTAAAGTATTCATTCAAATGTAGTCAATATGAAACAGTGTTGCAACAGCCAATGCGCCAATATCCCACAAGTCACTGAAGAAATTTTTTACTTGAGGTGGGTAGTGGCAACTGAGTACTTGATCTTGAATGTTTGCAGTTACTGAAAAAAAGCAGGTATTGATCAAAGCTAGCTAGTTCAAGTAAATTTTAGGAAAGGAAAACAGTTCTCTTTGTGTTTACCTTAAAAAAATGCTTTATATTTCTTCTGCAATTATTAAGTTGTATCTTCTTGTTGAACAGAAAATCAGAAATACCAAAAATGAAGTAGACTATTAGAAAAGGATTTAGCAAAACAATTACATTTTTAGTTATTCTCCTCCATGAAATTATGCATTACACAAATTTGCCGAAGTCCCATAAACCTGCTTAAAGAGATTAAGCTTTCCTGTAGTTTCCACCACACTAAGAATAACTACACATTTTATGACAATAATATGCCTAATGCTGCAGCAGATCAGATTGGGATTTCTATTACTTGTATGACACCCTACACTTTCCAGAAGACTTGCTTTTCATAACCATTATGTCATACACTCTCCCTAATTTGTTTGGAGGAAATATCTTTCCGCCATTAAAATGAAACTCACTACTTGACTGAGAACCTGCATTTTGAACTAAAACAGATGGAGCGTGTTCTACCACCCATGAGTGTCTTTCTCCCCATCTAGAGTAATTGTCAAAGCTCATATGATGCTCATAAGATCATTTGAATGTCCGCCTTGGTCCTTCTAGCTTGGTAAAGACACTTACAAGAAAGCACTATCACTCTTAGTTTCAGTCCTGAAACTAACAGCTTTCCATCTCTTCAGGCCCAATAAAAAACCAGGATCAGAAATCTGTAAAATATTGTTTCCAGTCTATTGTCCCTTCTTCAGATGCAGCAACATCCAGAACATCTGTAATTGGCACAGAACTGACAGAAACAATTAGGAGATCTAAAATAGTCATCCATTCTTTGATCTGGTATAGATCTTGAAAGCTTGGGGTTTTTTTGGATAAATCAGTATTTGAAAATATACAAATCTGTCTTGGACATGTAGGCATGTTTTCCAAAGCTTTCAAGTCTCACAAGAGACAGATTGTACAGTTGCCTATTTAGAAAATCTGATGGAGAAAATTTCACCTTGGTGCTGAGTTCACCCTCAGGTTTGGCTTGGTTCAGGACTTCTGCATGGAAACATTTAATGGACTGGCAACCAGTGATGTAAGCAGGGACTGCTTTCTGGTCATGGTGGAATCAAGGGAATTTGAGGTTTTCATTACTTTGCAGTGCCAAGATATTGATTTGCAGATAATGGCAACAGAAGAAATACAGCAGTTTATTTTGCTGTACTTTAAATCTTGGCTTTAAAATGAAATAGTTAAATTACTTCAGATCTAAGTAGAAGTTAAATGGCTAATCTATTGTGTGTTTTGCTCTCTTTGCTGCGTTCTTGCTGCCCTCTTTTTCTTATATGTGCTTAGAATATGAAATATTTACTATTCTCTAGAACTATTTCACTTTTGACTTCCTGAGTTGCTGGAATTTTCTGCTTTTATTATTTTAATAGGGCAGGCATATTTTAAAAGATCTCTCCTAGTAATATATATTTAATCTGTGGGGACAATGACCTTGACCAACAATGACAGCTTGGATATTAGCTATCTGAGTTGAGTTCTGATGTAATTGTATTTAAATCCAAGAGGATTTTCTTAGTCTTCTTTTGCTTTAGCTCTATACTATCCTCCTTGTATTTGTAACTATATCTAGTTGATTCAAATTTACTATTAAGTTGATTTATTTTATCCACAGTAGTTAAATGGAAGAGCCAAAGAATATTTGAGACTGAGCATGCTATATAAAATGTAGGTATAAAGCACAGGTATGGTTTAATCACATAAATATGAAAATAGAGTTTGTGTGTGCCATCTGTATGGGCACATCAGCTTCCTTCTACCTGCCTGGACAATTTAACCATATATATCCTCTTTCCCTGCAAATTTACAGTCAGAAAGACATCGAAAAAATTACACCATTAAGGATTACATGTTTTATTTCATTATAATCTAAATACCAGAAAGCTGCTTCTGCAACATCAAGTTATATTTAGACATTCTTCTAAATCCATTAATTTCTGCTGTTCTCTTTTAAAATGACCAGCCTGTAAGAGCATCCAGCAAGTATGTTTTCATGGGATTCTCTCAGTGTGAATACTGTGGATAGTTCTGAAGCAGTAAAGGGATTTAGACTTTCTGAAGGATCTTACATAAACATTAGATCTACAGTTCCAGGATGCAAACAATATTCAGCCCAAAGACAGAGTACTCTACACTGAAAAAATATCCCTGTGTAATTAGTTGACACTTCTCAGTCTCTGTGTTAACCTAATCCCAATTAAAACTTCCAGTTTTCTATGATGTGTTCTATTGTGAATAAAATTAATATTAGTCTTAATCTACACAGACGGAGCTCCCATAGCATTAGGATCAGAAAAGTTCACGTCAAATGCCAGTGTTTATGGAGTAAGGACAAAACAGGAAAGGAAAAAAAAAAGGAAAAATCCCCTACTTTTCCGATGCAATAGGAATGGAAAAAATATCAAGGAAAGGACAAGAGTGAAATTAAAATCTCAGCAGGAGAGTAAGGGGCTATAAGTGAGCTTCAGTCTTCTACACAGGCAAGTTCTTTCTAGCTACTCTCTGTGGGTGAAATGAGTCAAAGGAGAAGACTCATTTGGCTCATTGTGATACAGGACACTGACCACTACAGGTCAGTGTTATCAAATATGAAGTTAGTCTATACATAGGTGAGGGATGGTGCAGACTGTTTCATCAGAGTATGTGAAAAAGTAAGGCTCATCCTTAGAGTATCTTGTGGGCAAAGCATATAGTCTTCCTCTACTGTACAGTGACATGAGATTTCAGTTTCATTTCATGGCTAAATCAGTGAAACAAAGTTTTCTAAAAATGCAGCAAATTATCTAATTTTTGTGTGTGTGTGTGTTTGGTTTGCTTCTACTGAGAGAGAATTGTCAGAATTTTTTTGCTAATACCTACAGTGAAATAACATTTAAACCACCAATGTACTTGAAAATTTCAGGACAGAATTTGAAATGCCTCAGTAATCGTATCACGTGTCACATACTATTAAGGTACAAAAAGTGGGCAATTTCCACCTGTGATACATTCTGAAAAAGTCCACAGATTTTGAGGTGAACACAATACTGAACGTATCAGACTTTCCAAATTGAGTACAAATCTGTTAATCCAGAATGGCTGTGAGATGAGCGTTTACTCATCACCTCTATTTTATTCATGGAAAAAAACCCCAAACCCCACAGTCAGAAAAGTTTGCAAGAGGATTAAGACTTCCAAAAGACTTGATCACAGAATCACAGGATCAGAGATAAAATTCCCGTGATTGCCATAGTTTTTAGTTTTGACATCAGGAATGAAAAACTCCTGCATAAATCTAAGTACTGCAAGCCATTTGTGATGAGATGTGTATTGTATACAGAACAAACCCTCTATACATAGAAAGATTAAAAATTCCTCATAACTCAAAGATAAATTTACATCGCTGGTTACATCAAATTGACTTGTTTATATGCCATGGTGTGCCTCCCTTCCATTAGCTCATTAATTGTAGAGATTTTTAAGTTCTGTCTCTTGTATATGAATGAAATCACATTAGCTTCATAACTTGAATGCAAACACAGTTCCTCACCTGACACTTTGTAATTCCCTTCTCTTTTCTTCTGTAGATTTTTTATGATGAAAAAATTGAACGATTTTATTTACTAAATATGCTCTGGAATTTATACTGGCATTATATCACAGAAACTTTTCTGGATTTAGTCCTCTGACAAGTGAAACACCATGCGTTATCCGGGTCAGTTCAAATGAGAGAACAAAAGAGAAAGAAGGAAATGGTCAGTAAAACAAAGAAGAGTACAGATGTTATGTCATGAAAAATGAAAATGTTTGCATTAATTGCCTAACTAACCTGTATAAATCACACCTTTTCTTTTGGCTGGTGGGAAAAAAAAAACCTCTCAGAAAAGTATTGAATGCAAGAGAGGAAAGAGAAAAAGTAGCCATTAATGTGTGCTCATATGCTCTCCAGAGTGTAAATTGAACATAGAAATTTAAATACATTCTCTTCTTAGAAACAGATGAGGAAAAGTGGTTGAAAATGTTCTAGATATTTTCTGTCAATGATGGCCTATGCCCTTTTCCCTAACCTGCCTTGCCCCTGTACTTAATTCTCTTCTACCTAAATTTGCAACATACAAACTTGAAGAAAATAAATATACCAAGGTTGTGATCTCTGGAGGGCTCTGTCTTGGCTAGCTGATTGTCATGCTTTAGGAATACTAACACTGTTTCCCCCCTCAACCCCATTTTTCTCTTTCAGTCAATTCTTGCTTTACCTCTTCACCACCCAGTGGTGTTGAAAATTAATAAAGCTGCAGGATTGACGCTGCAAACATTGGAAACTATGATATAGACAACAGTCTTAAAAGCATATAATAACGGAATTAAATTTGAATTCCTTTTAGTTGACCTCTGGTGTTCAGATTTTCATGATAGACCTGGGTTATTTTTATCTACAGAAAATGGCATTTCAGAAAATAGCTTTGTACAGTATTAATGAATTGCATTGTGATGTTAGCTGCTTTTTTGTTTTATATGTGTGTGTAAATCCTTCTGATGTTCATGTTGTTAGAAAGGTTGAGTTGAACTGTAAACTGAAATATTTATTTGAAAATCCCATTAAAATATGCCAAGTCATCTGTAATGCCAGAGCTCCCATAGCTGTCCTGGTGTCATTGAGCTGCAGCATCATATCCTCAAAGACAATGAGGGAAGCTCCCAGGCGCACTCACACACATTCACACACACAGCACAAGGGTGAGTCTGAAGTGGGTGTGGAAAGGCAATTCTCAGTTACAGCTCACCCGTCCGCAGGTGAAGTAGCAGAGACCTCCTTCTGTCCTTGTGATTCCCTGCTCCTACCCCACAGGTGGTCTGAGTGCCACCCTTCATACTTTTTACGAGTGACCCATATACTGCACTGGAAAAATCCTGTTGATGACTGTAGATATGATCCAACAGGGAAGATGAAGCTCATTAAAATGAAAGAGCTATCACAGATGCATGTTAAGAGAATTAGAAAACAAATACTAGACATCTATACCTCACTGTGATTTAATTTTCTCATTTTCCTCTTCACAAAATACACTGCTCTTCTTTTTTTTTATATTTTTTTCTTTGTCCCTTTAGACTGCGCTTGGAAAACAAAAATGAGACATACTTCTAGTGATTAACAGGCAACCAGACAAAATTATTGACAAAAGTTTTTGAAAATATCTTCTGATTTCATACATCTCTGTTCTTGAGATCCAATTTAATATTCCTCAGAAGACCATGTTTTCAGAATCTTGAACACTTCTTCTCATAAAGAGACCTAAATATGCCTCTTAGATCACCTCAAGGTGCTTTTATTTGTGCATGAGAAAATGAAAACATCCAAAATCAAAGAGAGAGCAAAGACTAAGCTGTGACTCTCAAAGCTTGCAGCTTGATTGCTACTTCTCTCTGCTCAAGAAAAGAAGGAAGCATTGGCAGTAATTTTTCTAATGCAGGTTTTTTTCATCCTGTGCATCTCTTTCAGGCGTGTTGTTCAGATGCAGATGCAGAATCTGTTTGCCCTTACTATTCACTTAAGGGGAATTCATGGTGGTGCAATTGATTTTCACCACTTTGTATCTGCTGTCAATACCCCTCCCAGGGTTTTGCTGTGGAGTAATGTACCCCAGGCCAGATGTAATCTGTTGTATACTGAGCTGAAATCAGACTTGAATACGTGTTATTGTACACTGTGCAGTCATTTAAATAGGGAGTGAGTCATGAAACCAATTTTTCTTGTAAAAAACAGGTATATTTCTCACAATTACTGTGTTCAGTAACTTGCTGTTCTGCACCAATAAACACTTAGATATTCTGAAACAAGAGAAATAAAATTTGCAATTCATGAACAGCCATGCCTTTCAGGACAAAAAACTAAGGGGCCAGATTATGAATCTTTTCTTAATACTGTATAGTATCTATTTATGGAAGTGAATAGGTCTTCTCAGCTGAGCATGTGCACAAAGGGGTAGAACACTGCTTAAATAATGTCAGTCTGCCCCTGCAATTTTAAAGGTTATTATACAGCTAATGAGGACTAGCAAGTCATGATGTGACAAAAGTCTTTTGCTCTGCAGCTGACACTAACTTGCCAAAAGGTACTTGATTAATTATAACATTGTAAGATAATGCATTGTGAGCCCATACCAGGCAAATTACTCTTCACGGAGCACTGACAGTGTGTCTCTCTTCCACCTATGTAATTTATTCTAAGTGTAACAGTCACAGGAAACACACAGCCTCCGAAAATTATAGCTGCAAAATGACAAACACAAAGCAAACTAGATTGCAAGCTTGAAACCATTTCTCATGGAGTGTAATTATAATCACACATCAATCCCCCAGAAGGAACAACATACTATGGAAAAGCCAATGCAAAACTTCATTATCTGTCACCTACACTAAAACATACTTCACCCTCTCTGATTGCCATTGTTTCTTTTCTCCTATATTTGAAAAAAACCCACAACAGTGCATACCTTGCAGCAATGTTTCTATGTTTTGACCTATGTTATGCCTGCACTGGTTTCCAACAGCCTTCTACCATGAGGCTTCAATTTTTAAAATGATATGTAATGGCAATGCTGTATTTTCAGAAGTAAGAACATAAGAAGTTTCTGNCCCCCCCCAACAAAACCAGAAAAGAAGCCAGGAAAGATATTTTTATGACGTCTTATTGAAATCTAATTTTCTAGCAAGCCAGAATGACCTGCCCAATTCAAAAGGGGAAAAAAAAAAACCCCAGTGTATTCAAAGCTGCTAAAATAACATTTAAAGCCTCTAGAAATGAAAAGGATCAGACATGCCTTATGTCACTATTATTAGGAAACATAATTTTTCTTAGATGACCTAAGAAGGAGTAGACCCTTGGGGTGAAGTGCTAATTTTTTTTAGTAATGAATTACTTCCCTTCATGAGTACATCTGGATATCAAGAATCATATTATTTCTAGTCATAAGTAGTAATTTTCTCAGTGTGAGCTGTCTGCAGTATGGCAATTGAGCAGGAGTAAATTTTGTCTAAGATCACAAAACAGCTGTATCATCACTAGGCATCTAGAGACTTTTCACCACTGAACTGTTATATGCTGAAAAGGTCCAAAGCAACCTATAAAAGAAGGGAGATGAAGAGTAAACCACTAGAAAAACTGCTAGATATGCTTTGCAAATTAAAGATTGTTTTGTCAGGTAACAGCACTCAGAAAAAGGTATAAAGGACCTTGAAAAAAAACCATAATAACAAAAAACTCCTATCAGTAACCCAAACAAGCAAAGAAACAGAGAGTAATGAGATTTGACTGTAAGCTTATTCAGCGTGTCAATGAGTTTATTGAAATTGATTTATCGCAGATCTTAGGTAATGGAAAAAAATTTACAATGAACATTAAAGAACTACAATGCAATTAAAAATCTTTTTGAATCTGCCTAAATTCATGAGCCACACAGAGTATTTTGTGCTCCAGTGACAACAGACATTATTCTAACAATGGGTACCTGCCTTACTAGGAGGTGTAATTGTCCATAGTGTCACTTAAAAGGAGAATCTAATGGAAATATTTGAGTGGATTAAATGGCTTCTCTTGGTATTAAAACACAGCAAGCAGTCAATGAAGGCAAACATGTGAAAAACGTTAAATAAAATGCAGGCCTAACCACTGCATAGAAATTAAATTCACAAACCACTCAATTCTTGCAGAGAAAAGTAAATTCCTTTCTAGAGTTTATGACATGGTAGTGGAGTTATGCTCCTATGTTCATGATTTTCAGGTTATAGTCTCCAGTTAATACATCATTGGTGATAAAGTGTCATGTAACATTCTCAGTTGTAGATCACATTAACAAGACCAATCTTTTGCTAATGTAGAAGTACTCCCAGAAATAAATTATCCCCGGAAAAACACAGGGCTTATGGGCTAGATGTGTATATTCCATGGGTTTTTCTTAAATGCCAAAGCAGTATTGACAAAATTTGTCATTAAAAACCTGCCTCAGATATTTTTAACCTTGGGGAGGACTTCAGACAATGTGGCTGAAATTTCCTACATTTTTTCCCTGGGAATTTCAGCACATATGATTCATTACAGAAATGGATAAGCAAAAGAAATAACTCAGTATTTAAAGCTATGCATAATATCCTGAAACTGCCATGGTCTGGCAGCTGAAACTTGTCATAGACATAGGCCTCACTGAATAATCTACAGCCTTGTTTTTGGAAGAAAATGTTTTTGTCAAGGTCTGGGGCTCTGAGAACTGTGGTCTATGCATACACGTTATAATACGGACTGTGCTTTAAAAAGATTGACTCAGAAGCAATGTTATCCTAGGAGTACAATTGGAAAGACAGCTAGTGAGAAGTTTTCACACACCAAAATTGAAAAGGATTTATTTTTAGATGTTAAATGTATATTTGGAGCAAGTGTGGATGTTCTTTTTTGGAGAACTACTCGCAACATATACTTGCAGACTAGTTTTATCAAGTTGCACTCAAAATTGCACATGTGGCCATGTACCTGTCACCCACAAGGAGAAATTACTTGCTCTTTTTGACCTTCTTTTAAGGCAGGTCTCTGACAGTAAGATATTTCTGTGACTATATAATCAGGTCATGCAAGAATGTGATACTTAAATGTTAAAAGGTTTTGCCAAATTTCAGCTCCTGTGCTTCGTTCTCCATGTTTCTCTGATGTGCATCATCTCAGGGAGTATGGAGCTCCATTTTGAAAGCAGAAAGACAACATTTGAAGGAACAGGATACCTGGTGGGAGATTCAGCTATCATCTTAGCCAAAATATCCTAACTGTCTCTAGAAGATGTGGAAATGGACATCCACTTGCATAGCTGTGCATGCTTTCTCAGAAGGGACTTGTATTTGCAAGTTGCACAAAAAACCCTTTTGATGGTACCTTTGATTCATATTGGTTTAAAAAGAGAAAAATAGTCAAAAAGATTTTTAGCATGACTTCAATAAAACAAGCAGGGCTTGGTAACGAAGAGAAAGAAAGGGGTCACAGAAATGACAAGTTATTCATTAAGATACCATGAATGTCAGGAAAAAAATGTTCAACTTACGTGCTTTAACTCCAGTCAACATCAAAACTTGATTTCTGCATCTATGAATAACACATAATTAGTAAGCAGTCAATGAACAATAGTTTTAAGATCAATTTCTGAAATTCTACAGATAAGCCAGACCAGAAGACTCTTACAAAATGTTAGTAAACACACTTTTTAAGTACTCTTCTAGAAGTAATGCCCCCAGGCTCTGATCTGACAGATGCACCCAGAGCTCTGCATTCCCTCTGCCCACACACAGCCCCACAGCAGGTATGGCTCACAGGCCCCAATCCCTTCTCCAGAGAGGATCGGTTGCCCCATGAACCCTGCTTCCCAGGCCTGTATGGGCTCTCCAGCCCCATTTACCCTGCTTCCCAGGCCTGTATGGGCTCTCCAGCCTCACATAATGCCCCTGCACCTCCCCAGAACCCACCAACACAGGTGCTGGTGGAAAAGCCCCTGCACCCCCAAACACTGTGGGGTGCAGGTCCCACATGTGGCTGCACACTGCCATCAGCTGATGGTCAGCTTCCTCATTGATACGTTCTTCAGAGTAGGATTGACTTTGGTGCAAACACCCCCATCAATGAGAACTTTGGGTGCTGCAGCCAGGCAGAGGGGCTGCCCTCCCACTCCTGCCATGCCGGTTGCTGTTCCCAGTCCCTGCCACACAGAGGACTGGTACCGGGAATGCCTCCTGGGCTCCCGGCTTCCGGGCTGCTTGCACAGCCATCAGGGAATTGTGGGCATTACAGAAAGATGGAGGGAAATGGACACAGAGCAGCTAATTTTGAGGGAGAGAGACACTACTCACTCTCAAAGCAGACAAAAAACAGTGGGAACAGCATGAGTTAGGAGTCTCCAATTTTTCATTCGCCAAGCAGGCTTCTCAGCTGCCACAGGTTTTCAACATCATCTGCATCCTTGCCATGAGGCATCACTTCACAATACGGTGACTCCTTTTGCATAAATATGCTGTGCAGGGTCAGTAAAGCTGGTAGGAGCTTAAGTGAAAACTTGCCTTTTGGGGCAGGATGTAATAACTTGCCATGTGCATCTGGTAAGAGATATATATTTTCAGCACGTCAGTGGCAAATAAATAAAGGAATAATAATTATAATTACATTACCAATACTGCATGACTACCCCAAATTACAGCAACATTAATTAAAATTACCCTGTAAGTTATGAAATTTTAAAATCCGTGTCTCACACACTCCTATGAAGTAAACATAGAAGGTTTACAAAGGGAACATACTCTGATTTGGCAGCTTCATTCTAAATACAACAGGCAGATGGAAGCAATAGCTATAAAGAATTTTCATAGCTTCATTTTGTAATTATTTTGAAATCTTAGATAACAGTAAAAACAAAAGAGATACAGAAGTGGTCCACATTCATTACAAGGATTGGTTAATTCTGTCCCTATGATGTACCTTACCACAGTTTTACAAAAATACCTTTCTATACACAAATATCACCCCTCAAAAAATAAAAGTCAGCTGACAAACTCTGTCTTTTTTGATACAGGATCTTTAAATTATTTTTAATCCTCTGATTTTATTTAAATAAAGTGATATATATAATTGTCTGTCCTCTTCTTTTCTTGGTATTCTTCTGTCTTTAATTGAATAAAGATCCATACCAATAAATTACCAAAAGAATTTGAATAGTCTGCAAATTTTCAAAGACTCATGGTATTTGCTGTTTCTATGTACTGGCTAATATGTTACAAATGCAGAGGTATATACTGGATAATCTAAAAAATCTATAAATTATGCATAACATACATTATGAACCCTGATGGCAACAGCCATCCTTATATCTTGCTCTTCCCCATTGTTTCCTCTCATTCTACAAAGTGAAAGTTTTGTCCTCTGCTTCTCAAATTTTGCATGTTCTTTGAGGCATGAAAGGTCTGTTTCTCTGTCCCCAAGCCAGATGCCACATTTCGACTCCACTATCCTTACGCAAACTTTTTCCTTCAGGCAAGAGATGTTGTTACAGAGCTCTGAAAGGGACCCAGGTCTCAGAGCTGGGGGCTGGAGGCATGCTTAATCCATACATGCAGTGAGGTTTAGGTGTTGTCCAACTGTTCAAGAATTCAGAAAGTAAAGCACAAAGAATCTCTAAAGTCTTTTCAGAATGTGTGGCTGTACTTTGCTGGTGATCTAGAGCCCAACAGAAAGTCCATTTAACCACCGAAAAGGAATAAACAAGGGATATATACCTAGGAACTTCAGCATAACTACAGAAAATTTAAAAGGCTGCAGATACACTTCAATAGCCATCATTAACTTGATTTGAGGAAAAAAACCCACAACTTTTCAGTTATGCATATAGGATGAGTTTGAGTGGTACTTGCCTATTTACCCATTTGTAATTTTATCTCCACATTCTTATTTACAGCCTGGATTGCAAGTAATATGCTTGAAGTCCTTGTATGCCATGCAAAACTAAAAGATAGAAATATATTGAGAAAAAGGATTTTTTGCAAGATATTTTCTTGCAAAAAATTGGAACTTACATCTTTAGAAAGCCTGAAAATCATCTGAACAAATAATTTACAAGAAATAATTGATTTGTTGATATTTTTATAGTTCTGGAGATTAACACAAAACTGCAGAATATACTCAATAATATACACCATTCACTGAGTACTTCACAAAATATTTTTTACTGCAGGGAACATTCAAATCAAATTGCAGTCATTACTACTGTATGTGCAATTAAGACTGTTTAAATTTATATACTTATGTTATAAAAGAATGTGTGTTGCATTTTATTGCCATATTCCCAGTTTGCAATTCTCATTGGCTACTGTAAGAGAAATATAATCCAGAATGAGGTGCAAAGCTATCTGATCTTTGGGATGGGTCAAATTGTCAGTTTTACAATTCGACATTAAAAGCTGACTTTATCATAGAAGCAATTTATGTGCATGCTGGTTGTTACTCATGATTACCACGTTTCTGTTTCAGATGCCTTGTTACTCATGGCAGATGAAAGTTCATGGGAAGAAAAAGAATACTGACAATTCAAAATATTTTTCAAGTTTAAAATGAAAATAAAATCTCTTTTTTTCCAATTTAGCTCTCCTGAATTTCCTGTATGTAATATTTATTACACTTACTACACAAGTGAGTGAGCCAAAACCAGGATCTCTTTTTCAGCATCACAGAGAAATCCATATCATTGCTGGAAAGAGAAATTCTAGATTTATCTTGTTTCTATCTAGAAGTAATGAAGAAATATACTAAGTGAAAGTACAAATTATGCATTGGATTATCAAAACTACTAAGGAAGCCATAGGTAAGCTAGCTAAACACATAGGTATAACAAAATTTGAAAACAAATCTTGGCTGAAGAGTCCCACAAAGTGTCCATTCCTCTTTAGATGTGGAAAGATGAGATCTTTTACACATCATGTTATTAGAAGAATTAACAGGGTTATTCTACAACCAAGTAGACCTTCACATATGTAATGAAGATCTAAAAGAGCTTCAGAATTGAATTAATTATTTTTTTCTGGAGTACTGCAACTACATTTTTAAGTGTCATCAAAAGAGTTAAATAAAAATATATGTTTGAAAAATTCCTCCTCCACTGAGTCAAGTCACTATCCTAACCCAGTTTTTCCCCATGAATTGCATGCAAATATAGTGTGCATACTGAACGTGCTTTGTTGTATTAGTGGTCTTACCCATTTCCTTATTATACACTAATTCAGTGTTTGGAACTATTTTAAGAACATTGGGTTACAAACAGATTTTGCTTTTAGATGTGTTGATGCCCCGTGTGCATCACCTGACAAAATCCTTGTTCCCTAATGAAGACTTTTACCTTGAATGATGCAGCTGGACTCCCTTTACTGGGAAAAATCACCTGTCATTAAGTCAAATTTAAAAAAAAAAAACCAGCATATTTTGAGTGGGGGAGGAGGCTATAAACAGTAGAAGTGCTGTGGAGAGAGCTGGGATAACATTTAATCTAGTGCATGGAGGTACCTTGTCTGCTTTGACATTTCAATTCACAATTCTCCAACTCAGACAGGTTTCTGCTGTCTCACAAACCACTTCTACAAAGAGCAGGATATTTTACTGAAACCCTTAGGCAAAAAACAAAACCACTATGAGATTACTGGATATTCTTTGTGCTTTCTGTAGCCTTTCATGCTATATCTGTACTACAGAGTTCAATATATTGTCTTCCTTGACTTCAGCAAAGCTTTTGACACTGCCACCTGTAATATCCTCTTGGGTAAGCTCAGGAAATGTGTATTAGATGAAAGGAGAGTGAGGTGAATCAAGAACTGGCTGAATGGCAGAGCTCAGAGTGTCACGACCAGCAAAGCAGAATCCAGCTGGTGGTGTGTTGTCAGTGGCGTTCTTCAGAGATCAATACTGTCTCCAGTCTTGTTCAACTTGTTTATTGATTACCTGGACAAATGGTTAGAACGCACCCTAAGCAAGTTTGTTGGTATATGAAACTGGGGGGAGTGGCTGATACACCTGAAAGCTGAGCTGCCATTCAGCAGGACCTAGATAGGGAGAAGATTTGGGCAGAGAGAAACACAAAGATGTTCAACATCAAAGGGCCAGTGCAGGGTCCTGTACCTGGGGAGGAACAGCCCCAAGCACCAGCACAGGTTGGGGTCTGCCCTACTGGAGAGCAGCTCTGCAGAGGAAGGACCTGGGAGCCTTGGTGGGTCGCAAGCTGACCATGAGCCAGCAGTTCTCTTGNGTGGCGTTCTTCAGAGATCAATACTGTCTCCAGTCTTATTCAACTTGTTTATTGATTACCTGGACAAATGGTTAGAACGCACCCTAAGCAAGTTTGTTGGTATATGAAACTGGGGGGAGTGGCTGATACACCTGAAAGCTGAGCTGCCATTCAGCAGGACCTAGATAGGGAGAAGATTTGGGCAGAGAGAAACACAAAGATGTTCAACATCAAAGGGCCAGTGCAGGGTCCTGTACCTGGGGAGGAACAGCCCCAAGCACCAGCACAGGTTGGGGTCTGCCCTACTGGAGAGCAGCTCTGCAGAGGAAGGACCTGGGAGCCTTGGTGGGTCGCAAGCTGACCATGAGCCAGCAGTGCTCTTGTGGCCAGGAGGGCCAGTGGGATCCTGGGGTGCAGCAGGAAGCTTGTGGTCAGCAGGTGGAGGAGGTGATCCTACCCCTCTGCTTGGCTTGAATGAGGCCACATCTGGAGTGCTGTGTCCAGGTTTGGGCCCCTCAGTACAAGACTTAAAGAGAGAGGGTCCAGCAGAGGGTCACAAAGGTGGTGAGGGGTCTGGAGCATCTCTCTTATGAGGAAATGCTGAGGGAGTTGTGCCTGTTTAGTCTAGAGAAGACAGAGAAGGGATCTTATTAAGGCATATGAATATCTCGAAGGTGAGTGTTAGGAGAATGGTGCCAAACTTCTCAGTGGTGTCCAGTGACAGGATGAGGAGCAATGGCCATAAACTAAAACACAAGTAGCTCCACCTTAGCATGAGGAAGAATTTCTTTACCTTGGCAGGGGGGCTGGATTAGATGATCTCTAAGGTCTGTTAGATAAGGTCCCCTGCCAATCCTAATGATTCTGGGATTCTGTGATACACACCACTCTCAGAGTATTTCCTGCACCCCAGTCTTCATGGGAGGAAAACAACCCACTCCTGTTCTGAGTAAGCAGCCACAGTGTACTGCCTTAATATGTGCCCACGCAGGATAAACAGGAGACCACAATCCCCTTCTATGACAGGACCCACTTTAGCAGATAAATGATGGCTTGGACAGTCCTCTTCACTGCCAAATTTGTTCCCAACAAATGTTTGGTTTGGACCACATAAAGTATTCACCCTATAAGCCTTGCTCTATAATCTAGCTCTACTGTCTGGTACAGTAGCTTTAATAAGAAAGAAATTTACGAGACGGCAAAAAATCTCAGAGAATGGAAAAAAGTGTTTCTCTTTTACACATTGGAGAAAAATAGCTAGAACATGAGGAAAAATCGAAGTGGAGAAGAATTTAAAGTTATTACTCTTTCATTAGAAATGTCCAAACTCTGCTATCAACAAGTGATATCACTAAAGCCTGGAATACAGGTAGCTACTGGCTGTTGCCTCACTGCTGGTGGCCACTTCTTTAACTCTTCTTGTGGCCCATTTCATGGTTCAGCCTGTGCACTGCAGGTTGGGACAGGTCAAAAGACTCTTCCCTGTGCCAATAAGAACAATCAGGCTTGTATTTGAAGTTGTAATTTTTTTCCAATCTCCAGTAAGTTGTCTTAGAACAATAAGCATACAGTATCAAGTAAAACTTATTTTATGTTTCCTTACTGAGCAATACAAAAACAATGTTAAGTTTTATTCTCTCTTCACTGAGACCCCACTGGTAACAGAGCTGTTAAGCAGAGCTATCTGGAAGTCATTTGCAGTCCTCACAGGGGGTCTATCTGCAGCCTTAATTTCAGATCTTGGTCATGCTGTATCAGTTTATGCCTTTTAAATGATCTTCTGATAAACTCAAAACAAAGAATCTTTTGTACAAAGAATAAGTTGTAACACATCTTTGGGAATGATTGTTTTTGCAAGGGTTTGTGTTCTAGGGAGCTTAGTGAGAAACAACTGTTATTACATCTCAGCAGTTACAGATTGTGCAAGTAAAACTTGACTGAAAAATTAAATAGTATTTGAATGTATTTTAACATTGTTTTATGTGTTTTTCTTACACAATCTGTCTGAGGACAGAACTTTAACAAACGGAATAAACGTATCCACATGAAAATCTTCAGCACAATTGAAAACTCTCTCTTTGTGAGATAATTTTTCACCCCAAAATATTCCTTTCTCCTTTTAAACTTTTCTGGGGAGAAAAAAAATTATACCTTATTTTGTTCAGCCTTTTCTTAATAGTAATGACATAATGAATATTATGGTGTATTTATTAGTATTATGTTGGTACTTAAGAGGCAATTCAAACAGGTTTGAATTCCAAGTAGTTCATTGTTCTTCTTTAAAGAGCTTACAAAGCAAAAAAAGCTTAAATAAAAAGGAAGAAATCAGTATAACTAGCCAGAATGTGTCCACAAACAGGTTCACAATGATTTTTAATGGTATAGAATGTATCCATCAACGTATTTAGGAGATACAGGGGGACATAAAAAAACAGAAAAAAGACAAATCAGACACATATATGGTTGTAAATAAAGCTGTAATGGCAAAGACTCATCTTGCTTTCTTTGGTAATAAAGCAGTATAAAAAACCTTTAATCTGAACCAATTCTTTGAGACAGTCAAGACACAGATATGTCAAGAAACATTTCTAATATGTTAATATCAATGTCTGGAGTTTCTTTCTCTGTTTCCTTATCTTTATTTTACCCACAGGTCTGTAGGTGAGTATATCTAAAAGGATTCTAGACTTTCGAATGGCAGATGGTGGTGTTTCATGCCTGAGTACAAAGCTACATATCTATATATACATTTTATAAATGATAATGGTAATCTTAAACCCCAAGCCAGACATGATTAGAGAGTGGAAAGTAGAATTACTGTGATTTATGTATATATAGGTATGCATAGTGACATTGCAAGAACTACTATACTATCTAGCCGATGGAAACATTAACATATTTTTTTCTAATTTTAGGTCAAAACAATTATGCAAGACTTAAAATTGCCATGATAAATCAGAAGATGACACAAGACTAAAACATATTCTCTTCAAGAGTGATACTTCAGAACAATTTTCCCTAAAGAACACTAATGTTAAAAATGACCATTTCTCAATTAAGGTGACAGCCGATTATAAAAGTTCATTATGCATAAAAGGGATTTTTTAAAAAATCCTGCGTAAGTGGAAAAGAAACCTCTGACGACTAATTTACACGTTAAAACAAAGGACTTAAGGAGATTGCCTGGCATTAATTAGAAGAAAAATAGTCATTTATAAGACCAAAAATGATTTTAGGAAACGAAACTATAAATCAATTTTTAAGTGGAGTTAGAACAGTTCAGAACTCTCAAACTTCATCTATGATTTGTAGTGACATTTCCCAAGAACCTGTGGACTCAAAGTTGTAGCAAAAATGATTATATTTGGAACAGCTACTATTAATTTATACCATAAGCTCAGTGCTGTTAGGAAAAAGAAAAAACTAAATATTATACACTGTATCAAACCCCATGTTTTTCTCCATCCTTCTTGTATGTACTTCTATAACATTTATTCATCATCATCATTGTCTGGAAATATAAAAAAAACCCTCACTTTGCTTACTTCACAGAATTGTAGAATCACAGAATCACAGAATATGCTGAGTGGGAAGGCACCCACAAAGATCATTGAAGTCCAACTCCTGGCCCTGCACAGCAGCCAAAAGTCACACCATGTGCCCATGAGCATTGTCAAAATGCTTCTTGAACCCTGTCAGGCTGGTGCTGTTACCACTTGCCTGGGGAGGCTGTTCCAGCACCTGACCACTCTCGGGGAAAAAACCTTTTCCTAATATCCAACCTAAACCAACCCTGACTCAGCTTCAGGCCATTCCCTCAGGTCCTGTCACTGAGCACCTGAGAGAAGAGATCAGTGTCTGTCCCTCCTCTTCCCCTCATAAGGAAGTTGTGACTGCGATGAGGTGTCCCCTCAGTCTCCTCCAGTCTTCTCCATAAGTTTAACAGGCACAGTAGGGAGACTGACAGGGCTGTAGTTTCTGGGGTCCTCCTTCTTGCCCTTCTTGAAAATCAGGACAATGTTTTCCAGCTTCCAGTCAGTTGGGATTTCTCTGGATTCACAAGACTACTGTCTTGGAAGCGTCCCTTCATTCCTTAAAGAATAATTTATCAGTGTCAGTGTCCTGGCTAGGAGGTTGTAGTGGTTTTAGTTCGCATTTCTTACCTTCTGTGAGATAAGGATTAGAAGAAAGGCAAAAGCAGGCTCAAAACTTCAAGGAATAGAAAGAAGTTTATTACTAACAGAATTAAAAGTAAAAAGAAATATTAGGAAATTGAAGCAAAAACTCCCCTGTCTTCCAGCA
>VWZT01010275.1:0-10158 GCA_013397055.1 Pachycephala philippinensis | reverse complement strand
CCCCCCCACCTCGTTTCAGGAGGGAGTCTGTGTAAACCTGACTTCTGTGGGCTGTGCTCTCCCCCACCCCAAACTCAGCCAGGGAAGAACCTTAGCATGGCTGCTGAGTTTGGCTCACATTCTCTTCTTTGTTTACTTGTTTGTTTCTCCCTGGGCCTGAGGTTGATGAAAGAATGGGTTTTCCCTTTATCTAATCTCAGTAGTTTGACTTACAGTCCAAAATTCTTCAAGGAGGTTTCTGTGGTTGTAGCTTCTTTAAAACTTTATATCAATGTTTGAGGCATGAACTATTTTCAGTCTCCGACAGAAGCCTTTTGTACTCACCTAAAAAAAACCAGTGCACGTGATAGAAAATAAAAACTCATTGATGAAAGAGTTGTAAGGACTTTTTTGTATGACAGTATTTTCATGACTTGTATTTTCCAAGGAAGGAAAAATAAAAATTTCTGATGGCACCAGAGCACTGTCTAATATGCCTTATTAAACAACATGTTAACTCAAATAAAGATCAAAACTGAGAAATAGCTACAGGCTGCAAAACTAGTTAATAGTATTTTAAAGATACTTTAAATTTGGAACAGATATGAATGATGGCTGCAGCACACTTATTAAAATGAAATCTACAAGGGGAAAGTGCTGGGTGAAGAAAAGAAAGTTCAGTTTAAAAAGACTTCAAAATTATTTTTAATCACTTATTTTAACGACTGAAATTAAGGGAATGCAGTACCTTTTTAATCATGACAAGAACAATCTAGAAGGAAGAAAAATTCACTTGAATTGTAATTTAAAAAAGAAATACTTTTCATAAAATACGTCTAAAACCATTAACTTAACAAGCTGTCTCAGAAAAGTCCATGAAAATGGTTTCTGAAAATCTTGATATAAGTATGTTTTATATATATATATAAAAAAAGCAGAAGCAAATGATTTTTGTGTGAATATGTGTTAAACCAACAAAGTGATTGAGGAGCACGGAGGAACTTAATCCTATTCTAAAATTAGGAATCAGCATCACCACAAATAAAAATCATCACAAATTCTATAGGAAAGGCAATTGTAGAGCAATTATGCTTAAGGATGATTTTAAAATCAAAAGCACATTTGGTTTTTGACTTCACAAACAAAGCAAGAGATGTTCTTCAAAGATTTCATGACATAAAATAGAAGAAACAACAGGAATAGGAAAAAGAGTAAGGATATAGAGAAAACCAACTATTTGCCCAGGAGTATGAAGTAAGTCCATGGAGTTGCTAAGTAAAAAGCCTCAGCTGCCTGCCAGCATGTCCAGTGCCATATTTACTCCAGTTTTACTCTTCAAATCACATCCAGAATAGAGATTAGAATTATGACCTATAGTGATTAGTAGTGGTGAATTAGTGAGGAAGTAGAAATTTAGTATTACATGTTCTTATTCCTATAGCTGCATAGTTTTGGATATTGATAAAAGTAGATCCTTAATTTAAAAAGTATGTATGTTAGCTATATCTGATGTACTAATAGAGATGTATTGTAAAACATATATTTTTGTGCATGACTGATTCAAGAAATCTGTTTCTAGATACCAAAAACATGCAGAAGAATTCATTCACACATATTAGTTTGATGTTTTTTTCTTTTGCTATTGATGAACAAAGGCAAATGAAAGTTACGACCTTAAACACGCGCATGCACACACATACACACACACACACACACACGCACACATACAGACATTTGTATATATTCCAGTTTTGGGATAATTTTATTATTAGCCGAATATTTTAACATCAAAAATAAATACAATAAGCAATAAAGAGATAGCCATAGAAAGAATAAATATATCAGCCTCAAATACCACTACCTATAAGCTCAGCTATAAAATAATGGTCCTGTTGAGTCATTAGAGTTTTGTTACTAAGAGATCATGACTTTACCATTTGATCCTCTTTTACGTTTCTGGGTTCAGAAAAACACCCCAGGAAACTGCATTCGTAGAAATACATGCATACATAGAAATTTTCAATGTGTGTCTAACTGCTTTTGAAAAAGGATGGTTTCTTTAACCGAATTAGGGTGTGCCAATACAAAACTCTTACTATCATTAATCAGCACTTAAACTAGTGGTGTTACTCATGGGAGAAAGTGGTACTCAGCATGCTGAAGGCTCCCTCTATTAAAGTGTAAAGGAAGAGACAGGAGACAAGAGGACCTAGACCATGTATGGAATCCAGCAAAGGTCTTACAGACTGATGATGATGGTTACCCAAAACAGTATAATTGTTCCTCTGCACAGATGAGCAAGAATTACCAACAGACATACTTTAGAGACTAAACATTTTTTTAAAATACATATTTTTGACCTATGCTGATACAATGTTTTATTGACATGTTTTTAGGACAGCAAGTCACACTGAACCAGGCTCTGAGTATGTTGGAGTGAGAGCTCCTCTGGACCCAGGCCCAGAGGAAAGCCAAAGCACAGGGCTTGAATTAAAACCTTTGGATAAGCTGAGATACATGAAGTCACACCAAAGTGAAATAGAAATATAGATTTTTAACTTTTAGTAGATATATATGCTAAGTGCTTTAAACATTAAAAAGCTGCAGCAAAAGAGACCTTAAACACAGTTCTTACTGCAGCAGTGTTACCTTTTCACAGAATTTCTTTACTCTAGACAAAACGTAGATGGAATTATACTGTTCACATTTTTTAGACAGAGTGTTCACATAAACAATAAGAGCTGATAGAAACTATATATGCAAATCTGTGTAATACCGTGTAATACCTATGTAATACTTATGTAAGATTTACGACTATTAGAATTAGACCAGGATAGGTTGAAAAAAGAAAAACTAGAATCGTGTGTCAATCTTATTGGGCAATTAACAAATATAGTCTACACTTCTGTAAGTTTAGAGAATAAGAAGAAGCTGTTTTTTACTTGCTGTTTGCCTGCTGCTGCTGCTGTTGCTGCTTGGCCTTATCATGTATCCCCTTTGAACTCTACCTTCAGAAAACTATGAGACTATGGAATAAAGAACTTTAGCAGGACAGCAGCCTCCTCTGCTCTTTCACCCTCGTCCGAAACGGGAGGGTGTCCCATGAAAAGCTCAACAGGAGCAATTAAAAAAAAAAAAGAAATCACCTTACTTTTGTATATATGACAGGCAGAATTTCAAGTCTTTACTCAGTCAGGGCATATTGGAGGGAATGTCTTAGTACCCAGCATGCTCAAAAACCTATACAATTATGACTCAAATAATTATGCTTGGAACATAACAGACAATTGTTGTTTATTCCATGCAATACAGGGGTTGTGCATGTGAATGATTTTCACGATTGGAAAAAAAATGTATTCTTATGGTACCAAATTTGATCTGTGATCCTTTCTTCAAATATTACTCTCGGAATAGATATTTTTTTTAAATATTTTTTAATTTAAAATGCTTATTTGTTATAGTCAGCTCTTTATATTTGTTTTTCTGCTTGCATTTGGTTAAAATATGATAAAATTATATATCTAATAAAACTAGACATTTGGAAAATTTCTTCATTTTTTTGTTAAAAAATAAGTCCTTTCTAACCAACCCTTCCTGACCTAGTCCAGTCCTGAATATGTGAAGCAGATATAATTTATAACCTGACTGAATCAAGCCAAACCATTGAAAAGAGACTATTAAAAAAAAAAACTAGCCTAATTTTCTACATAGTTGCTTATTATCCATTCACTATCTTATTTATGCTCAAGACTTAGAACATTAGAGTTATTTTCAATTTAACCCCTAAATTAAGGGATTATCTTTTCTACTTAATCTCTTTAAATTCAAAGCTAACTTTTGTTAGGACACATACAAGGTTTCCAAAGCTTCATCCTGATGTCTCTTCCAGGCCTTACCCCAAGACTGCCACAGTGCATTACAGGCAGGAGCAACAATATATCTTCACATATCTTGTGATCTTTAATATCTTTATCAATGACATATACAGCAAGATCAGGCGCACCCTCAGCAAGTTTACAAATGACACCAAGATGAGTGGTGCAGTTGACACAACAGAAGGAAAGCATGCCATCCGTGAGGACCTGGACAAACTAGAGAAGTGGGCCCATGAAAACCTCATGAGGTACAACAAGTCCAAGCACAAGTGTTACACGTGAGTCAGGGCAGTCCTAGACAGGAGTACCTCAGAGAGATGATGCCAAGAAGGACTTGGGGTTTTGGTGGATGAAAAGCTGGACATGTGACAGCAATGTGTGTTTACATGCCAGAATGCCAACTGCGTCCCAAAAGCGGTGTGGCCAGCAGGTCAAGGGAGACGATTCTCTTCATCTACTCTGCCCTCCTGAGACTCCATCTGGAGTGCTGTGTCCTGTTCTGGGTTTCTCAAAACAGGAATGACACGGACTCATCGGAGCAGGGTCAGAGGAGCACCATGAAGATCACAGGGGCAGATAGAACAAAGGGGAATGGTTTTAAACTGAAAAAGGAGATGTTTCACTTGGATGTTCAGAAGTTCTTTACTCAGGGTGGCAAGGCACTGGGACAGGTTGCCCTGAGAAGCTGTGAATGTCCTATCCCTGGCAGTGTTCAAGTCTAGGTTGGATGGTAATTTGAGCAACCTGGTCTAGTGATTGGCCTCCCTGCCCATGGCAGGGGAGCTGGAACTAGGTAATCTTTAAGGTCCCTTCCCACTCCATCCTTTCTTTAATTCTGTGATAAAGTAATTATTTGAGGTTTTCTTGTGAACTGATTGGCCTAACAATGAAGGATAGTTCACTTTGACCCAGAATACTGAAGAAGCAGCAGCATGTTATTCACTACTGTGCATCTGCAATATTCAGTTTATTGCTCCGCGAGGACTGAAGAACCATGCTTAGGAGAGCAGTGAAACTTGACTGACCTTGCATAACCTTCATACCAATAATCTAACAAAAGAAAGAGCCATAACGAAGGGAATGAGGTAGGTACTTGACATGCAAAAAGAAGATTTTAGATAGTAGAGTCCAGGCACTTACAGAAATGGATGCTTGCTCATATAGTTTAGCAAGTAGAAATATAGTTGTGTGATGCATGCAGAATGTTTCAGCAAAGGCATAGCAAGGCATCTCACACCCACCCCACAATTTATCTGTTGTTTAGGTAACTCGAACAGAATAACCTGTCTTGTGCCTTATTTTGGCACCATGGGGTTAACACCTCTCTGACATCTCCCAACTGCCAATAAAAATCTTCCCGTCCAAGTGAGATCTGGTAAGAAAAGCTGGATTTTTGACTGATATCCTTTCACTTGGCAACTATAAAAGCCATATCAAACTTTTCCAAAGCAGAAATCTTCTAGACATTTTACTGGAAATGTGTGAAGTTTCTCCCACGAGTAGGGACTCCTGTTTCGCAGTTACTGCCTCAGAGGTTAGATGAAGGATTCTGTGTACATTGTTGTCATTTCGGTCATAAGTTACATTTGACTCCAAATCAATACTATTTCTTTTACTAGCTTTAGTGTAGGTACCTTGATATAGTGCACTGTTTTATGTTATGTTATAATCTAGTAGCAGTTCTTTACTCTTATACTGTGTAGTAAGTAATTATGATTAAGATCCTTTGTCTGTTATCTCCTCTCTGTTTAATAAACAATTCATTTTTATAAAAAGATCTGATTTACCATCATTAGAACTTGTGATTCCTTAAATTTAAACTGTTGCCAAAATCTGAGGCTAAGGCAGGGCTTGTCCAAAGCTTTCACTTGTCCCATGATAAAACGTACCAGAAATACTTGTGACATATGAAAACAGGTATAGAACTTATGATAGTTAGATTCCATGACAATAGACAAACCGGTCTCTTAAAGGGAGAACCCTTAGTCAATACTAGGGTGTCCAATTGTGGGGATAAAGAACGAGCTGCAGGCAGCCTGGACTTTGATAAGTTACAGCTGTATCCCTGGGAAGAAAGAAAAATAGCTTGGATAATAAAGGGCTGATGCCTGCTGATGCTTGATTGATGCGTGCTGATGCCTGCCACCCTCCTCTGCGTCGGTCTTTTGCCCACCATCAAATGGTGCCCTGTGTGAGGACAGAGGAAGAAGAGTCCACTGTCAATCATCATCCAATGAAAAATATATTGGGTAACAGGATTGTCTTGGGGGGACTTTATGGTGTGTATCCCATATCGTCCAGGTATGAATCCTGTGTCTTTCTGTGCCTTTAAAATTGGGTGTGAGAAAAAAAAAAAAAGCCAGATGAACTTTTTCAAAGGAGTTCTGTGCTTCAAGGACACTGCTATCTTGCTCTGTGTGCTTCTGCGGGGAGAGGAGCAGAGGAAGCAACCTTCTTGCTTTTTCGGCTCTGATTCTTCAGAGAGAGATGGAGAGTTAAACTTTGTTTTCCTGGGATTTTGGTTCTCTTCTGGACTTGTTCAGAACATCAGAACCTCACCGGGAGACCGTACCCCGGTCTGGAGGGGGGCCCCCACGCCGACCCAGCTCTGAGGAGGAGGAGAGAGACCACACCCATAGAAGGACTCTAAAATCTTCTAGGTTTTCTCTCCACAGTGAGAGATTTTAGTACTTAGTATTAACATTCTTTTCTGTGTGTTTGTTAAATAAATAGTTTTTTTTCTCTTTCACTTTCCTCCGAGGAAGATTTCTTTCCCAGACCTGGTGGGGGAGGGGCGGCTGTAACTTGCCTTATATCAGAGGATATTTTCCTCCAAATTTGGCCCAAACTATCACAAGAATTTAAGGGAAAGTAATACACAGTGGGGAAGTAAGGCTCTGTAGAAGGATCTGGACAGGCTAGATTGATGCACCAAGGCCAGTTGTATGAGGTTCAACTAGACCAAGAGCTGGGTCCTGCCTTTGGGTCACATCGATGTCATGCAGAGCTACAGTTTGGGGACAGAGATCCTAGAAAACTGCCTGGCAGAAAAGGACCTTGGGGTGCTGGTCGGCAGCCATCTGA
Source organism: Pachycephala philippinensis (assembly GCA_013397055.1). Taxonomy (NCBI): domain Eukaryota; kingdom Metazoa; phylum Chordata; class Aves; order Passeriformes; genus Pachycephala; species Pachycephala philippinensis. Next base: position 3,220 of record VWZT01010275.1, on the reverse strand, counting down.
ATATGAGCCAGGGTGTACCTAGCTGGCCGATAAGGCCAGTGGCATCCTGACTTGTATCAGCAATCATGTGGACCTATCCGGAACAGCAGGACTGGGGCAGTGATCAACCGTGTACTCGGCCCTGGTGAGGCCTTATCTCAAATCCTGTGTTCAGTTCTGGGCCCCTCACTAGAAGAAGGACATTGAGGTGCTGGAGTGTATCCAGAGAAGAGCAACAGAGCTGAGGAAGGGTCTGGAGCACAAGTGTGATGAGAAGCCCCTGAAGGAGCTGGGGTTGTTTAGTGGAGAAAAGGAGCTCTCTGCAACTACCTGAAAGGAAGATGTAGTGAGGTAGGGATCAGTTTCGTCTCCAAAATAACAAGGAATAGGACAGAGGAAAGAGCCTCAAGTTGCACCATTGGAGGTTTAGAATTGGTAGTACGAAAATTTCTTCTCCAAAAGGGTTGTCAAGCACTGGATCAGATAGCCCAAGGAAGTGGTTGAGTCTCCAACTCTGGAGGTATTTAAAAGACATGTAGATGTGGCACTGAGGACAATGGTTTAGTGGTGAATTTGGCAGTGCTAATTTAACAGTAGGACTTGATGATCTTAGAGGTCTTTTTTCAACCTAAATGATAATACGATTCTATTCTATGATTAAAACTCAGAACTTTCCATATGCAAATGATAAGGATGAAAAACATCCAAGACTAGTATTCGATAAGTATTCATCTTACGGAGGAACTTACATTAATTTCAAGTAGACAGGAACCAAATAGGTGTGCCAGTAAAATATCTTCAGAGAGTACTTTGTGTTGAAGTAACAACTGTCTTGCATATTTTTAGATTAGTGAATGTATCTGTTTCTTTACTGCTACCTATGTCCAGCTGAGGTAGCATACTTCTCAGTTGCTATTTTACTTTGTAAAAAATATAAGAAAAAGGGTAGTCATTATTTAATGGGAATAAATAATTCCCACCTTTTGAGGGGTTTTTGCAAGTATTGTAATATTAAGTTAGTGCTCTGCAGAGTTTTTAAATGGGAAGTTGTAAACTATGCAATAGAGCATAAAAGAGAGACATAGTGTAGGAGGGGAAAAGGGGGACTGAAGATGTGCCAGAACCAAAAGTGAATGTTTGTAACTCGATTTAATTGTTACCATTTAACGACAGAAAAAGGAAGGCTGCAAAAAGAATGTAAATTCTTTTCTGCAATAACAACACACCAAGGCTGATTTAGTTATATTGGTGAATGTTGAGTTGCTCTGCATTGAATCTCCCAAACCCGAAGGGCCTTCTCCTAAAACCTCCCACAAGTATAAAAGCCATCAGCTCTGAATTCAGTGGGAGTGCAAGGCTTCGTTAAATGAACTTTTTGACAGACGTGTGACGCAGCCGTGTGGTATCGATGAAGGGGACAGTGCTGCGCCTTCCCCGAGTGTCCTGCGTCTAGACCGACCCAGCAGCCGTCCGCCATTGGGGGCACCCAGGCAAGGCAACAAAGGCACTCGCACAACCACTCACAACCACCGGTGCGGTGTCAGTACACACGCTCCCACAGGCATTCAGTCTACCGTGTCAATCGGGAATAAAGGAGTCAAGAGGGGTCTTCTGTTTGGGTTCCAAGGTTTAATCCGAGGAGGGTCCAGGGACAAAAGACACGGGTAATGGAGGGTTCAGGGGTTTTACAGGGGAAACAACAACCAATCAGGAGAGGGTCAAAGGGCGGAGGGGGTATAAACTGGCAGCCAGAGAACCAATGGGATAGGAGAGGGGAGGGACAAGGGAAAGGGAGACCAATGGGGACTCGAATAACAGCGAATTTTCCAGAACATATATATATTAAGTGGAGGAAATACGTATGCAAAAGATATGCATAAAAAGGGGTGGGGGGCCAACGGGCCAACAAAAACCAAGGGACTACCTAGGGAAACAATGGACTGTGGGGACCTGCTGTAAGCTAGAGGGAGGTATCAAACTTCGGAGCCGGTCCACCATGAATTCAAGGCTGCAGTAAGGCCATGCAGCTCACTGACCAGCCCGGCAGCGGCCACAACTCCCACAACAGATGTGGAAGGCCCTGATTCAGAAGAATCCTGTACAGGGGATTAAGAACAGCTACAGCTTATGCTTAAATATGACTACATTCTTAAAAATACTCAGTGTGGCATTTTTCCAGACTGCTTAGATGTTTAAAATACCCACGTGTCTAGGGAAATAGACCAAAAAATGTGCATTGAAAGATCTAATGACATATATCAGCAAAGAATAATGTTTACAACATAGCAGTTGAACTATTTATTTTTTGTCTTTTTTTCCAAGTGCAAGATTGATGCAGTATTTATCATAAGTAATCCTTCAAAGGACGATGCACACATGAAACCCTATAAAGATAGAAGACATAGTTTAATTAGATTTGGGCAGTAAGCTTGATGAAATACAAAACATTTTTCTCTAGATTTCTGGTTTTCTCCAGCATTTCTGGTTTCACACCAAAGCAATTATGTTCTCCTCCAGCACTCCAGGAACATCATAAAAGCCAGGAAGGGCCAAATTCAAAAAGAAAGTGGTTCTTGACACAGCATACAGATCTTCAGAAGTTTTTGACAAAACAACCTGTGGAATCTAGAGGATTACATGGTCAAAAGAGAACACTTGAGAACCATGTGAAAATTATTATATGGAGAGGCCACATCAAACTTCAGAAATCCCCAGTCACAGAATGTTTGAAGGCTGGGACAACAATACCGAGTACCATTGTACACTTATGTAAAGTTCTTACTCTTTCCTAGGCTGATAGCTGTCATTGGAGACATGATGCTGGGTTAGATAAACCTTTTCTCTTACCAATGTTCACATTCTTACATTGATAATTTTATGCTGCCATACAGCAATGAAAAATAATTTGCCAGACTGTCACACTTGGACATGAGAGAAAACAACGCAGACACGGGTCAAGCGAAAGAGGGCAAAAAGCCTGGGGGTCTGGCCCCCACTTTATTTATATATCTTCTCAGAAATCACTGTGGATTGGAGGGAGAAATCAACACCCCCCAATCACACTGGTCAAAGGAAAGATCCATCAAATTTCTCCGCCTAGGAGAAGTGGAATGCAAACATCTGGCATGGTGAGCAAAACATGGCTATGTTTACAGAAAAAGGGTGTGAGAAAACTCTTACAGAAATGAAAACAACGAGAACTGCGAAGCTCAGGGCAGCATCTCACCCTTTTACCATTAAA
>VWZT01010274.1:266886-387268 GCA_013397055.1 Pachycephala philippinensis | reverse complement strand
AAAAAAAAGGTAATATTCCACTTGCTTTCTCCCCATTCTTACATTTCCAATGAGCTGAGCTTGTGTCTGCCATTGGAGAAACACAACTGAGACCTGTACAACACATACTTAAATTTAACACATTCCCATGGCAGTAATGAACAAAGCAGTCCTTCCCTTCAGGAAAACCCTGGACTTGCACTCCCCAGGTCCCTGAGCAGTATAGAATTCAGAAGAAAAACAGGAAACACATGTGGAAACCAGATAGAACTGACCAAACCTAGCTATTAAGGTAGCTCAGCCAGTAGCTTTTAAATAAATAATCACATCTATCTATATTATGCCTGACTGACCCTTCCCCTTGCCACCAGCTATCCATAATGAAACATTTAGGCTAGGTGTATTTCTGAGCTTAAATATGCAGAGGAAAGAAACAGGAGCTAGTGAAGTATTTACATACATCTTAGAGTTTATAATTTTTCCATACATTCATGAAAAAAGAACTAATATAACCTGCACAAAGTTAAAAAAAGACTACATTTTTGATTGGCAAGAACATGTACACATAAGCAGCTAGTGTCCATATCTGCTTCAGTAAGTATACACATGTATATATAAAACTGTATACAAGCTCAGATGCAGATGTTCCTGTTCAGAAATCAATCAGAGTAACAGGGCCACATTTTTTTCAGTGATGGAAAAATGAGTTATAGTTATAATGATTAGTGCTGTGGGTTTTTTTCCCAGTCTACCTTACTCTACCATGATCTCTGATTTTTTAAAAACTGAAATAATCTATGTAATCTTTGGTTTCTGTATCTCAAAGAGCATCTTACAAATGAAGATTGGGACATTTTTATTGTCCTCCAATCCAATGGTGTAGATACTAGATGGAATGCAATGTTGAAAATAAAAGATTTTGTAAGTATAAAAACTCTCAGAACAGAAGATGTAAGTGATAACACAAATCAGACTGTGCACGTGAGCTGAGCTCATTTTCACATAAATATTGCTTTCCCATGTGTGCTTAATGAAACAGCAGGAAAAACATTCAGGCTTTCTAATAGTGCCATCTATAAAACACAGTGGGACTCTCAGCAAAAAGGCTGCCAATACCTTTAATATACAGAGATCTTGCAACTCTCTGCCTGTGACAAACAACCTGCAGCATCCTGAGGTTCATATCCAGCCTTCTGGGAAAAATCAAATTCACTTCTCTGGATGCTTGGAAAACTTGACTGTTCTCAGAAAGGAAGAGTTCAATAAATAGTTCTAAACTAACAAAATTTTAATAAAGTGGGACAAGAACAATATTTACAATGACCTCTAATAAGAAAGCAACGCTTGTTTTCTCAAAATACAAACATAATAATTCAAGTAATTGTCTTTTTAGAGTGACCTCTATGGAAGCTGGAGGTCCCTGCAGTTCTTTCTCAACGACTGGGTTTGGAAGTCCCTCTGGGTATTGAATTGGGGAGCTCAACTCAATTTATGGTACATTGCTATCTGCTAGCCACTTTTCCCATTATTTACTCTATAGCAATTTCAGTTTTTCTGCTAAATATGGTGACAAAAGGTTCTTGTCATATTTTCTAATTACATTTTCCTCTTTCATAGTTCAGCATTTCTTCATCCAAAAGCTTCAAGATAGGGCAGTAGAACAAGCCAGTAGCCCAGTCCAGGCTTACTTCGAATTAATGTTGTAGAAATATATTTGTCACAGAATTCCCCATAATACAAAAACTTCATTGGAAGCAGGAGATGTCTTTGGCACTGCTTCATCACAGTGAGGATGAGCTGTGGTTAACAATAAGCACAAAAGGCCCAATGAAGGGGAAATGAAGAATGGATTTTGACAAGAACTGGCCAAACTTTAAATTACTTTCTGCCTAAACATACGGGTTTGGAGTGAAGGAAGGGTAAAACGCTGAATTTGATAGGTTCTTTGTAACAAGTAAAGACATTGGTGGTACTCACTGAATGTAGAGATACCAGATAAATCAGTGGTGAAATGTTGCTTTACCCTGGACTCAGTAATCAAGAAAAGTAGTTATGTAGAACAAAAAATAAAATAACAAAACAGTCTCACTGGCTGTTAGGGTAGTCAAGCAGTGGCAGGAGAACAGCAGATACTTCAAATATCTTGAGTAAAGTTACATTACAAGACAGGTTTGCTGGGCCTGACTCTTCCTGTATTCAACCTCTTCTAAAAATGCATAAAGCGTAAAGCTTGGTCCAAGACTGTTTATCCCACAGAGCAGCATATAACAACCATCTTTCCTCAAGTCAAGTTGGACTGTGAAAACATACATGAATTATTTTTGCCTAGGGAACCTTGAGTCCTGCTTTCATCACATGGGCAGATGGGCACCACCACCATGAATCTAAACCAAATGTTTGGCTCATTGTTCTGCTTTGTTTAGGTGTTATTATTTACTTCTCTTATCATGCCGGGGGAAGAAATACAAGAAGTGCTGTGGGGAAGAAGGATAGAAATGGGCAAGAAATTTCTTCAAAGATAGTAGTTTACCTAATAAAAAAAATTCCTTGTAAATTCAAGTCTCATAAATTCAAGTCCCTTGGGCTGTCTGCGCACTATGACCATGAGACATATGAGCCTTGCTCTTTAATTTTACAACATAAAAAAAAAAAAAAAGGTCAAATAAAAACAAACAGAAAAAGTGTAGTTTGTTGTCCTGGCTCATTGCCTTAGTGGTTTGGTTGCTAAGAACAATGAAATGCTAAAAGGCCATTTATACCACAGAAATCCTTAGCACTGATTCTGCTTTTATCTTAGTCACTGAAACAGAATGTTTAATCTACTTGCTAGAAGCAAGCTCTTCTTCACACGGACTTTTTGAGATCCACCATAGCGACCCATTTATTTTTGGCATTATATATGCAGCCATACACCGCATTAGAGATGCCTTCTTCTCCCCACATATAGAGCAGCTGAAACAGGCACCTTTCCATTTAAAGAGCCTCGGTTAAAAGAAATGAAGAAAATGAGGAAAAAAAAGAAAGAAGGAAAGAAGGAAAATACGAAACATTGTGGCATTGTGAGCTTTGACTTAATGTGAACTTTCCTATATTCCAGTCATGAGATTTAACCAAGAACAGCCTTGGGGATATTATGATGGGAAAAGCAAAGTGTGGTGATCGCATTGGGAATATATTAGCTGGAACGCTGTCTCAGCAGCTGGCGAGCAGCCTTTTGAAAACAGCGTTATTCCAAGAACTATATAAATAAACAGAGGCCTTGGGAATTTTTATCCGTCCAAAAAAATCTCTTTGCCAAGCCAACCATTACCCAAACTTTCTCTATATGTGTGCCTCACATGGAGGGTACTTTATACAGAGTAAGAGATGGCTAGTTATGCCTGCCAAATGCTTTACGTTTGGGTTGGGCAAGGGCTAATTTGCAAGGGGTATGAAGAAGAATAGGGTGTGGGGAAAATGGCTTTTCCAGAGGTCTAACCTAATGTAATTATGCAGCTAATTATTAGTGGACTTTCTCTTTGTTACTACTGCTGATCATCAAGAACTGTATTTTGCTTTATGTTCATAGGGCCTCAGGTGATAGTTCTTGCTACTGAGTAATTCTCACTTAGCAATGCCCAGATGATAATGCATTACACTGCACCTCTACCTTACAGCTCAGAGAAGTCTACACGACCAGAAGAATCTTGCTTGTTCAGCAAAGGCTGGGTCAAACCTAAAACCTCGTTTGACTGGATGTAGAAGGACACCAAAGACTCTCTAAGGCAGCTGCTTTGTCACACCTTAGATGATGGAAACCTGCTTAACTCCTTCCTGAGGCTTCCTGCTCAGTGTAGAGTTAGCTATCCCTCCCAGGTCCACCAAAAAAAAAAATTTGAAAAGCATTTTACTGTACTAATTGCTATTCCTAATAAAATCTAAAATAATAATCAGCATCAATATGCAGTTCTATTGATCACAAGTCATACCAGGAAAAGCAGTACAATTTACCGTGAAAAAGACAGAAGCAGGCCAAAAGCACAGCTCTCCAGATGGCTGCAGCATTGCTTTGCAAATATCCAATCCTTTTTATTCTTATGGCCAAAAGAGAAAGGATAAATATGGAGTAAAAATAGTCAAAAGAAGTTAGGAACAAAAAATACACCGCAGTGATAAAAATGCAAGCAGAGTGTTTCACGAGCATTTACTTTGATAATAAATATTATCTTTTCTTTTTTTTTTAACTGTTCTTAAGTCCAGACAGTTTGTCCTGCTCCAAACATTTTTTATTGGTAGCTGAACTTTTTAGCAATGATGTAAGTCTTCTAGGACTAACATTTGTCAGTTTTACTGTTGACATTATTTAACCATAGAGAACAATGTAGAGGGCTCATGATAATCATATATTCCTGTGAAACATATATTAACACCACTTACAGCTATTGACACAAATGAACAAATAATCAGCACATTCTTTTAACCAAGTCCTCTGTTAGTCAATGCCATCATGACTTAATTTATAAGATGTTGGAATCAACAGGCCCTTCTATTTCAGAATTTCTAGGTACTTTCCGAAGATTAATTAATTTTTATAAAGCCCATGGGAAATTTACTCCTGCTATACAGATGTGAAAACAGACACGGAGAAGTTAAGTGATTCGCCCAAACCCACATAGGAAATATGAGTCAGTTTGAAAGAAAGAACTTGTGTCTCCTCCTTCTCTCTTCACTTGGGTTAATTGTCAAGTAATAGTGATGAAAGCTATACAAAAACATCACAGGGAAGCAAAAATGGAAAATAAGAAAAAATATCTCCACAAAGTATATTTTAATAAAACTATGGAAAAATGTAATCTGACCTATGCAATAATTTTTTGGTAATTCGTAATGATTTATGGAAGTTCAAGGGATAACAAAACTCCCAGGGTTTGTGCATATGGAAATAATAATAAAAGTGTATCACAAAAAAAAGCAATTCAACATTCAAAATATTTCTTATACCACAAGAACATCATTTGTAAGTCTTCATAGAATCAATCACAAAAATCAGGTGTAATTTAATTATGCTCAGACCAGGCACAAGCAGATGAATATTTATCTGTTGCAAAACATTTTATGCATTTATTACAATTATATTGGTTGGACTAGAGAATTGCTGTTCATAAGTCTAGGATCTCCAGGGGCTTGAGAAAAATGGTTTGTTTAGACTTGTGCAGGTGCTGTGATTCAGCACAGTAACACACAGGCTGCTCAAAGGCTCTATACCAAAGAGTCCATGGCTTGGCTCCCAGTGACTCAAGCCAGATTCAAGAAACTATAAAAGTGAACAGAGCAGTAAATCTCCACCCATTTAAAAAAATTATTTACCATCAATTTCTCTCGTGATGAAACACTTTGGTATCCAAAAATGATACTGACACGTTCAGGTTTACATGAACAGCCTAAAGTTCCACAGCCCAGGGTTATATAAGAAATTAGGGCAAAAAGTGAAGGAAAAAAAAAAGTATCTATAGGCCAATAGGACTTGACCAATGTACAGAAGAAACATCTGGCAGTGTGAATGAAAGCAGTGAAAAACTGATAGAAATTATTTTTCTCAAACTGTTTCTTAGGAATCAATTCAGATTTTTGACACAGCTTTCATTTTTTATTTTTTTAATTCATTAATTTCAAACACAAAGGTTTTCACAAAGACATGCATCGCTGAAGTCAGCATCACCATGTTCAGAAGTTCATTTGAGGTACACAAGCTAAGACTTAAAACAGAAATTATTAAAGGGCTTTCTAAATCTACTTAAACAATAAAATCTCTAGAATGCAAAAGTTCACTCTGGTATTACCATTTCCTTTCTTATGCATTCCAAGATCTGTAAGTATACAGTACTTAAATGATATGGCTGACATGATGGATGATGGTCCTTGTCCCCTGCCAGCAGTCTCAGAGCATCAGCAGGTATTTCCATAAATACTACAATCCAACAGAATATCAGCTGCCTTTCCCCTCCTTCCAAAAACATTTTGATAGCTGAAAATAGCCAAACGTTACATATGATGTACCCTATTAATCTACATGAAGATTGCTTTCCCTTGTGTTGTGCTTTAGGAATGGCACTCCCCCATTTAGTGCTCCCACTTAGACTCTCCAAACCATATGCCACTTGCTCACTCCCTCCCTTCCCCACGCCCATCCCCTACGGTGACTGGAGCAGAGATTTGGAGGCACAAAAGGTAAAGATCATGGGCTGAGATAAGAACAATTTACTGGAAACAGCAATGAGGTAAGAAAATGAACAGGAGCAATATTGATAACAGAAGTGTACAAGAAAGAAGCGAGTGATTCACACGTAAAATGCTCAGAACCAGCATTATCTGACTGCTCCCTCTGCCAATCTTACTCAACTGAAAGGAATGCCTTTTCCCAGGAAGACACTCCCTTCTTCCCCTTGCCCCCCACCAATGACATGAGGTGGTATAGAATAACCTCTCTGTCCTAGCCATGCCCTGTCCTGGCTACTAATAAAATTAGCCCTGTCCCTGCCGGAACCAGGACACCTTGCCACAAGACAGGACCACCTCCCTACATTGTCCACATGTTTTTCTGGGTTCCTCAGTGGTCCCTGAAGACAGCACAGATCCTTACATGAAAAAGGGGAGCAGCACAAAGAAAGCAGAAGACAACCATGTCCCCCTCTCTCTCTCCAGTATCAAAATGAACATCATCAAGAACAGCACAGAAAGAATACATTTTATGGAAACGTATCACTCCATATTTTTCCCTAAAGAAATGGAACAGAAAAAGACAGCAATGTCATGATTAAGATATTACTAAAGGCCTTTAGATCTTTTCTTGTAGCACCACCTAGAGATCAGCTGTGTGGTGAAATTTCTATGAAGAAATTAAAACAACAGATAAACAGTCTCGTTGTTATGGACATAGAATTAAATCACTGACAGGCGGACCAAGGTCACCCTTAAAATAGCACTTAAAATCAGCAAAAGCAATATCCCTCGGGAAATGTTTACAAGTCTTCCTCAGATGATTTTTTTATCTACAATCAAAGACTCCAAGCAGAAACTCACAAATTTTACTCCTCCACCATGTTTGTATGCCTTTTGGCAGGTAACCCCACATGATAAAGCCATGTGTCTGCCAGGTTCATTCGCAGGCACAAACAGTTCTGGGTGACACTGAAGACAAGCAAAGATGTCAACACAGAAGGAGAGGAGTATTTCAGGAAGGCAATGCAACTACAGAACACATTTCAGGTTTTGGTTTCCTGACTTACCATGAAAAGCCTATAATGGCCAGCTTGACTTTTACATTCCTTATACTTCATAGGGCATATTGTCTACTGACTCTTTCAACAACAAAAAAGCCCAACACCCAGACTGTTGTTCGTTGTGCACAATGTCACCCCAGCACTCTTAAGAATGCAAAATGGAACATTAAAAAATTCTGTGTGGTGTTTTCATACATGCTATTCACAATGCACGCAATTTTTTTAAGGTTTGGTGGTTCAAACTCACGTCACACAATGTCTTTGTAAGACTACCATGAAGGCCGTCAGAATGATCTGGCCATCATAACATGAAACTTTCTAAACAAACAGGTAATAGCTGAGGATTTTAATCTCATTGTAAAGTAGTATGACATGACTGTTCATGAATGCTGATGAAGACAAACCAGGAGCATAGCTTTACAAAATACCTATAAGCCTCTTGCAACAGAGACAAACTTCATTGCAAAACTTCTTTCTCAAGGCCCCCACTATTGCATGCAGCAAACTTAATCACTATCTGCATTATCTCCAGTTACCATATCCATGTAGAAATCTGTCTTCAAAATGTTTTGGTAACAAACAAAATGTCATTAAAGACAGTTTAATTAATGAAAAAATGTCATTTGGATAGTAACTTGAAATACTATCTCTGTTACTTTCTGTCTAGAGCAGAAACACCACATGAGGTAGTGACTGTTCTGCTCTCACAAGCCACAAGTATTCAGTGTATGGCAAACCCAGACATTTTGTCAGGAATTCAAACACTAACAGAAATTAGAGGGTGGAGCTTCAAATAAGAGGGAGGTGGTGAAAATTGTGGCCAGGCCCAGCAGAAAACTTAGAGAGTTCAACAAGAGGTGAAAAGCTCTGCTCCCAGGGCAGAAGCACAGGCCAAATTGGCACCTGCTGAAAAGAAGCTTGGGAGTTCCAGCAGATGCCAACTACAAACAAGGCAACAGTGCACTTCCATGACAACAAGGAAAACTCCACAGCTGGGCTACAGCAGGAGTAACACAGACAGCAGAGTAAGGGAAGACACTTTCTGCTTCTGTGTAGCACTGGTGAGGCTGCAGCTGGAGAACTTCATCCATCTTGAACCCCTGCTTCAAGAAGAATAGGGGGATTTTGGAGAGGGTCCAGTAACAGGCTTCTAACATGGCCTGGAGGCTGCAGCATGGGGCCTCCAAGTCTAAAGACCAAAGCTGACTAAAACCATGACTGATTTGATGTTCATGCTTTGAGAAGGAAGTTGCATGGGATGACCTTGAAAGGTCCCAGTCAACCAACACATCCGTGATTATGCCAATTGATTCCTCTCTCAACATGTGATTAGAGAACATACAGCATGCAGGATAGTCATAGTCATGCAAAGAACAGCAGCAACAAAGATAACCACACTACTACTGAATACTGGGCATTTTGGAAAAATTGAAACATGGCTCTGTAAAGCAAATCAACTCATAAAAACAGGGAGTTGTTATCATTTGAGTTTGTATTCTTGAGAAAAACTCAGTGCTACAAAGGATGTCTGTGTCTATAAGGCCCAGCATGATCAATAATGAACACAAAGTCAAGGAACACATCATCTGTTAACGCACCATCCATAATGAATTGATAAGTAAATAAAAAAGAATTTCCCATCAAATGTGAAGTAGCTGCACACACTGAGGGCATGAGTGTGCACACACTGTAGAATATTTCAATCAGAGACTTAAAGGCAATAGGAAATTAAGTATGAACAGAAGATCTGTTTTCTGGATTTTTGATGCTGTATCACTTGTGTAAGACAGCCATCCTACAAAATGTTCAAAAAATATCTAAAATTCCTAAAGTTAATTTAACTCTTCCGATCGTTAATGTGCACTTGCATAGACATACAACAGTGGGGGACAGAAACTGTGCTTCTAAGACAATTTTGGGAAAAATCTCTTAAGTTTTCTTTCATTCTTCTTTCTTTCATATGCTATTCTTCAACATATTCTCACAGAAGCATCCATGAAAGAGCTTTTTATTTTTCATGAAAAGAGCGCTTACAGAAAAACCATTCCACTGATGGCACTGATTAAGGAGCAGAGAAAGCTGAAAAAATTCTAAGTATACCACTCTATTCTCCAAGAGGTATTAAATCTCTCCGAATTTTATAGCTGCAAATAAAGGCAAAATATATCCATCCCTATCACATATCTTGATTTGTCAACAAGAGTAGAGAAAACTACACTGGAAAACACTTATGGAATATTTGTCCCCAATGTCTTGTACAGTTTCCTCTAAGCATGACAAATTCAAGTATATTCACACACATCCACATAATTAATTTTGCAGCCGTTGGAGTGAGTACACAAATATTAGAAGGATTTTAAGTTTTCACTTTTCCTCCTTTTCAGATTTCATTAGAACAGAAGAAATAAATTCCTTATAAACTTGTAGCTCTTGGAAGTGCAACAGAGAAAACCAAATTAAGGAACTTTGTGGTTTGCTATTCAAAAGACAGGTAGAAAAGGATGAGAAATTCCTTTTCCACTCACACATACCTAAGGTACCTAAGGGAAAGTCTGAATCAATATTTTATTGAAATAGCAGTATCACTTGTAAAAAAAATTATATATATAACTTCCAAATCTTCTTTTATCCATTGTTACATGGGAGTATAAATATTGTTTTTACATTAACCAACTTTAAAAAATTTAAGTAGCACGGAGGATAATGTGAACAAACAAGATTTGACTATGAGGTTTTTCCTCATGGAAGAAAAAATTTTCTTTTTTTCTTTAACTTGTCTGTATTTCAAAACATTCTATTTTTAAAGTAAAACTTCCTGACTTTACTAGAAGACAAAACTTCAGAATTTACCTAGAATTATATTACTATTTACTAACTCCAGGAGAAGTGTAGTATAGCAATACAACACCATTTAATCAACATATTCATCATGTATTTGGAATTCCTGCTGAACAAAATTTATTTAGTCCAATTTAAGTAAGTTTTAAGATAAATCCTGTGCAGCACAGGATGATAATAATGCTGCAATCCTATAGCATTCTGATACTGCTAAGGCATTACTTTATTCTGCAAGTAATCTGTCATGAAGCCTGGTTAAACCAAAATTGGCAGAACAAATACCTTATTTTTATTACTTGAGGGTTTTTTTCTCTTTTTAACAATCTTCAACACAGGTAAGGTGCTAGAAGAAACATAAAAAAGGGTTTTAAATAAATGGGAAGAATCTAGGAAACAAATTCTGTCCCCAGTCTAGGGTATTGTTTCAGGTAGAAAAGGAGAACACTTTTGGTTGAGATCTGAAATAATGGCAGTTTTGAATTTTTGGATTTATCAGGCCTAACTGGTCAAAACCAATTACTGTTCACTTTATTCATACATAGCAGGGTGCCAAAACAGAGATGTATTTTAACTGTAGACAAATTCAGCAGATGTAAATTGGGATAAGGGGTGGGGGGAGGGAGGGATAGTCTCTCATTATGACCATGAGTGTTCTGGCCAAAAGAGCTATGGTCTGGTTTGTCACATTCATGAAATGAAGCTCTTTGGGAACAAGGAACTACAAGAATCTCATAATCACAGAATACAAATACTTGACTTGGCTGCAGCACCAGCACCTCCACATTTACCGGAAGCAAGGGCAAACCTAAGATATCGAACCACTAAGTTTCAAAAACATGGTGCTCCGTGCAAAACCAAAAAGAAAAAATTGCTTTTGTCTACCTCAGCTCAAGACTGAGCAGAACTAATTTCCTTTTCCAACCACAAGCTCTCTAATCATTTGACCAGCTGCACTGTTCTCACAGAAAGAACACATGGAATAAGGACTAGCATTTATTGATGTAAAATGATCATAAAAATCCGTTAATACATCTTGATGGTTATTATATCCCGTAAAGTTAATTTCTCCCAAATTTACAACAGTTTGTTTCAAAGTTCTTTTTACAAGCTTCTCTCGCATGAAGCTGGTCCAGAAGCCATCAAGAGCTAACCATGCAATCAAGGTTATACACTAGAAACCTAACAAAAATCTGAACTAATGTTGTCTAGTAGAAGAAACCAAATAGAGAAAATGCAATTCAAATCCAGGAGTGATTATTTATAAATTGCCATTTCATGTCAAGAGTTGCAGCAGCATCCCTCTGGCAGCCAGGCCGTGGGGCTGGCATGGGGCAGGGATGCAGTCCAGCTGCCAGACCCTGCAGCTGCAGGGGGGCTGGAGTGGCCAAAGGAGAAGGGATCGTTGCCTCAAGGCTTGGGGAGAGCAGGCAGGCACACGGAGCAGGGCAGGTGGCTGAGCCAGGCAGTGCTCAGTGTCCATGGGCACAAGGGCTGTGCCACATGGGTGCCAGTCATGTGCTGCTCATGTGCCAGTCAGTTCTTCCTCCTCCTGTCTCTTTGACTGAGACAGGTCTTTTTCACTTATATTCTCTAGGGCAATGTATTTATAATACATCTTAGCCATTCTATTTGAAAACCTTTATAAATGTCCTAGGGGAAAGAAACCTAAAGACAGGTTGTGTTGCATTTTCAGAGGGCATGGGGAGACAAGAGATCACACGGAAGTCCATGGTAGTATTTCAAATTTATGAGTTCAGGAAAGTTCATTAAAAAAAGGAACAATCTGAGTTGATGCACCACACAAAAAAAAAGGGGAAGAACATTTAGCACATGTTGTAAGTTTTAAAAGAAAAATTCCACAAAGCTGCCAAAAACAGAATGACAAAAAAAAACCCACTACCACCACTCAAGTTGACCCCAGCAACAAAACCAAAAGTGTACAAAAGCATAGAGAGAGCAACTCTTAAATCATGGCTCTGCTATAGCATCTTTCAAATTATGGGACTTTCTGCAGAGATGCAATTCTCTATAGACATGCAATCTAAGTGGAGAAAATCCATGCTGACCTAGTGTTTGCACTGTGCAGGCAAGACACAGCCAGTACTGAGACTCTGCCCTTGCCTAGCAGAGCACATGCAACTCCAAATCTGCCTCAGTGTGAAGAAAGGCAGACAGGAGCACTCTCCCAAAACCTATACTACCAACAAGTAAATGCCACCAGCCATTACGAGAAGCTAGGAAAGAAAGTAAAGTTGGCTGGTTTTAGAAAAAAAAACCTAATACATCTATACACTCAGCACAGTAAAATGACCTGTGTCATATAATCTGAAGAAATCACATCTGAATCTAGTTTTATTGCCTTTTTTTCAATGAAATATTTGCATATTCCAGCCCATTCCCACAGTTCTTGAAGATAAACAGCTCCTGACATCATTGTGGAGTTCTATTTTCAGAAAATTTATTTATTTCTAAGTGGTTTAATGTGCATCTGTTTACATAAATATTTAGATATGTGAAAGCACATCCTGCTCAAGCTGCTCTGATAAACAAAAGTCAGCTGTTACTCCTTCTCCACTCCTGACTCTGCTTGGAGCTGTGCCTATTCCCTAGCTCTGGTTTATAATGCAGCCATTGTGCTTAGAACCAGGAGTTTATAAACACATGCTTGAAAAATGTAGTCTGGCTTTCCAGCAATATATTTCAATGGCTCTTTTATCATTAAGCTGCTCTACAGTTGGTGTGCCTCAGTGCACTAAAAGTTTACATTTCTCCACAAGGACTCAAGTGAGATATGTATTGACAGTATTAGCAAAGCTGGGAGGTGACAGGAAGAGTGAACGTTAGAGACGAAGAACACATTTTATGTCTAAGGGTTCTCTCTACAAACTATTTCCACTGATAATAGAAGCAGAATTTATGGAATATGGGATGAAACACCTAAATCTACCAGTGGCTCATCTGTCTGACCTACAAACCTGTTGTTATCCCTGCTTAACACACAAGAAAACTTAGTACAGGAAGATGAGGGACAGAGGAGGGGTGAATGTTCCTGCAACCTGAAGACCAGACTAGGAGTCAGATCTGAACTAAGCTTCCACAGTCACCACACAGGTCTCGTGTGAGTCTGGAAGTCTTAGATCCCGGGCCAGTAACATACTTAGCACATCCCACTGACTTCAGTCTCTGGCAAGACCTGAATCATATGTGATATCCTAAATCTACTGAAATTTTTCCTGTTACTCTAGGCACTGAATGAAGCTTTCCTTTACCTCAGAAAAGACAATACAGGTGTTCTTACTCTTAAATAGATGTATATGTACACACCACGTGTGCGCATATGAGTATTCTTAAAAAGGATTAAGCTTTGTTTACCACCCAGAATTGCACTGGACACTTTGTTCATTTTAAATCAGTACTTGTCAAAAAAAATTTATCAATTCTATACAAATTCCCTGAAGTCACTCCTGCATCCATGTGTAACTTTTTTTGTCAAACATATTCTAGTTACATTTTTGTACTTGCCAAACTTCTGGAGGTCAGCAGTTTACAACATTCTTCAGCCCAATAAATTAACTATAGATCATAAGGTTCCAGAAAAGGTTTCTCATACTCTAATTTATTTAAAATTAAGACCACCGTGAAGCTTCTAAAAAAACCAAAGATACCTGAAAATGAGGATAGGCTATAAATACTGTTCATGCTTTCAAAAAAGGAATCCCAACTTCCACAGGAAAAATGAAATGAATATGTATATCTAGCTCAATATTCCAAAATTCTCATTTCTAGATCACACTCCTTTACTACCAGTAAAAATTGGCAAAACCAGTAATCAGTGACCTAGGCAAGTTCTGAGTCAGCAATGGATGAGTCTCATTACTGGTTTAGATTACATTTTCCAATTGTCCCTGAATAATGGCTATTGATGTGGATCATGAGAACTGGATCTCTTTCAGCTGAAGTTAAACTAAATACACACTCCAGCCACAGGTATACGCAGCCTATGGAACCACACGAGAGCTAGGCTGAAGTCAGTCATCTCAAAATGCTCACACTGTATCCTCTGTTTGGTTCTGGAGTTCAATCCCTACCAGTACTCAGTATTTCCCAATGATGACAAAGTCTCAATGAGACTTCGAGGCTTTGCTCCAAAGAAAATGAATACAGAGCTAAGTTTATGACCTGGTTCTTTTTCCCTCTTTTTGGAAGTTACATATACAATTAAATCAGAACAATTATTCTAGAGAGGAAATATTTTCCAGCTCTTCCTTTACCTTTTCAACAAACTGGTCATTTTCAATTCACAATCCTTCAAATCTTTCATTTTCGTGTTCCCAAAGAACCACCACTAACAATACATCCAGGCTAATAATATTTTTTAAAAGAGTTAGAAGACAAGGCAGATGTCCTTTTTTTTTTAATACAAGTTTGGGTTTACATAACAATACTTTCTATTTGTCCCCAGTAAATCCAAAAAGCTGTGCAACAGATATGAGTTATGCAAATGACTATTTAGCTCTCATTTTTTCCATCAACTCTGACAACTCATCATAAATGCATTAGATTAGAGGAGCTTAAACCAAACTGCAGCTACTCAACTTCATCAGCTCAAAAATTTGTGTTCTTTTTATTAAAAAGCCAAAAAAGCAAACCCAAAGCCAAAACCCAACAAACAAAAAAACTCACACAAACCAAAGTCCAAAAATCAGTATCTTCCTGCTGCTTAAAAAGTAATATTAGAAGCAACCAAAATGTGCACATGGAAGCCTTTAAACGTAAGTCTTACAATGAAAGATAAATCCTGTGACTGGTTCCGTCTGGTTTCTGACACTCCAGCAGAACATGGAGGCAGCTGCTAGACCTATGATGTTATCTCCCTCTAAGAAGTTATCTTTGAGTAGCATGAAGTCATCAAAATATTTGCCTCCCAGTTTCTTTCTACAGAGCATGCTGCTGGGGAAAAAGATGTACGATAAGGAGGCTTTTATTTTTCTTCCTCCAACACTTGGTGAGTGTTCAGCCTGACAAAGAAGAATTCTCTAAATGTCCTATGTTGAGCAGCATCAAAATATTTCAGGATGGAGCCCCATTTTGTTACAGGAAAAGTCAAAATAAAACGAAGATAGATTAAAAACAATCATACAAGAAGTTTCCACATATGTCGTCATACAGTCTTCAAAATTATGCCACTGTGGTCATTAAAAAATGACTGACTTTAAACAGGGATTAATTTGTACCATTTTCCAGATGTTGTGAAGCCACAATGTGCCAGATATCCCCGGAAGGGTGTGGTGCCAAGCACCAACATCAGCAGGTATCAGCAATAAGTCACAGCAAAGACTCATGTCTGAAAGGCCAGAAAGGAGGAAAACTGAAAAACTGGAAATAACAGACAGAACTGGAACTGCTTCCTCTCTCTTCACTGTTCACCTCTAGATCATCTGTAGCATTACAGAGAAAAAGAAGAAAAAGGAAAGCCACAATGTAGGACAAGAATGTACATTATGAGAACCAGCCTAAATTGGGAAATTTCAGTTACTGTGTTGAGGCCTAGGTCAGTTTTACCACTTCTTCAAAAAGCAAATAATTTTAAGCCAAACTCTATATTTCTACACCAAAGTATTTACAGTCATCCTAATATCCAAAAGTTTGTTATTTGCTAACTACAACAGATGCAGTATTATTTTAAGCGAGTATTTTATTTCAAAACATTTATATACACACATGTTGATGTTTTTCATTTTTAATACAAAATATTTCAGGCAGTAGATAATATCATTTGCCAATCAGAAACATTCCAATCCCCCACTTTCCCTCAGTTTTCAGAATCAATGTCAAGCGAGATGTGCATCTTATAAAAGAAAGAAGTCTCAATCAGCACTTGAAGGGACCACTGAGAATCTTCCAATAAGTTCCAGATGTTTGGCCAGTGATGCACATGCTTGCACCATGGAAAAATCTTTCCAGGTGTTTGCAGTTTCATACATTGTTGCACAACAGGGATCATAAAGCTATTTCCATGAAGGAAGGCCGTCCTTAATCAAAGGCATGCACATGACAGGATACCCAGACCAACCACGGCCATGGCAGAGACAAAGAACCATCCCAGCCCTGTTACATGTTTGGTCAGAGCATGCTGGACAAGAATCTTGCTGGCCCAGATACACTGAAGCTCATGCACAGTCCAGGCAGCACAGTTTGCATCTACAGATGAGGAGCCTGGAACAAGTCAGCCTATCCAAAGATAGTCTAGTCCAAGTTGCTCATTAACCTGAGCTTTAATTTCTAACTCAGAGGCAATATTGACTAGAGAGGCAAACGTTAGTTTGATATATAAAGTATTCCATACTTCTGATTTGGTAACCTGAACCATGACTTATACCATATTTATGATCTAAATGACAGCCTCTGGAACCTCCCTAAGCTGACAGATCCAAAATTAAAGGATATTTAAATGTTTATATAAATAACATGAAATTCCAAGTTAGTCAGTGCCAGAGTTTGAATCAGCATTCCCAATATTTTGACTTATTTTGCCAGTTTCCAAATGCCATCTCTAAAATGCAATGAACACTACTTACACTGTTCAGTTCCTTCAGGTTAAAGCCATAAGCTGTATATATTATTAGTTAATATTCTGAAAATTATTTTGTTTTGTCCAAAACTTTGAAATACATGAACATTTAAAAAGTGAATAAGACTATGGTTAAGTCTAGAACTTTTTCTAAAAATATAAAGAAGCACAAAAGAAAAAAAAAACAACACACAGAGATTTAGTTTAACTAATAAGGATTTTTTTTTTTTTTTAATGGATATAATCTTTTCGGCCTAAAAAACAGATTAAAAATTATGGGTCAGAAGCACATACACCTAGTAAAAATGAAACCTGGGGAAAAGACTTGAAATTCTGATATCTGCAGTGTTCTCTTATGCAAAATGGAAGTATTTACAGCCACGTGAAATGTTTCAGTTGCTTTTTTTTTGGTTTGTGCATTCCAAATGTTCTTGTTTCTGTATTGCTAAGTTATGAATCTTATAAAAATAAGAAGCAGGTTTGTGCATTTATACTACAAAGGGCTAAATGTAGCAACAACAACCAACCAGCAAACTGAAAACTCTTGAAGCTGCATATAGGATAAACTACATAAAATAATTTAAATAAAGCACCATTCAGCCTAGGCCAATACCTGATCATTCCATGCTGCAATGTGCATTCAGTATTTATAAAGCTTGACTGCAGCTCAAATCTCTACAAACATATGTTGAATTCCAAATCTGAGTTTCTCATCACCAGCATATACCACTGTTCACTAGGTTTTAAGTACATACTTGGCCAAGAATGACCTTGCCTTCTTTCAAATGTCATTTCTGTTTAGACTCACTAACAGCATTTAAGCTTTTTGGTTTTTTATCGTTATCTGGCAAATCCCCTCTCCAAACTTTTAAGTCAGATTTTGGTTGTGAGTTTGTTAACTTTCTTTTTTTTAATTTGAGCACTATGCACGTGTTTGATAAGAGAACAAAACATAGTACACAATGGTGAAACTACAAAAGAGAACAAAACTGTGTGGTTTGATACTGGTGAGAACACTGGAAGATAGCTATGGGCAGTTCTGAGGGCAAAGAGGAACATCAATGGAATGGAACTGTGTCAAGAGGATGTGGTTGTTTCTATCGCAATTAAATAAATTTGAAATGCTTCAAAGGCAGCTAGTAATCCACTTCATGATTATCTCCTAAAGACATGATCTCACATAGACTGCAATTCATTTGTATTCTCTGAACAACTATTTTAATTACATGAGCTACGAAGTACAGTAAGGGTAATTTAGAATGAAAGTGTTCTTGAATAATACGTCATTCAAGTACTTTTAACTCAAAATAAGAAAGTATGAAGAGAAAAGAAAACATCAAAGATCCAAGGCATAATTTGTTTTGTTTTCCTTACTCTGTATTTTTCTTAGCTGACTCATGACAAATTGATATAATTTAATGGCACTTTTATTTTAGGAGTATTTGAATCTGTTTGGTTCCTGCTTAAACACAAACAATTGACAATGGATCTTTCAATTATCAAAAAGGCAACAGTATCAGATTTCTATATTGATCATTATAGACCTAAAGTTACAGTAGCATTCTTCATAAAGAGCTATTAAACTCATAATCACATGATGATGATGATACATATTTCTAAAGACATTCAATCAGTCATTACCTAAATCGCTTTGGTTCCTTTGAAATAATTTTTATAAGGTAGATAAAGTTTTTTCCTATTAAAAAAGCACATTTTCCATGTGCTTTTAGGCATAGGGGAGTATGAGCAGTACATGTGACAAAATTATCGACATCTAGGAATAAGAGCATGATCACTAATTCAACACCTGAATTATTCCACTCACTAAAGTCCAGAAACTTCAGCCAACATCTAAAACCCCTCCTGTGGAACCAACTAGTTTCAGTTTATACACATTACTTCTTCATCCCTGGCCAAGAAATTTCGTCTTTGTAAATGTGTAAGTTTTCAGAAGGCGATCAGTAATTTCAAGAGCATCAGTTTTTACTTGCCTTGTCTGAGACACCTCAGAAAAAAACCCTTGATTTTTACAAGGTGCTGAGCATCTATACAGTAAAACTGAATCCCTGTGTAATACTGGGGATTCTGAACTCCAAACATTTTAAGTTAAATAATTTTTAAAATCTGTGGTAAATTTTTCTCGGTAAACACATATATCATCATTTCAGAGAAAAGCAAAATTTCAGAAAAAGCTCCTCAGTGTCTTTGAATGTAGGTATTTATTTTTACTCTGTATTTGGCTGCAGTTCCACTAGTTGTATTTTTATGCTTTTTCAGATAATTTTTCAACCATGATCTCTTTCTTGTTCTGGTTTACTGTGGAACTACATAACCAAATGTTGGTTTAATAATGAATAAATCAGACTTGACAATCAAAATTAACATGGTGGTTCCTCCAAAACTCTCCCTCCAAATATGATGCTTCTATCATCTGGTAACTCTCAGGATCTTTTCAGAGGTCTCTCTTAAATAAGACCCTTTGGGAATGTTAGGAGCTGTGGTTGTAATGTTAATATGGGCTCAATCTGTAACAGGATTGATCAACCTCATTAAGTTCTGTGAGAAGCATGCTCAATTGTTTTAATTATCCATGCTCTCATGCTCCAAATACATTAAAGCAACTACTCAGTATTTCCCCACCCATTTCCCCCCACTGTATCAGCAATCCCTATACTGTGGGATAAAACCTCGTGTCATGACCCATATTTTATGGGGTTCTAAAGCATCTTGCCCTGTTTGGTACTGCATATTTGATATAGTATTACTTATCCTGAGTGACACAGAGCATACAAGGATGTGCATCAGCCATCTGTTGGAGATGGGTTGATCCAGTACCTCCAAAGAACAGACCCAAACCAAACAACAAGTCTCTGATTCACAGGAAGTGTTCTAGATCACTCCAGACTTCTCATTGATACAACACAGTATCAACCAATTCAAACTGCCAGCATTTTGAAAGGTAATGTTTTCACAAAAAAGGGGCACCAAAACCCTAAGAAAGCATAAATTTTCTTCACAAGTACCGACCATAGAAGAAAATAAAATGAGTCTGCCTCCTGAAGTAATCACAAAAATTAATGAATTTTCCAGAAATAAGATGTGTATTAATTAGTAGTTTCAGGTATTTATTGATTTTTTTTTTCTTTCATATTGTGCATACAAATAGATAAATCACACACTGATTTCTACTCTGACCAAAAAACTACTCCTTTTATTTTTTTCTGGGGAAAAGAGGGGCAGAAAACACAAATTCTTCAATCTATTAATTCATGTCAATAACTGTGTTGTAACTGGGTGACCCTTCATATCAAGTAAACTAAAAATTAGATGGATTTATTTCTCATGAAGTTATGGTCACTTTTTCAGTGCAAATTTGTATTAATAAAAATAGTATTTGATACTTGTTCCCTGTTAAATACAAGGCAAATTGAATTCCATTCAAAAATCCACAGTGAACTTTAATTAAACTATCATTTATCTTGTTAATTATAAATTGTGACAACTGCTACAAATGATAGCTATTAAAAGATATAGGAAGGAAGAAGCAAATTATTCTAAAGGATGCATTTCATAACATATGCTGAGCAACCTTCTCTGACAATCTTGCATGAGAAAATTCTCTCTCTGATCTTTTTTTTTCCACCATTGCATCACTTTTATTATTAATTCCTCTCCCCCTCAATCCTTCTGTAACTGTTTCACCCTTTGCTTGGCATTTCAGTTAGATAGTCTCATTTATTCAAGGGTGATTTCTTTTTTTTCACGTGTACTGTGGTATATTCAGATCACAGATTTAAGTGTGTACTGGTGTCCTGGATGGCATCCTTGATGTGAATTTATTGGCTGTTTTTGTTACTCATCCACGCTGGGGTTGTCCTCCCTCATACATGCCGTTCTCCTCCTGTTTACCTTGGGGACATTCCCAAGGCAGATGAGATAGGCAGGGCTCCCTCCTCCCCCAGCACATCCCAACACACATTGCAACACCCCGCTGACCTCCACTGCCAGGATTTCTTACGGGAGAGACAGGGACAAATCCTTCTGCTCTCATCAAGTACCACCACTAGGCTGATTTACAGCACACACACAGACTGGGAACTTATGGCAGAGAGTTCTTGTTGTGATATGCACATGGACTCTTAATTCTCTTCTCACCATTCAAGAACACAGAGAAAGGTTGTGTGGTGAAAACAGAATTAACTACATTATCATATTTCACTGTGAAAGCAAAATTTGGCATGTTTGGAAGAAAAAAAGCTGATGTGTTATAGCAATATCAGCTCACAGCACACGGGCCAAGGCTACCTCTAAAATTTCCATTACAAACTTCATCTTACTTCTACTTTCAAGTCAGAGAAAACTTTTCAAGCAAGATTAGCACTGAACTCCTGAGCCCAATAATGTATTTTGCATAGAAGTAGTTTAACAAAATTAATTAGAAAGAAACAATAAGTTAACTAACTAGCCTAGAAGATATGAAAGCTACTACCTCTTTTTAAGGAGAGAAAAAAAAGAAAAAAACCCCACATCTTAGTTTAGGTTTAAGCAATAGGTATATGTGTTTCATTGAAAACACTTTAAATATATATTTAGTTGAAACTACATATGTGCATCCAAGGTATCCTACTATTTAACAAGCTGTCTTACTATTCATATCCATATTAATTTCACAGCATGATACACTGCAGTGACGAAATATGGGTAGCCTGCCAAATATATTTGTTCCTTAACTATGTTTAGAGACTATTTACAGATTTGAGGTCTTTTGGTACTACTACATAACAAATATGAGATATTTGAAATTATCTTAAAAGTGAAGTTGCAAATGTTTCAATGTATTACCTCTATGCATATTGCCTAGTCTTTAGTAGCAATGCTGAACATTACCTTATCAGTTAATTTATAGTAAAATTTGGGAAAACAAAATATTGAAAAACCCGGAGTAGGAGACTGAGGCTATGCTTTTGAAATTAATTGGGAATTTATCTTGGAGAGCCAATATTAGCACCTTCCCTGTCCCTAGCTGTGTAACTGTACTGTGGCAGAGTTTAACAGTATCAGCTATTGATGAAGATCTCAGCTTGCCAGGTGCTTGACTAATAAAAGACAAAAGGCCTGCCAGTTCTGCTAAATAAGAACTTTTAATGTGATCTGAAAACAGTGTTACACTTTAAAGATATGCTGGCTGACCTGAAAATAAGCATATTTTCATACATATTTAAAATCAGACCTGCCATACTTTTATCTTGAGTTAACCATCAACTGAGATATTCTCCCAAGCCTTTTTCATTGAAGTCTCTCAACTTCAGCAAAATCTACATTTAATCTTAACTAGATTGCCTTTTCTTTTTTACCTTGTATGAGCGAAAGTCTGTTTTGTTTACTGCTGATGAATAACCAAGTTGAGAAAACTGCTAGAGAGGAAAAAAGAAGGAAATTAGGACTTCTGATGCTAGGGCCAATAATATTTTAACATTTCCATCATTTGTTATATAGATTTTTTAAAAATGCTGTAAATATAAAATCATTATCTTATTCCTCTATTTTTTGCAATATATGCTTAACATATGTGAGGTCCTCATTTTCTGGTAAATCTTCATGGAAAAATCATCACCTCATTTGCTTGCCCACTCATGCAAAAGTTGACAATTCAGTTGTGGGGAAAGCTTTATGAGATCTGGAAAGGAGAAAGAAATGCTATTTTTCTCCTACAAAAGATTAAATCTAACTTTTCCCCCTCTGTAAAAAAATAAAACCATGACTTCAACAAGTTGGGTTTTTTTCTCGTGGATGAACTATAAGTTATGCATGGCTTTCTTTAAAATATGTTCTTGATGTTTTTAAGTTGTGATACCAGCAAATAGTGATGAGTTTGGGTAGTATAACAACAGATAATTAATGCTGGATGGAGGAATGCTTGGATAGGAAGGATGATTCTGCTAATGAGGAACATCTGAGAAGCATATAATACAAACAGGATGTTGTACATTTTCCGTAGTTCTGATTACACACAAAAAATAATTCAGTCATTTCTAAAAATATTATGTCTTTTTATTAAAGTACATTAAACGTGCTGCATTTTTTTCCCCTAGGCAGAATAAACACCTTCCTTCTACTCATTAAAACTTGTTCCCCCACTGTTTGCATGAAACAGCCTCATATTACCACACACAGAATGACTGAATTAATTTAAAGAGGAGGTATCAAAACAAAGGGTAAAAGCAGGCAGTGCTCCTTTAAAATGACATATAAATGATAAAATATGGAATATTTAAGTTACACTTTCAAAGGCATGCTACACAACAAATTCAGTGTAGTATCTAAATATCAGTAAGTAGATGATAAACCATTAAAAATGTAATTGCTTCACTAATTCTAACTGAAGTCACCCAACTACCCTTTTTGCTACCCTCATGTCCTAAAAATTTTACGCTTCCAGTGCAAAATATCTTTCTTTTTTTTCCTTTTCAAAATACAGCTCTAGTTCAGTCTAACCTAGGGTATTATAAATATGTGAACTTGGCAGTAAGCTGACTTTTTTGGACAAGTTAAATTATCTCCCACTGCAGCATAATTAAACTATGTCATTCAATAAAAATAAACGTAGCAGGAACTCGACCCAGTAACTGTAATTTGCCTATTCTCATGTCACCAACACGTCTCAGTCTTAACACAAACATATTTTCCGTTATGACTTCTTTAAAGGAGATCGAATCTGAATTTTTTAAAAGTGCCAGGCAGTTTCATGTTAGGCCACAGTCCAAGGGTTGATTCAGGCTCCTTCTGACGTTTGCAGACTATATATCTATATCATCCAGTAATTTAGCTCCTTCATTGGCCCTTGAGCCCTGCTTCACACTGCCTGCAACACCAATTCCCTCTAAGCTACTTTCTACTGCAAGCATGAAGAAGAAAATCTGGGAATTGGTAGCATGGATCACTCAAGATTCCTAATATCTGGGATCTGGTAAGACTATGCCATATTTCAGCCACATGCCTGAGTCAGTCTTTGAAAAGTTTCTGTGTAGTCTTGTCCCTTCATACACCTCATGAGCCACTCTTGGCACAAAACAGAACCAAAATTTCTTCGAGATGAAAGCTGTTCTTTCCATTTCAGGCACTTAGAACCAACAATAATTACAAGAGCATCTGTGGGAAGTTCCTTGACGGAAATACAGGCTGAGTCCAAGGTAGTGAAACTGCAGCCAGTGTTATGGGGCTGAGCAGCCTGACAAGGCTGTCACTTTGCTCTGTCACATGTACCAGGTTACATGTGACAGAGCTTTAGCACTGCAGCAACTTGCTTTCAAAATGCTATAAACATGTAGGAACATACAGAGATATGGAGAGTATTTCTTCAATGAGTGGAGATGGCTTATTCTAAGTTTGCTGTAGTGTTACACATATTATATGATTTATGAAAAAATGATTTCCCATTTGTTTTGTATGTTTCTCACACATTTTTCATTTTACCTAATTATCAAAGTGTATACAAATATGCATGAAACTTTTATAACTCTTTGGTGAAGTCTTAATTCTAGGACACTTTCAGGGCCTGGCCTCTCTGAACAGAGAGATTATTTTGAGAGTAAATGTAGCTTCCACTTGACTATAATGCTTTTTGGGCTAAGAGTGTTTGCATTTGGAGGCCAACTCTAGCCCAATTTGAGAGCACCAACAAAACCCCCAAGTGTTTCAACAGACTTTGCACCAGACTGCAAATTCAAATGACAATTTCTTTTTCCAACTGGATATACTTCAAAATAATTTTAGTCTCCTATTCAGAGATTTCATTCAGTTTGCAGATTAATAAGTTTTATTTTTCTGGGAATTTAAATTTGTCATCTGAAGTCTTTGGCAGATGGCTTTGTACATCTTCAAGTTGGTTAACTTATGTTTAAGGCACTTCCAGTCACAGTTCTCTCCTGTGTATTTTCCTGATAAAGCAGAGAGGAGCTTCAGCTAACAAATAATTAGCTAAAAAAACCCCAAAAGCAAACAAAAAGAAAACCCTTGAAACTTGTTGAATTAAGATGGTAAGATATCTGGAAGCAAAGAGGAAAATGATACAGTAGAGAAAGAGGAAGGACTATAAATACCTTCACAACAAAAATATTAAATCTGAGGAGATGTCCTGATGGGCCTTTACCCTTTGGCTATCCCTATATCTGTGCTAACAGGACAAGCAGAGCCAGAGCCCATCTGCTGGCCCAGCTGGCACAGCCAGGCCACACACACACTGTAAAACCTTTTAAACTCTGAAGGTGGATTGCAGAAGCTGAGCTACCTTGCCTAAACAGGGCTCAGTCCTTGCCCAGGCCTGGCAAATGTTACCAACTCACTGGGTTACCAACAGGTAGGTCACACAGGTGGTTGGCATAACTAAGCATAACCAGAAAAGCAGGAATTGCCAAGCAGAGAGACATGAATGCTTCTTTTTGTGAGCATGGCACCAAGACAGCCCAGGACACAGAGGAATATACAGAATTAAAGAAGTGGATAGCTCAGTCCATGAATACTAATAAACAACAGCCTATCACTGTCACAGAAACTGGATCGATGACACTAAAAAACAATAAAGCCTTTTGATTTTGAAAATGAGCCATTTGAAAGTCCAGGAGATCCGCAGCTCTGACTTTGGAATATTAAGGGAATCACTGCACTGACCAGAGTGCAAAAGTTGAGATAGTTTTGTTGATTTAAAGACAGAATGCCAAAAGAACACATAATATACTGTTGTATCTCTGGCTTAAACTTGAACTCAGCATAAATTATTTCAGGAATGTTTTGCATAGTCTCTTTTTATATCTCCAGTGCAAAATCTATTTTGATTGCATGGCCCTGGAATAAGTCTGTTATTTTTCACATTTTATCATTTTTGGAACCAGTATACTACAACACAGTTTTCTTATCTTTCAACCCATGCCCCCCTGCCCCTTAAGTCAAAAATAAAACGCACTGCACCACTTGTAAAAGCAGAGAAACAGGCTAGAGTGGAAATCTCCATTCACTGAGGGAAGGTTTTGCATCTCCAAAGGAAAACAAAACAGAAGTTTAGACTGTGGTTAAGCTACCACGTATACTATAGTAGTATTCCATAGCTCAGCCTCCTTCTTTAATGCAGCAAATGTTCAAAAGGCAAAGCTGAGAATTTCTGTAAAAGATCACAGATTTACCGAAAAGATCATATACGCAGCTGACATAGTACAGCAAGAACTTGAGATGACATTTACATACACCCTAATTCCAGTTCACCAGTATAACAAAAAATACAACAAAAATTCACACATTTGAAAGAGGGAAAAGCACATTTCATGTAGTAATTTGAATGTTGTACACATGAAGAACACGAACAAGTCAAGTCAAAAAATTGCTCAAACTTGGTGGCAGGTAGGAATATCCATTTAATGTGCCCTTTGCTTCTTCATATTATTCTTTTGTTCACAGAAACAACCCCCAAAGCCCTTCAAACACGAGTTTTTTACTGCGTGCTATTAAGTAGTTAAAGATAATAAAGGAAATGGTTTTTTATTACATTCTCCATTTCTAAGGCAAGAGACCAAATGCAATGCTCTTTCTAGGAGAAGGACTAAAGATATTTGAATTTCTAAACACCTTGATAGCTTTAGAACAAAGTGAAGATGAGATGAAAATAAGTGGGCACAAGGAAAGCAATAAAGGGTATCATTGGTGGAGTTCCTTGATCTTTCAAGTTTTCTTTCAAGGTATCCATCCGAAAGACCAGGAAAGTGCCCACAAAATACACTGCTGATGCAAAATTAGGAGACACTGAGAGCATACAGGGGGTAGAGGCTACACGGAGAAACAACAGGAATAAATTGATCCCTGATTGACTGCTGCTCTGTGAGTAGCCATTGTGCTCTGTTTACAGCGATACCTGCAATGCTAGCGAACCTCCACCCTCATGGAGTCCCACCATCAGCAGTGACAAGGAAATGTGGAAATAATATGGTTTATTCCATGTGCTCCCAGAGCAACTCAAAGCACTCTGCCCTTGCTGCTCAACCCAGTAGGGTACTTTGACTGTATACCAGTAACAAACAGCTTGTAAATTCAGCCTTGAACGCTGCTCTTCTCCACATCTGCTTTTCCTTATCTCTGTGTTGATACATTTCTGTCTTATTTACCCTCACACTAAACTGTCATACATCTTCTTTAAGGGGCAGACCCTAAACAGCACATCATTCTTCTGACATGTAAGCAGCAAGTCACCTCCTCTGCAATGCAATTAATTAAAAACCTTAAAAAGGCGAACAAAACCCAGCTTCCCTGGCCATATTTATCTGTGGTTTTGCTGATCAAAAATCAACATGCATAAACAACATAAGGACCAGCTAAAGAAAATCAGATGCCCTACAGAACTTGGCACATCTTCCCAAAACGTTTGAGTTGAACTACATCATAATTAGTTTTAACTCTCTGTTTCAATTTCAAATTGGTTAAGAAAAATAGCTCAGTATAGAGTAGTCCTTTCTAGTTTGTAGAATCTAGTCATTGTCATACCACGCCCTGATTTGCAGTCAGTTTGTAAAACTGGATTATTTAGTAAAACTTAAAGAATCCTTTTTTGCCCTTCTGCGTATATAATATCATTACAAAACCTTAAGGAGATTCAGGTTTTTTCAATGCCTTAAATTCCCATAGGTTGCAATAGAGATTACCTTTGGTAAAACAAGGTTCAACTTCAGAACAGTCATTTCACATCTGAGTCATTCCTGAAGCCATTCCCTCCGAGGGACTACTAAGGTGAGTACAGGTTAGACAATCAGACCCCTTATTAATCCAATCTCTGAGAATACTCTTTATCATGCAATTCAATCATGAGACATGATTTAAGACTTTGGAGCAATATATACATCAGTCATGGCAATTTTGGGAAAGGCAGAAGGAAGGTGTTTGACCTTGCTAACTTTGGAATGGATATGTGACATTTTAGCTGATAGACACACATCAGCTGAAAGAGGATAGTCTCACATAGGCAAACATGTCTTCTCCTATTATAAGATTTTCCATAGTTTAGGTAACTATATCTTTGTCTTGTTTTTGCAATTCAGCTCATATATGCAGAAGTCTGTATTTTCTAGATCTCAGCCCATCCATTCTCTATCTTTGATGATAAAGGATTAATAATCAACAAAAGATTACAACAAAGATTATTTCATTGGCCACGCACCATTGTCCATCATTCATACACCAATTGGTCTTCCTGAACAAAGACCCTAATCTAGCAAATTTAAAGCTCCTTAAAATCTTCAGAGAAAAATTCATATAATTGTTCACACCCAAGGAGCAGGTTTGAGGTTTTGAGCAGACTAAACACTATGGAAAATAGTAGATTCTGTTGGTTACCATGCAATGCAAAAATTTCCAAAACATCAGCAACACAACAATTTTTATAATAGGGTGTGTTTATTTAGCTAATGGAAAGAGAACATTGTTCAAAACTTCCTCCTCCCCTTCCTTGCATATGTACACACTAGTCGAGTAACAGACTTTTTTTCCCCTGTCTTTTAAAATCTCTGTTGATGATAGATGAGCTACCACAGAATACACTGAACCTGCTACCTTTTTCCAGACAAGGCAGACAGCAGTTAAATACAGGGTTTGAGTGAATAAAGCTGGATTCACACAAGAGTAGTAACGTACATACTTAAACCTTGGTCTTTGCCTTAGGGCTTTTATCGTCTTGTAGCAACTGGTTCAAATTTGCCGACTATTTTGGAAGCCATCTTATTGTTCAAGAACTTTGTAGGGGGGACTTTTCTATTTGCCTCTGATTGTAAAATACTGTGCACATTCTGTACAATCTGGCTGAAGTTGCCCCATTTTACCATAACTGGCTAGTCAGAAGTGGCACAGGTGAATAGTACTCATTTGTAGTTTCAGTGGTTTGTTTCAGTTTGAGGTCTGCACGGACACTGAACATTTTCTGTACTTCACGATAGTTACAGCTGTCCTCTACTTAAGGTTTTTTCCTTGTGTACACACAATATACATATCGTTTGGAAATATATGATTCCTTAAGCATGAAAATAAATGTCACTTATCAACCATTGCGATTGTCTTCCTGAAGCCTGATCTCTCTTCACCACAACTACATCCAATATGGGACAGGAATGTTCAGAAAACCACCACCTTCAAAATAACCAATTGTTGATTTTAGTTCTGTATGTGGAATACTGTTTTTGAGGCATCATTAATACACATGAGAACAAAAAATCTGTTATAGATGCTACTCCTGAGTTAATGGAGACAATACCTCTGAATGCTTATATAATAGAAATGTGTACGTAACACATATTTTATACATACACATGTAAATATGTTAGACTATGGGCGTAATATTGACAGGCTGACAGAGCTGGAGCTGTTCAGCTTGGAGAAGAGAAGGCTCCAGTAAGGAAAGCAAGTTTATAAAAAAAAGGGAGAGTGACTTTTTTTCATGGGCAGATAGTGATAGCACAAAGGAAGATAGTTTTAAATTTAAAAAGAGATTTGGATTAGATGTTAGGAAGGAATTCTTTACTCAGAGTGTGGTGAAGCACTGGACCAAGTTGCCCATAGAAGCTGTGGATGCCCCATCCCTGGCAGTCTTCAAGTTCAGGCTAGGAGGGGCTTTCAGTAACGTGGTCTAGTGGAAGGTGTCCCTGCCCATGGCAGGGGGGTTGGAACTAGATTATCTTTAAGGTCCCTTCCAACCCAAATCACTCTATGATTCTATAATGCCAATTTTCTTCTTCCACAGCTCATTAAAACAACCAGTATCCAAAATCATGCCTCCTAGCTCAGGTTTGTCAAATTAGGCCTTTAAAAGGTTGCAATCTTAAGAACTAAACAGTGAGAATATGAGAGCAGAACATTCTTTTTTTCAGCTGTCACCAACAGATATCAGAAGTTTAAGGAGTTCTTCAGAATGGTGGGGAGGTGTTCATAAAACTCCACCTAAGATAGTTCCTTGGCAGACAACATTATTTACGAGACTACTGCTTCAAGTGGTTAAAATTTACAGTAAAAGCATAGTCAGAATAAGGGTGTGCCAGCTTTTAATTTCCAGTTAACAGAAAGAAAGGCAAAACACATTCATTTTTAGGTATAAGAGTGTAAGAAAAAAGGTGCTGTGTGTCATCTGCTTAATGTCTGAAGGAATTTTTTAATTCTTTTGTAATTTAAAAAAAAAATCAACATGAAAATAGAGCTTAATTGTTGCAATGTTACCATTCATCAGTATGCAGTTCAAATGGAGCCAGAAAGCACAAAAACATCTGCCTCTCTTCAAAATCACGTTTTTCATTAGACCCATTATAAGAAATAGTAACAAAGGAAGTCTAATATTTTGACAAACTCATAGTGAAAAAGATGGTTGACCTTGAATTATACCCTATTATGGGTAAGCTAAGAAAGTATTATAAAATACAGTTTATATTCTTTTCAACTTTAGGATTTTCAAGTAGTCTGCCCTTGACTATAGACCATTGAAACAGCTGAATATTCAGGAGTAGACATCTTCACCTGAGTGCAGAACCCCATGGAAAGATTGAAGCAAGGGGAAAGCTCTTCTTCCTTCCTTTTCACTCCAGGCTCTACCCCTCCCACATCAAGCACCAAGTTAGCTCTGAACAGAAACATCTGCTGGTCCTGCTGTGAGAAGCAGAGCCCACCCATTTCACATCCAGCCCATTCCCTGCTCTGCAGCCTCTGCAGGGCGACTTGTCCAGCTCTGACCCTCAGCTTCAAAGCCTGCTCTTACCCTGTGGGGCACAGACATCCATGAAAGGCAAGACTGTTCTCTAAATATTTTGAGAAGACTAATAGATTTTTTTTAAAGTTCTTTTTGCTTTCAGTCAGAAAAAGACAAGGTGGACTTTTTACCTTTTCTAGCCACAGTTTGGGAAAAATGTTTGAAATCTAGCCCATTCTATCTACTTTTAGTTTGTATCTTTCCTTTTTTTTTTTTTTTTTTTGGCAAAGACAAGCATGCAGTCCCCTGGAGCTCTTCTATGAAATCAAAAAGTGCCAAACAGAAGCCTGTATGTGTCTTATATAGAAAGACCTGATAAGGTTCTGTACAAGACAGCCCTTTGACAAGATTCTTGAAGAGCCAGTTCTTCAGCAAAAACCTTATTTCTTTTAAAAGAAAACAAAAAGCTTAAATAAACCAATGAATAAGACTTATTCCCTATTAGTATACGAGTCTGAATAATATTTATACACTTGGTTGCTCATATACCTGATGAAAGAAAATAAAAGACACAAAGGAAGACTGTTGGGAAAGATGAAACAGGGAAGTCTTATTGCCTAGCCAAAGATGCTGAGAACATGGAAACTACAGGTGAAATAGAAATGAAGGCATAGTTTGAGATACCAGGCCTCAGTTACTGAACAACTAGAAAACAATAGTGTGGCAGGCTGAAGGTAATCCCCTTTGATTGAACAATACCTTCTGCTTGCAAACAGGTCCAAGGGTCAGAGCAGACCCTGCTAGCTTGGCAGAAAGGGTCCAAAGAGTAGTCTTTAGAGTTTAAAATGTAATGTAGTATGGTAATGTAAGGATTCTTATAGGCTATATGTAAATGATATAGGATTTGTGTCTTGTACTAGATTGGTTGATGAAAATCAGAATATTCAGCACAGAAGACGATTTATTGTATTGTACACGAGAATCTCGGTCACTTCTTTTTACTTCTTACTTCTCACTCCTCACCTCTCACTTCTTCTTACTCTCTTGTCTCACTCTCTTAGCTCTCTCTTGCTCCCTCTTGCTTTTCTGGCCTGCTTCGAGCTGCGGCTGGCAGCTCCAAGCAAGGCCCCTATATCTATGTCCTTACCAATAAACCTCATGCTCTAAAACCTGCTTATAGAGATCCCTCATCATTAACCGTCCGGCGCAGGAGGCCTTCCCTACAGAAGACAAGTAAAAATAACCCCAGAGTATTCATGGATTTTTGTAAGGACTACACCCTTGCTGACATTTGAGGAATTTCTGATGATACAGAGTTTTCTGACGTGAAAGCAATTTCTGACTGGGAGTTTTCATCAAACCACTGTGGGCTGCAGTTACCACAAAATTGTTTCCTACTCATTGCATGTTATTCCATGGCGATTGGCATGATTGCCAGACAAAGCATTTACATGTGTTAAGTATACATTGAATAAAATCTCACAGTGGGAACCCATTACTTCAGTTTTCTAGCACTTCACATGCATATAGAATATACACACACACAAGCACAAACTGCAAAATATGTAACTTGAATTTCTCATCATGGCATATTAAAGGATGATTATCTGTACAGTTCCTGTTCAAAGTAATTACATGAGTTTGAGCTCTGGGAAGAAGCACCACAACATTTGTCATCTCAAGCCTACTTTCTGTTACATGCTATGAAAGCAAGTAATCTTCCACCCTTAAAAATCTTTCCTCACCCTTGTACATGACCAAGCCAATAAGTTTTTAAAAGGTGGTCGCAGCAAAGATACAGAAAATAAATATACCAGGTATTTTAAAATACAACTTCATGACAAATTTGGTTTGAAAAATGGCTGCAAAGCCTGGAATCAATTTGATACTGTGCTATATGAAAATTCCTGTTCCTCGCTACCCCATTCCTGGTCTCCAGGAGGTTTGGGTGGGCGGACAAGGGGAGAGTGCTAATTGAAAGCAGCACAACTCTGCCTGTGAGGAGTCAAATGGAAGAAGCTGTTTGCCTCTCTGACTTTAATGTGAGCAAAACCTAATCCAGACACGATTGTTCTGAGGGCCTAAACGCTTACTACACGGCACCATGTGGAGTGCCAAAATCCTGAAAGTTGACCCTGTATTCCTATGAGGTCAGAGCCCAAGAACTGGCCTGGAAAATTAAAGCAAGACAGACACTTCTATGTCTTTTGTCTATGAGAATTACTGTGTCAAGGCAGAATAAGCTTCTGTGTATATAAAATATGTCCAAAAATAGGTAAGTCTAGCTTTATAAACAAGGAAAGGAAATTCAGTTGTTTATCATTACCTGCAATACTTATTAATAAGCACATATTAATATGCAATTATCCTCTTGGGAAAGCAGGAGCAATTTACGTTACATAATTGGGAGGCAGTTATTTATGATGTACTTGCAGATCCTGCCAAGCACAGATTATCAACAAGGGAGATCTACCCCTGACTTCAGTTGTAGTGTGACACATTAAGACATGCAGGAAAGCAGAAGGCCCTAGCTATGCTGCACATCACTTAATTCCTGCCTTTAAGGTAGAGTACGGTAATTAAGTGCTAATGCTTACTGGAATTTCCAGTGGAAATTCAGGCAGCCACTCCTTGGCAGAGCCACAGACATTTTTTGGTTATGCAGTTCCACAAGAGTTCAGTATGAACTAAAAGGAATGCATGTGATATGAATGGATATTCCTCCTGATGTGATATAAATGGATACTACTCCTGGTCATATAATATTTACTTTAATGTTCATGAGTCAACATCAGAGATGAAAAGTTTTTTATTCTATAACAAATACTCTAATTACACACCGTGTCTCACTTGTAACGTCCAGGCTGCAGTTAAACTGTCCCAGAATGTGCAGGAAACTCAGTTCTGCAGTTGCATTCCAGTCCAAGAGCAGAACAGAGAAAACTTGTGAAGACACAGAACCCTGTGTTTATAATCAGATTTTCAGAATCACTAAGTGTTATGCTTCAGTGGCTCCGACTGAATCAGTGATTAAGCAACTTTTGAAAAACAACTTCCCTTAGATTTGAGCACATGATATTCAGTAAACAAACTGCAAACTCCCGAAGTCTGCCATTCATACCTGGTTTTACCCATTTTATTTTTGCAATAGCAACTGTTCCAGCTTGAACAGCATTTGCACTGACTTGAATTTCCAATCTCACTCTTGCAAATTGTGTCAAGAGATTGAGGTTACTCATCTGCATAATCCATTTTTAAGTGGTAGCACTGGACCTATTATAACAAGCTCATTCCCTAGTCTACACTCTTTGTCCTTGTTTCTGGGTAGGTCGCAGCAGAGATAGATTGGCAAGAAATAAATTTTTTAAAAAACAATCCTTGGCTAGATTGTTGTACTTTCGTTTTTTCACTATTCATTTTCACATTCACTATTCATTTTCCTTCTGTCATAACTTTGTTTTGGTAGCATGGAATTTGCTTCCTAGTATGTAGGAACATGCAAAATTTCTGCATAGTTTTTTGCTGCAGCTGAGTGAAGAATGGTTTGCTAATGCATGTTATCAGTGCATAGGATTTTTAATCTTCTTTTCAGGCCTTTTGTTTCACCTATATTTTGTGTATGTGTGGGCATTTGGCCCTTCAGGATCTGCTGACAAAATACATGCAAGCAGAGCAGCATAATAATTCCAATTGCAGTGATTAAAAACACATGCAATTTTTCATTTTTTTAGTCTCAGATGTTCAAACTCAAAAAAATCCAGTTTTCTTTCCCTGAGGTGTAATGAAAAGCTAACTCTCCAAATAAAGCAAAACTTTCTTATTAAAAAACCCCAAACTTGATCAAAACAGTGCTTTTCTATAAAAAAAAATAGTTTCTTATGAAAACTGTCAATAGCTCTCAATGTTTCTTGGATGCTAAGTATAGAAAGGATGTTGTGGTATTTTACAAGAAAAATGAATAAGAGACTTGTTATCAAAACCTCAACAGTTTTAATCCAGATGTTTTTAATTCAGGCATAACAAGCAAGAAGAGAGAAAAATGGGAAAGAGAAGAACAGAAAGCTTTAAATTAGTAAGAGCAAATTGATCTTCTAGTAAACAAGTTGAAAATAATTGAAATTAGATGGGATAATTAGTTTGGTGAAAACATAAACCAGGGATATGTATGAATAAGCTAAAGACTTGTTTCCACACGAATATTTGTGCATTCATGAAAACAGGGAACATCAACTACATTAAAAAAATGATACCACTTAGGGGATCTTATATTTCATCCAGACTAAGGCATTTTATTCTGCTTTAGATATTTAAAGACTTTTCAAAGTGATAGAGAGTCTACAGAATATCAAAAACTCAGAAGCTGTTCTAACAAATACATAACTGGACATTTTCTATGAAAACAGCTTTAGAGGAAGGGTCTATTGAAAAATGTTACTGAAGCACAGTATCAGGAGTAAATAATAATCCTCTGAACAAATCCAGGTCTTGTCAGTTATTACATGACTAGATAAACAATTGTTGCAATTTATTTTTATTTTTTAATCACCACCTTGGTTTCTACTTATGTTGCAGAATAAATGACTTACTGAATCTCTCTCAGCGCCAATATAACTTTTTTAGGTCAGCCTGTATGTTGGATTTAGCCTTCCCCACATCCTGACCAGGGCAAACTAGAGCCATACAGTCAATTTTGTCTAAAAGGCAGGGAACTAGTGACAAGAAATTGAAGCTGTTCCTAGAAAAGGAGAACGTATAGTTTGTGTCACTCATGAAGCTATTGTCATGCTGCTCTGGCACACAGAAAGCAGAATACCCTCTGTTAAAACAAGACACAAAGACAGGATAGACCGAATAAAATTCACATATATAATTATGGCTGTATCCAGTACAACATAGGAAACTCACCGTACTGGTTTAGATTTGGCCTTCCAAATGTCCTTGGCTGCTTAGTACTCCTTCCAGAGCCAAACCAGGGCATTCTTGGCTTCGGTTAAATTTGTGTTAGCCCAGCACACCCCAGTCTTCAGTTCCCTCGACACTGAGTTGTCTTTGTAAACCGAGGAAAACAGGATATCTGCAAATAAAAAAAAAAATAAAAAAAAAAAATCACAGCATCTTATTGTGAGCTTGAAGTACATGTGTCATTTCTTTATGGACACAATCCAGTCCGTTCACCTATCTTCCAAATTTAAGTAACACAAACCAAGTCTCTCGGTCAGAAGAAGAGCTGGCTATATATGAAAATCGATTTTAATTTTCATCGGCTTGGCTTACAGGGAACATTATTTGGAACCATTTTGAAAAGTTTTCAGGAGGTAAGCTTCTTAAAAGGCTTTGCAATCAAATATGTGCATTGTAGTCTTACAACATGCATGATAACACTGAGGGAATTTCCTGCAGCTATTACTGTGAAATTATTACATCCCTCTAACGACAATTATATATATATTATACAAATCTTACATACAGATTTCCCAGAAGCAAATGCTGTCATGCTTCCCATCACCAACAGGAAATGGATCCATGATAATATGAACACAGAAAGTAGAAATATTAATTCTGGTTAATAAGAATGTCTTGAAGTTGAGAGCTTTTCCTGTCTTACACAATCATTATTTTACCGGATGAACTGTTCTCTGGAGTTGCCTATCCCGTAAAATCAGTTCAAGGGAGAGCCCAGCCAACTCCAACCATACCCATTAACTTTCTAGAAAGTTAAATGGAGTCCATCAGTCCTTTGCAAAGTCTCATTCATTCCAAAACAGAGCATTACCAGAGCTGCAAATAATTGCAGAACTAACAAAATGCTGTTTAGCTCTCCACCATCTCTGTTACAGGGCACCTGCACATTATTTGTGCTAAGTATGAGGGAGAGAACATGAGCCTCTGGGAACTGAATCCTGACAATACGAAGCATCCATTGTCTTAAATGGAGCAAGGAGACAAGAACATAAGTTGATTTTGTAGGACTTAAACATTAGAAGATCTATTAGGAATATATCTCATATTAAAACTCAAACTACAAAGTTACATCCAGTCCCCCTTATTTGGAAGTTCTAACTTAAATACCCATCAGCTTCAATGGAAACACAATTCCACCTCAGCACACCAACACCTAGCACAGTCAGTCTGCAAAGTCAGCTGAGACCAATTTCAGAGAACACAGACCTTTTCCAAATTTAGGATTAAAGCCTTAATTCTACTGCATAAAGGAAAGTTTGTAGAATCAATGGCAACAACATAAAGGACTGAAAAAGCATCAGACAGTTACATCCTGTTCCTTATACACACTATACTTGAATAAATTCCTCACTGTTAACTTTTCCAACACTCAGTTTTCTTTGAAGATGGGACAAATGGCACAATTTTAAGATGAGTACAGCCCAAGATACACTTTGTAGCTTTGCTATCCAGTTAAACTGAATACAAACCAACTCTGCAGTCACAGATCGTGCTATTGCTTTGAGAGTATCTATACCACTTTCCCTATTTCTTGAGAACAAGTAGCAGGAAAACACCTCTATGAACACCTTACCTTATTCATATAAAGAATTTATTAGGCTTGTCACCCCCCGTGTAGTGCATAGGCAAGATGAGTAATGAACAGTTAAAGCTAGTTTGAGAGGGGATGACAAAACCCCCTCATGTACAAAAATCTGCTTAGCTACAGACAAAATCTTTCATGCTGTCCCAAGTGTTGCCCATATCTAGATATGGAATACATAACTTTCTCATTTCCCTTTGTATTAAGAAGAGTTTACTGATATAAGGCCATATGATATCATCATATCATTATGATATGATCAAGTTTATTTGCAGGTTCTGTAAAATCTTGTAATTAATTTTAAAAATCACTGAAAAGACTGCCTTGCAAGGTTTTTTCCTCCCAGCCTATTGAGAGTTTTTCTTATGTATTAGATGTGTCAACAAGACTGGATCTCCAGAACAGATTGCATAAATATTAACATAGACAGGTTCCTAAGCCTAGCTTCATGTGTGCATGCATCCTAGGAGAAATAGTTGGGCTTGAACCATTTATGGGAGTTAGGAAAAAAGGAGCAGAAGACTTAATCTGAGGCAAAGATTACTTCAGAATTTGCCATTTGGTCAGGGCACCCCAAAAATGTTTTCAATCATGGGATTGTGTCAAATGTTAATGGGTTTCACTTAAACTTCAGTTCAGTAGCCTGAGCTATTGAAATGGTTTTTTTTAAATCATATCCTAATAAGAAAAATTCAGCTTAGATATCTTCCTTGCTATTGCATTATGGTAACACCAGAGTGACAGTACTTTGCAATTACACCAGAAAAACACATTTTTGGACTGCTCCTTTCCAGAGCAGGTCTTGTAGAGCTAACAAAAGTACAGAGGAGGGCGGGCTACCTGCACAACTTGGAACATCTTACCTACCAGAACTGATCACATAGACTTGCACTCTCTTTTCCAGCCTGAGAAAATGTTTATGAAGTTGTATAACATTACCAGCACATTCAGTGTTAACAGAGAATGAACAATGATTATGCTTCCCATTACAAGAGTTACTGAAGAGCAACCAAAAATAGCGGTGGCCAGACTAAAGCTTTCCAGCACATAGGAACAGTCTGTTTACTACAGAGCATCTCAGACATAAGAGGATAAACCAATTATATGGTGACAGCTCTGACCCTGCAGTTTAAACAAAAGTTGGTTTTACATACAGAATTAGTGTGACTTCCCAAAATGTTAACAGAGCATTTTTAGCCGCACAAATTGTTTAGCTTCTATTAATCAAATCTACCAGATTCAGGAAAGTTGTCATTTGTAATATAAGCTCTCCAGGACATAAAAATACTCTGTTTACTACAGAGCTTCTTAGACACAAAGGGATAAACCAATTATGCTATGATGGATCCGACCCTGCAGTTCAAAGAAGGGTCAGACAGTAGTGTTTAACCTGTATGTATTGGATCTAGCCCCAGCATTCAACCTTTGTTTAGGTAGTCATTAAGCATACATAGATGCAATTCGATCAAGAGCGGTGTGTTTTAGAACCCATCTCATTTAATCAATCACTGAATTTTTTCTCCATGGAAATCCAGTCAAAAAAAGACACAAAAAGTGTCTGCAGGACTCTTCACAGCTCCAAAGAGGTGAACCCACTTGTCAGCTTGTCTACTCTTATGTCACTGCTACATTACAGGAACTGGTAAAGATTGCAGCTTCTGGAGGAAAGTGCCAGGGTAGTCTTTGTGATTCTGCAGATTTCTAAAAAGAGAGCCTTTAAAGCTGACACTGTTAAGCTCATAACTGTCCAGATTTTTAGGGCCAAAATTCAGATAAAAATGCAAATCAAAGTTTCCTTGTTGGAATATCAATGAATTAGTCTACAATACTGATTATGAGACATTTGTATGGTGGTAGGCCAAC
This sequence comes from Pachycephala philippinensis, assembly GCA_013397055.1. Classification (NCBI taxonomy): domain Eukaryota; kingdom Metazoa; phylum Chordata; class Aves; order Passeriformes; genus Pachycephala; species Pachycephala philippinensis. The sequence continues at coordinate 348,515 of VWZT01010274.1, read as the reverse complement.
TTTTTGCTGTTGTATTGTGTATCACTTGGATGGAGCAAGATGGTACTTCTTTCTAAGAAGCTTTCTGTGTAAATAAATTAAAGATGTAATTAAAGAAGGTACAGAGATTGGTTCATTAATATGTAAATGGCAGAGTTGGAATCAAGGTAATCTACTTCCAGAAAATCATGTGAATATAGTAGTACTTGAATCACAAAATAAAGCTCACTCTTTTGGTACCAAACAATGAGTTTATAGATAATATATTGCTATGCATATTGAGTCATGATGAAAATGACCAGTTTTTTTAAACCACTCCCCACTAAATCCATCACATACAACTGTGCCGGGATCCAAACCCACAAAGTCTGGGACAGGAAAGCGCTTTGCATTTTCCTTTATGATCTAAAAGGTTCTTTCACACTTACTTTCTCATGCCACAGGGTCCTGCCTTCCAGCCTACAAAGGCACAAAATATACCACAGGAACTATAAATCTCTCCCTCATATATGTAGAAAACTAATTTCCTATATTACTTGTTCCAATCAACTCTCTGCTTTTCATTAAGCATAGCATGTAATTCAAAAATACATTTGGGATACAAGTCTGAGAACTTTCTAAGAAAGACCCTCAGGTGGCTGAAGAGCAAGCCAGCATTCAAGCAGAGAGATTTCCAAGAGCTACTCGACATAAAACAATTAAATTGGTTCAATCATTTGAGCTCAAGCTCAGTTACAACTGTTAAACTCCAGATTCATAATGTACATGCAGCACTGGATTTTAAAACCAGTAAAGGATATTTGAATAAAGTTAATTCCTAATCTATTTGCTTCCCAATGGCCACACTTTAACACTAGAACTTATTTCTTTAGAAATAGTTTACTCCTCTATTTCTCTAAGTGCATGTCAAAATATTTCTAGTTCATCACTGATTTTGCACTACAGCAGCACCCAAGATCCCTGTCACAGAGCAGGGCAGCTTTGAACAAGCCTGGCTTGGACAGTTCATGTTCCCAAGAGATCATGTGCAGAGAAAACAAATCTCCTAACATAGGATCTGCTACATAAAAGAAATATGGTTTTAATTTAAGCAGTTTAGATTTTAAAAATCCGTTACACTTACTTGTTAGCAAATAGTGTTGGCTGATGAATGGCATCTGTACAATGGATAAATGTTAATATGACATTATTTCTGCACGTGTTTGACAAACTGTTAGACAGTGATGCTAAAAATGGGACGTTATTTATTTTGAGAACTGGACAGAGAATAGTTCTTTTAAATTGTCTTTAAAGCTTTTATAGCTTGATCTACATTTTTATTCAAAATTAGGGCAAGGGGGTGGATTGGAGGAAGAAATCTTCCAAATATTTTTGGCAAAACAGCTTGGTCAAAGTGCCTTTTTTTCTTTAAAAAAGAGGGAGAAACAAATCAGGTTTTTGCTTTATATAGAATATATCAGCCCAAATCTGTGATTCAAAAATATTTCCTTTCCTTTCTTCCAAGATATTGAAGCACCTAATTTCTTCTCACACATTACTAGGCTGGTCAACCAATTAATTACTATATTTTATATTTAAGACACTAAATTAAAAAAAAACTAAATAGCCTGAACCCAATTAATACAGAATTTAGGTAGTATGCAGATGTTTACAACACTATCTTCTAGGCTGTGCCTTCTCTAAATTACAGATCTAATATCTTTAAGCCCTCTCTTGTCTATTGCAGAATGTTCCCAATATTGCTCCCCTCTTTAAGAAAACTACCTGGAGTCTAGCAGCATTTGCTGGGGCCACTTTTTTTTACCTACCTATATATATTAGTTAAATTCATTCAAAGTTTTATATTTGCAGGAATACAAAGCAATAAATTGATTTTTAAATCCTGCTGGTACACGGCTCCCATGTGCTGCATGATTTTGATTAAGGTGTCTGGGTTTTAAGAAAGGAATCCCTGAGCAGAAAATAACCAAAAATTCATGGTTAGCTAAACCCTGTAAATTTAGTTGAATACAGCAAAAATAATTAAACATATCAACTGTCAGCAAAATATTAGAGGCTCCCAGCAGATACATTTTGAACATTCTGTAAAACCCCAGAATGGTTTTAAAACACTGTAGTCTTTATTAGCAGACACCGTTCGCCAGTTCATGAATACAAAGTACACAAAAAAAAGAAAGGTGAGAGGTAAGTTTTGCTACCACATGATCTTTTTCAGATTGTGAAAAATAAAGGGTAGGCAAGGGGTTATAATAAAACTAACCATGCCCCCTTAAATTGTGCACACTGATGAAAATTTGTAGCTGATATGCCACACACAGTTACAGTTCTGAAGATCTGAAACTTCTTTATTTCAAATACAATTTTTTCTCCTGTTCTTCTGGTTTACATTCTAAAGTTGACAGAGCTGCCAAACCACAGCTTATTCAATAACTTACAGAAATAATTTTTCTTTACAAAACTGGGCAAAAAATTATTTTTCTTCTTTAGAATCAAATTTAGAGACTTTGACCTATTGTGTACAGATATACTTCCATACATTGACATACAAGACGTATTTTCCATAAAATTATTCAAATTTAATGCCTTTCAGATAAAAGCATTTCTTTATGGCTAACTACTGTAAAAAATAACAAATAAAAAATTATGGCTGCAGATGGTACATACACTGCCTTCCACTGAACGTTGAAGTCTCTTATTACAATTGGACAGGGAAACTGCAAGTTTTCTTTTAACATAAACTCCTTCCCTTGGCAGTTTTTTCTGTCTCTGTGTTCATGTTATTTTAAAATGCTTTCATTTGATCATTCAATATTTTCCACCACTGACTAGGTGATGAATAGGCTTGCCACCTGGCTCAGCTTCCCATCCCCTCTCCCAGTTTGAATATTTCTTTACACACGAAAGCCAAAGGAAATGGAAAAACTGCCAGAGGTATTTTTTAATGCCTTCAACAAACAAAAATAAAAAAAAGATTCTGTACAGACATGAAAGTCAAGACCCTCTCTGGGTCCATCTGTCACCTCCTCTCTTGCAAAAAGTAATTCCTACATTTAAGCCAAAATTAATCTCAGCAGAATTTTAAGGAAAAATATTGATTCAGTCTCAAACCATTCAGTTGCTTCTTCAAGAATCTATTTCTATCTCACTGAATCCTTTTCACATATTTTAGTGCTTTCTCAGCTTCCTGTAAGAAAGGACAGGCCTCAGCAGCCTGTCCTTTCCCACTTCTCTATTTCACTTTTTTCTTTTAATATCACTGCTGAAAAAACAAATCTCTTCTGCTCTTCCTACCTTTCAGGATGCTGCAGTGCCTGTCTCCTGTAGCTCCATCTCTGCTTCATCTCTCCTTTTCCTTTTACTTCCAACTCTGCTTTTGCATTTTCTCTCTGTGTCATTCTACCACACACATACTCAAGACAACCTGACAATAAGTGATCCCCATGGATCCCTTTTACAATTCATCTTCCTCTTTGGCACCTAGAATAACTCATTACTATATCAACAATCCTAGGATACATCCTAGGATGGGTACCACCCACCACCCAATAACCTATAAATGTACTGCCAACCACCAAAGAATCTACACATGGTGATGGTCTCCACCATCTACTCAAGACTGACAGAATTCCCACAGCTCCTTAGAGAAGAGTCTGCACTTCCTGAGGATGCTTCTCCAGTATAACTACAGCATCTTCCACATTCCTAAGTCAGGAGCCACATTTGCTATTAGTTGCTATTCAGTTCCCAGTGGAACCTCCAGGAACAAGTCTCCTCAACAAAGTACAAGTGAAAACCTTGGAGTACACTCCTGATAAACCTGTGAAAAGCAAATGTGCAGTAGGATTGGATAGTCTTGCACAACATCTTTGCGCTGTTACACCACAGCAAACTCCAAGCAAAACTTTATTAAATTAACTAGAACAAATCCAGATCTAAAGGAAAATTTTTCATGGATTATACTTGGAGGAGGAAAACATTCAAATTAAGTTTTCAGTGAAAAACCTCATATGTTATCTGCCACCCCATACAATCTCTCCCTCTGAAAAGACATACAAAGAATAAGCCGACATTATTAATTCAGGGAGAAAAGCTATATGAATCCCAACTCCAACATCTAGATCTTGAAGCCTTCATGGGAGTTCTTAGCTGGTGATATCAGACCATCAGCTCCCTCAAAGGGAGTTAATTTACTGTGATCAGTTCTGCAGAAAGGATGACTGTGTTTCATTTTAAGAGACTTATTCCAGCTACAAAAGGATAAGGATATGAAATATCCATATCACAGTCCTTAACAGTCATACTGCTGAATGTTCTAATCAAAACTCACATTTTCAGAGGAGAGTGGCCAAGCACGAAACTTGGATTTTGGATAACTTTTGGGTTATTCCCCCCATCATGACCACTGGAACATTTTTATGTGGAAAAAAGACTTTCTAGTTTGCTTAGAAAAGCTGGTCCCCATCTTCAGCTCCATTTTAACAGACTTTCTGTTGTATCACAAGTGTATTTGGGCCATGAGAAGAAGCTTGTGTTGTTCTGAGAACATTACAACAATTATATTCTAGTTTCAGAACCTCCTGCAAACTTCATACAAAAGCTGCAGGGAAAAGCATGGGAAAAGAGGATCTAGTTAGGGTGCCTCTCAGATTTTCACATCTCTGCCTGCTTATTCCGAGTCTCTAAGGCTGAAATAGTTGGCATGAACTAAAAGAAAGTTAAGTTTGCTCCAAATAAGAACTGCTGACTGCTCAACCTTGACAAAGATTGACTGTAGCTTGGCCCAAAGAGATACTTGAGATATCCAACAGCCACCATTTTACCTTTACTGCCTTGTTTTACTGCTCCACAACTGTGTTACATCTGAATCACAGAACCATTTACTGAAAAAGCCCTCTAAGACCACAGAGTCCAACAGTTAACCCAGCACTGCCAAGTCCACCACTAAACCACGTCCCTAAGCACCACATCTGCACAGCTCTTAAATACCTCCGGAGATGATGACTCAGCCTCTTCTCCGGGCAACCTGTTCCAACCAATGCAGGTCTGCCCTTGCTTCTGAAATACTTCTAGACAATGTAAACTCAGACTTTAGCTGTACAACTTTTTTCAACTGAGAGGTTAACGCAGTTTACTTGCTGCATAGTCTCCAACACAAGAAAATCTCTCCCTTTTACTGTAGTGAGACACAGATAGTATGCCAGTTTTCATTCTTCATCACAATTCTACTTCTAGTTTCTAAGGAATCTCTCTTCAAAGTAACAAGTCCTGAGTTGAAAGCCCTAGTATTAAAGGTATAACTTGAATAAAATTTAGGAGGAAAAAGAATCAAAATCATGTTTTGGTAAGGAAAGACAGATTTCTACCTAGGTAATTCTGGTTTCTAAAAATGATAGGAGTGTGAAATTTGGCATAGTCAGTAAGCTAGGGTTGCACAACACTGAAGTTGCAACGATTCTCCATGTCCATGGGGTAGAAGTAATTTTACGACAACTTTTAGGGCTTATTTGGATCTTGCACTTATCTTTTATAACAGTCATTCTACTAAAGAAAACGTGTTCTGCAAGTTGGTTACCTCACTCATGTGCTGATTAAATCATAACATCAGATGTTCCCACAGACCTGGGTGGCAACCATTGATCAACACCAAGGTGGTAAGCATAGATTATCCAGGTGTAACTGTCTGTGAGGATTTGGTAGCAAATAGGCTGTGTCTGCATTTCTGCAGAAGAGCTTCCTGAAAATTCGATTCCAGCTTGCATTTAATTCTTGCATATACCTCCTGTGTCACCAGTACCAGACAATACATGGAAGCAGTGAATCCATTTTATAGAGATAACTTAGAGGGCAATTGAAGTCAGAGAATGAAAGAAGGACATAAATCTCAGACAGTCAGTACTCAAACCAGCAATGTTGTGTCTACCTGTGAAAAATTTCCCATTCCAGTGTCTGGTGCATCCTGCATTTCAGGTTTCTCTTGCTTGTTAACAGAAGACCTGTCTCCTGCTTTTCTGCCAGGAGTTTATAACTGGCCTCAAAAGTAGTGACTACAGCTTCACTGCCCAGTAGCAGCGGTGCCTTAATAGAGCCCTGAGGTATCTTTCAGCCCTCCTTAGCATTGTTCACCTCTAGGCTGTCTCTCTACCACCATTTCTTGCTCAGAACAACTGTGTCTTTGCTGGTTTGTCTTTGCCAAGTATTTACAAAAAGATCAGTGAATCAAATTGAACTGAAGAGACACTTTGCCATCACAGATATGCAGCCACCAAAAGGTAAGCACGTTTCCTGCAAACCCCCAAGCTCTTCAGGCCAGATATTTTGGCTAAAGAGATCCATAACCCTGACTACATTTGGTGCAGTTTCCTCCCTAGGGCATCTCCATGTTTATGTACATTTGTGTCTTGCTGTAGAAAACGAGGCCTGCACGGTTTAGTCATAAATCACAATGTGCAATTCCCGAAGTGGCGGAAGAGCAAACATAAACGCTATCATTAAAACACAATTACTGCCAAAGCTGAATTTTCTTCTTTCATTCTTCATACCGTTTCCTAGTTTTGAACACAGTGCAAACTTTTAATGAATTAAGCAATCATACATATGCTTATATTCAAAAGTAAAAATATAAGAAGTCAAAAATTTATAGAAATACGAGTCACAAAGATAAGACATAGGGAGAAGGAAAAAGGAGGAATAAAACTGAATAGCCTCAAGGCAACTTCTAATCTAAAGCTATAAAAATTCTTTGTAGTTTTATTAATTCCACTGCTTAAGAAAGATCTGCAGTCTGTTTTCAGTAAAAGCTGTATGGTACTTAATAATATATCAGACAGCAATTAAGTCAGCAAATGTGCCTACAGCATTTTGCGTTAGAGACATGTTCTGAGAACTGCAATGTGCCAGATGAACACAGATCTACAAACCAGTCTCACCTCACATGCTTGAAATGTTCATACAGAGTAAACAACATGTTTAGTACAGGGAATTTCAAAGCCTAAACAAAAGCCTTATGAGCACATTAGATTGGGTCACATACCAAATAAACTACACACCCAAACAGCAGTGAGATGAGGACAAATATCCTCTTTAGCCGCTATGGCACACAATGAATGTTATCCCCTAAATTAAGAGCTCTCTGTTTTAATGCAGAAATTACTGCCCTTAGCAGTTTGAAGCCAGAATTCAGGTTGCAAGAGCAATAGAAAGAAAGGAGAGGACTAACTCCTGCCATTAGAAACAAGAGACACATGTGTTTGTCTGTTTTGGCAGTCATGGACACAGCAGCTATTTACCAAGAGAGAACAAACATACCACCTAGGCAGAAAAATGTTTGTTTACACTGCACAACAAATGTGGAGAGTTTAATTTCTCCATTTTTACAGGAACAGGCTTTGCAAACACAGCTTTAATACCAATTTGAGAAACTAGGTCAAAAATGCAGGATGGCCAGCATCAGAATGAAAATTAACTAGCACTTGCATATAGATCTACTACGTAAATGGAAGTAGACAGGCTGATTTCCAGAGAATCGTGAGATGATTGTATTTAAAAAAAAAAAGGCTTTCAAGAGGACAAATGCAAGACAAATACGTAGAAAATTCAGAAGCAAAATTTGACAGAAAAAAATTGCCAAAATGAATTTTGTAGATGAAGAAAGGCAATATTGAACAGTACCAGAGCTTAGAACCTACATTCAAAACCTTAAGAAAATGCCACTTTTTTACATTTATTTCACAGTCCAATTTTACAAACCAATTCCTAAAGTAGCACGTACACTAAAAGTATTTAGTTTATAACCAAACATATTATTATTATTACACTCAAAGGATGTTAAAATCCCTGAAACAAACTCCTCTAACTTCTCTGAATAACACTTATTGTTAAAACCACATGTAGCTGTTTCTGATACATTGCTACAGCACCTCGCTTCAGTTCTATTGAAGTCATCCCAGTAGAAGAAAGCCTACACACTTCAACTTAAAGAGGGGTTTGAAGTGATTTGGGAATTTCCTCATGTTCCTGTAGAGTATTTAAAACAAAACAACAAAAATCCCCATATGTTTCAATTCCAATGTCTTTAGCACTCACACAAGTATGTGCAAACAGTAGAGGGAAAGACAGGAAATTATTTCTATGACAAAAACCCAAACATTCTCTAAAGAAAAGTTAAGATTACTAAAAGAAAAATATTTCAGGAGATTATATTCACAATCTCATGCAAAGTGATTTTTTATGTGCAAGCCTGTGTGCTTCACAATCAGGATATGACAGCAGTGATTCTGATTTACAGAACAGTTCTCTGGCAGCATACACAGCACAGATTGATTATCAGTATCTAGCAAGAACACCCAACAACTGAATCTAGAGCTTTAGCACTCAGTTACAACAGGTGAATTCCCAGGTCTCCACATGTGGGTTTTTTAAATATCCATCTGACTGTATGATATCAAGCACTTCCCCACCAAGACATAAAAAGTTTTCTTAAAATTCCACTTTGTGAGCCTGTATAATAACCAGCAAAAATGTATACAAAGTATATTCAACCATTTCACCCTATGCTTCAGAGAGGCAGGGTAAAAACCTGATCCAATTTCTATATCACACATTAAGGACACAGTGGGGGGAAAACCCCACAAACAAAGTATTACAGGCACAAATATCACTCATTTAGGCTGAACAAGTAACACACTGTATTAACTAACCACACTGATTTTATACGCTTAGGCTTATCTTAATATTCACTTCATGTAGTAGTAGGAAGCCCAAATCATTGAAAATATTAGCCAAAGGTCAAAAATTATCAGGGAACTCTGATTATGTTAGTCTAGAGAATTAGTGCTGTAACAAAAGGAGCAGATTTAAAGAAGCTTTTACAAATTAAGATCCCCTCACACGCTTGGGTAGCCCAATGAAGGCAAACAGGCAGCCAAGGCTACACATAGCTGCAGCTGCTTAGGGCTATTGCTCAAACACCATCCCTCCAGGCATTTAAATGCTCTGCTAGCTGCTGTTCAACATAATGCTGCCACAGACTTCAGTGGCTTTGGCCAGAAATAGAGTCAAACCCCCTGAAGTGCAGTATTTTTCTCGCACAGAGAAAATCTCTCTAGCTGAATCCCATTCCTTTGACTCGTTCTGGACATCTGCATCAGCTCTTTCAAGGAGCAGCCAGAGGCAGACCACCTATACTGAGAGGGGCCACACTAAGACATCAAGAGTCATGTGGCATAAGCATGGACATCCTCACTTGGGTGGCTTAGGTTCCAAAAATTTGGGAGACTGAAAACAAAGCTGCAAAACTGCAAAAATTTACTAATTTTTGCTTCCAATAAAGGAAAAAAATTAATCTTTTTATTTCCTCAGAGGTTGTTGGATCCTCAGTCAGAGGGCAACCATGAAGAGCTGAGATGGTGGAAGCCTGTACCAAGTAGAATAAAACAGTCTAGACCTGTCTAATGAAAATGGCACAAGCATTTCCCGTTCAGTTTGCCAGCTCCTTGGATGCCTGACTCTCCGTTTGTGGGCAAAATGGGTGCCTAATTAGAGAAAAATATTCACAGCCTCCACTAGCCAGCAGCAGGCTTCCCCTGAGGCCCAGAGAAGCCTTCTTAAGGATGGGTCACCACATCCTCACATCACCCCTTCCAATGAGATGGGTTTGAGAGCCCCAAATCTTCTGGCAATTTCTATCCACTTTTTCCAGTACATGAAATGCAGCAACAGCTGCTCTCTGATTTTCAAGTTACCCATCAGAAGCACAGAAGTAGTTTTCCTTCTCCTCTCCTGAAGTTCTTACATGGGTCTGGCAGCCCACAGCACATATGATGAGATACTTTTATAGCCACTAATACAATAGGATATCCATTTTAGTCAGATGTCATGTCAGAGCAGATTCTGATATCAACTAGATACCATCACTGACGGAAAATAAAATTTGATGGCAAAAAGCATTACCTCTGGTTTCACCATAACTTGCATTATTCAAATATTTCTCAAAAGTTAGGCATTTTTTAGTAACTTGGTACTTAATTCTGAAGACCAGCTAACGATGCACAGCACATGTGAAAAATCTGTGATCCTAGAATTAAATGGACAATGCAGAAATAAACAGGACTTCCTTAGTACGTGAGACTTTGGATTCCTTCAAAGTTCTGCCCACATCCTTAGGAGTAATTAAGACCAAAAAAAAGTCTTTGGACAGGTGAACAAGCCCTGTTGGCATGGAAACTGGACAGTACTACAACTTCTTTCCACAATTCTTGGCAAACAGATGAATTCTCACACAACTCTCAACCACACACACCTTGGGAACTAGAGCTACACTTCTACTGCAGCTCACTGATGTGGTATTTATTCTAAGGACTAAAACCCAGCAAAATTACATTCCAGGAACATTTCAGGAAATCCCTATCCCAGTCTACAAAAATTCTTGTCTCAGAATACAAAAATTACTGATACTCCACAATGTTCTACTTAGGAGTTTTGAAGTTTTTCTGCATTTCTGCACTATTTTTACACTTTCTCAGTGTATCAACAAAGGAAGTAAGTTCGTTAAAAATGAAGGTCAAAAAAATAATTATGTATGTATCCAAAAAAACCAGTAGGAGTCTAGCTCAAGCTGGAAGCCCGGTGGGAAGAAAGCTTCATTCTATTTTTTAACTTGTAACAGGAACAGTTATAGAAGCCTCTCTGATGGAAAATTCTGCATTAGGACAAACTTAATTTTTCCCATTTTCATGTTATGAAGAGGGTCTGCATATTACCTCAAAAGACATGGAGAAAAATATTCTCCAAGGCTTTCCCAAGAGTAGGAATTCCCACACTTGAACAGGCTGCTTTGCTTGGGACCATCTGGATATCCTGTACATGGGGCATTCCAAAATTTTTGTGGGCAAGTGGTGGTGATTGAGGAAACCAATGGCAGCAGCCATTTTTAGGGGCATTTCCCGCACAGTGTCTCTGTGTTTTCAAGTTGCTATTTTTTATAACAACTACCAGATCTAAGGGACATAGCATTATCATTCCTTATTTAGAGAGGTTTGGAAATTCCCTCAGTACCCAAGAAGAAACATGAGGTTTGTATCCACTTCTTATTCAAGGTCACATAACAAAATCAGCAACGATTACTTGTCTTCAGTCCTCTCTCTTTTTGCATAGTCACTCATCCTATTCAAGTAGGTCCTGCCAAAAGAGTACATCTAGCACTGAATGCAGAACTACCAGTGTTGAAGTGCAGGACTAAGAAGAACCTATCTACCAAAGTTCTTTTATTTAAGCAGAATACTAATCCATCTCTGGCAATTTGTCTAGTTTTAATCCTTTCTAAGTTTCAGTCTTTCCTTGCAGCTCATGTTTTCCAAAGTGTTCATGACTGAAGTTCCTCTCTGGATTCTTGTCAATTGGTCTACATATCTCAAAGTAAAATTTTCAGAGGAGATTTCACAGCCACCACCAGAAGAGGAGGGATAATCAGTTTCTCATCTCACTTTTCTGTGTCTTTACCATGTGTATTTACTATGTTTTACCATCTAGCATAAGTCCCAGATCTTTTTTGCAATACTGTTGTTTCATAGCATTGTTATTACTGTTACTCTGCATTTCCTATTTCTCATTTTGTACTCCCTCTCATTTTAAGCAGAAAACTTTGTGTCCGTATTTCAGCTCCATTTTCTGATTCCAGATCACTGCTGATTTGTCTGGACCATTCTCATCCTTCTTCCCAAGAACTGCAATTCCTTTGAAATAAACTTATAAAGTCTGATAGTTCCTACTTTGTTCCATCAGCCTAAATCATTGAAATCAGCACGGTTCAGACTGGAGCTGGGTATGACCTCACCTAACATCCTCTCTTGTGATGATAGCTTAATCACAAAAAACTATTTTTTCCAACCAGAGTACACCACCATCCCTATTTCCTTAATTTGGTTAGGAAAACACTGCCTTTTAGGACAGTATTTAAAGACTTGGCAAATCGGCAACAGCGTTTCAAAATGGCTTTACTCTGTGCATTAGACATACATGCTATTCTGGGGAAGAAAAAAAAATCAAACCAGAAAAACCCCACATCAGATTTGTCAAAAAATTATATCAAACTGATGCAATGTATTTTTAATATTATTTTTCTCCAAATGCAAACAATTTGTTCCCACAAGCATTTGCAAGTCACAGTTGCACTGATCTGACTCACTATCTTCTAACTCTCCCCACATTTATGCTGCTACTACTGTTTCTTTGAGGAAAAACAAAATTGCCTTTAGTCTTCATCCAGTTCTTTGGCATGTCCATGCTCCTCATATCCCCACTATCATCCACCACCACTCAGAGATTCCTTCATATACTGAGCACTTAGCTACTAGGAACCAGCTCTTTCTTCCAGCCTTAATGAAATTAATTGATAGTAGCCAAGTCTCATCTCTCATTTATCCTTTTTTATTAAAGCCATAATGAAAATAAAAATCCATTGCATTGACATTATTCTGTCTGTATGTTTGTCCTTTCTTGGCTTTCCTCAAGAAAAGCTTTGAGCTGTGAAGCCTACTGTGATTTTTACATTTTTTTACACTAGAAACTTGAACTACTATAGTCACGTGCCAATCTTGCCCATTTTTTGAGTAACTGCTATTGCAATACCCCTATACTTCAAAAGATATTTTCACATAATCAGTTTCAATGTCCATTGTTGTCTCCTGCATTGTTTGGTGCAATAAAACATATTCAAAAAGTTCTACCAATCTTCCAGTACAGAATATAGCCAGATTGTCAGCCTAGTCTTGTTTCCTTGCTGTCACATATTACTTAAGTGGAAAATATTCACCTCCTTGCTTCTGTGAATGGAACAAAACACTAATCTAATTTCTGAAGTACAAGCTGTGCATTTGCACAAGGAGTAGCTTCAATTACGAGATGCAATTACCAGTCTAGCTATTTGTAAAGCACATCCTTTTATCTCATCAGCTGAAGTGGAGCAATGTTTACAGCCTTCCCAAAGTTTACATGTTGGTGCAAGTGCTACTCTACCTTGCTACAGAACAAACTTTGAAAAAAGGAAAATAAACACCACAAAGGAGAACCTTTTGGGGCAAAACTGGAGAATTCTCCAAAAAGCATTTTTGCGGGATGATTAAGAACTGCTTTCATGTATTTGTAATCTTGGTCCACTTCTCTTAAAGTCATTTACATATTAGTCCTCACAGGATGTCTAAAGTTTAAGTTATCAGTACTTTACACAACTCTGAATGAATACAAATGTTTGTAATCTTAAAAATCTTCTGGTCATAAAGACAGTAAGAGAAGAGGGCAAAGATGTTTGCATTTTTGGACGTGATATGAAAACTTTCTACATCAAGATGATAAAACAAGATTTTTCCATACTGAACTCTGGCTTTGGCAAACCATCAAGACTGCAAGGAAGTCACTTTTGTTATCTTCTCCTTTGACAAAAACATGAATCTATGCATACCCCCATTTTTAAGCCCCACCTTCATCTCTGACTACAGTGTAAATATAAATGTGAATAAATATAAATGAGAATTTAAAAAAAAGTATTCTGATGAAAGGGACAACCACAGGCCTGTGACCCTCACATTAGGCAAAGAGCTAATGTTTAGGCACATGTTAGTATTAGAGTATATAGAGAGAGCAGTTACAAAGCATGGCCTTCATTCTTTCATTAGTGGCTGCTAATTCTCTCTACTCAGAGAAAAGCTGACATCGTTTCTATGAAGAGAACTTGCCTTGAAAACCTACTGAAGCTGACTGCAAGCTGCAGGGGTTATCACACAGCTGATAAAATGAAGAGCTCAATAAATTGTCATTGTCAACTTATATTTCCAAAAGACATTTAACAAGATCTTATACAATGTCTTTTGAAGAAATTAAAAACACAAAGTGTAAGAGTACAACATTAACTAAAGAAAAGGAACAGCTCAGAAGAATCAGAGGACTTTGTTTCAGGGACTGTGCTGTTTAACATACTCTTAAGTGACCTAGAAAAGGGAGTAACCAATGAGGTGAACAAATCTGCTGATGAAACAAAGGTATTTAAACAGGTAAGGGGGAATGGCAAACTCTAACTACAAAAAGACTTTAGGGTGTCTGGTCAATAAAATTGCACCAGAAGTGTAAATAAAAGTGTTTGGCATGGAATAAAACAATCCATAGATTCACTCACCAGACAGAGTCCGGAACTCTGGGGTTATAAAGTTATTTGGATATTAGAATTAACTCAATACTTACAGCAACAAGCAAAACAGAGAATGAAATGTTTTACAGAATCAGAGAATCACAGAATAGATAGTGTTGGAAGAAACCTCTGGATATCATCCAGTCCAACCCTTCTGCCCAGGCAGGGTCACCTAGAGCAGGTTACACAGGTTCAGCTTGGTTGGGAATGTCTCCAGAAAGGAGACTTCATGACCTCCCTGGGCAGCCTGTTCTAGTCCTCTGTCACCCTTGATATAAAGTTCTTCCTCATGCTGGGCCTGAACTTCTTGTGTTTTAGGAAATTTGGAATATTTGAGGAAGGAATAGAGGAAAAAAAAAAGATCTTATTTTCATGGTATGATATAAATCTACAGTTTGCCCACAACTGGCATAATGAGCAGCTCCAGTCAACTCTCAAAATGTACAACAATTGGAAAAAGTTCAGAGAAGAGCAAAAAGATTGAAACCAGCTCCACAGAGAAGCAAACAAGTAGGCTGGGTTTCTGTAGCCTGGAAAAGATGTAACTAACAGTGAGATGTGACAGAGGGCCATAAAATCATACATGTTATGAGAAAGATTTTAAAAAAGTATTGAGAGTTTACTTTTGTCCTGGTATATGAACTGGGGTGTGTCAAATGAAGCCAAACAGGTATCAGACGAAAAACACAAGTGGTTGTATAGGCAACAAGTGACAGACCTCAAGAATTCCTTGCCAAAGGCTACTGTGTGCACAGTTTACACAGGTTAAAGGACAGGCTGCACAGGTTCATGAGAGAGATGACTGTGGATTTACTACAAGAAAACAGATCAGGTTTAGAAAAAAAAAAAACCAAACAATTCAAAACGAAGTGAAAATAGTTGAAGGCTGAAAGACTACTTTTGAAAGAAATATTATACACTTGCCTTGTCCTCACTCCCCATGGAATCCATTTCTAGCAACTGTAGGTTACAAGGAACTGGGGACAGGTGGCTCTCTGGTCTGAGTCATTATGTTTTGAGATAGAGGAAAAAACTTTAGAATTATTTGTGCTAGGACTGAACCATGTCATCGTTTCACATATAATGTCCTGACAAATACTGAGAAGAAGCACGAAAGATGGATTATTAGTCTAATAAATATCAGATACCTTGTTATAGTATCTAAGCTAGTTCATAATTTTTGGTAAAATGAGTATCTGTTATTTTGGCAGAAAAATAGACATGACATATATTTCTACTAATTCACCACACAAGGTGACCTTGGCACAGGTGGTACAAGGAACATGAAAGGGACTTCAAAAGTATAACAGCAGGCATTTTTGCCCTCTCCAGACAATATAATTCATTTCCATAACTAATCACTTGTTTACAGTATTTTAAGCTTAGGGCTGGAGGGAGAATTGTGGAAGGGAAAAGAAAAATTAATGAACAGAAATCGAGGAAAACTTCATTTGATGTGATGTGTTTTGATATTCTGTGTCACCATTCTTAAAGAGATTATATACTGCAGAGAGGTTTTTTCAAAGGCACTGGTCCATTTTTTGGCCTTTTGCCTTTTTCCTGCGAAGTAGGTGTAGTTATTCCATGCTTTCTCCGTCCTTCAGTGCATCTGTTCAGCTATTTGGATCTTTAAAACAAAGCATATAGGCCCATTGCTGTCCGTATGTTAGAGACATATTGAGTTTCCTATAATCAGGATGCTGGAGTAACTTTTAATGCCAACCATGTTCCTATCCTTTTCAGAACAGCAAAGCTCTACTTCTGCTACTACGTAGGTTTATTTCTTAGAGAAGATGAAAAAAAAGGTAAAAAAAAAAAAGAAAAAAGGACAG
The DNA here is from genome assembly GCA_013397055.1 of Pachycephala philippinensis. Taxonomy (NCBI): domain Eukaryota; kingdom Metazoa; phylum Chordata; class Aves; order Passeriformes; genus Pachycephala; species Pachycephala philippinensis. The sequence continues at coordinate 332,528 of VWZT01010274.1, read as the reverse complement.
ATCTGTGCATGTATACCTCTTGAAAAACAAAAGCCAGTCTTCTATTTTTCAGAGCACACTTAAGCAGTACCTAGATATAAAGCTACTACCTGATGCAAGGGAAAAAAAAAACCAAAAAAACAAAACCAAATGACAATGAATCATTCCATAACTTTACTAAAACACTTATTCCACCAGCTAGTCCTGCAGAAAAAAGCATTCCAGAAATCACATCCTCACACTACAGCCTAACTCAAATCTCAGCCTGTTCAGAAAGAATCAACTCATGTACAAAGAAAATAATTTAGGTCAACATGGCCCCTGAGCTACGTGTTTCTCCAGTTGGAGCATGGAAACAGCATTTCTCTCTTCTTCACATTTGAAACACACATCTGCTTGTGAGTTACACACCAGATTTTATACTTTTTCCTTCCAGACTCTAAGCTTTCCCTTGTATATGCTCTAGGCAATTTTTAATTTCTAATAAGTTGCCGAGAGCTGCACAGTACAAAAATCTGTAAAAACCTTGAAAAGCTTCACTGAGGTACTGCACATGGAGGCAGAGCAGGCAGGTAAATTATCTGATCAGCTTAAACCTCAGGCAGTAGGTACAGCTCATTTATAAGGCACAGCAGAGAACAGCAATGAGGTACCAGAACAGATGTTTACAGCTGAAACAGGACCAAGAACAAATGATCAAACTCATTTAGATTCTGCATTCCTGGAGCAGATTCAAAACTGTATCTGCAGGCACATTCCCAAATTTTGCACCCCCAATCCACGTGCAAATCTCTGTTTACGGATTTGTGGCACTGAGTTTAGGAAGACAGCATTTCAGGCAGAAACCTGAAGTAAGATCTTGAACTACCTAGGGATGCCAAGGGGTAAGAGGTCATTGAAATGCCCATGAGCCAACCATGCTTTGATGATATTCTTCTGCACTGCACAAATCCAGTCCGAGGGAAGAACATTTCTGTATCAGGGAAGTGCTGGTAGCATAAAATGTAAATGTATAAAGGCACAGAATGGTGGAGATTCCCTCTCTTAAGAGTCCCAAAGCCTCATACTACAATTTCCTAGAAAAATTCATAGGCTCATGATAAGATAAGGGCATCTCCAAATTCTAAGCAAAATGCTCTGGGACACTGCTAAATTGCAGATAGCAAAAATCAGATTTTTCATGGTTGCTTTAGGTCATTTGCAGACTAAACCAAATCTCACAGCTGCTAAACTTTCTTTGGTTGTTATGCATCTACTTTTTATTCCACGTAGATCCAGTATTTTCTGAATGCTTTTACAAATATGTCACGGATATCAGCCACAAACACCGTATCTACCAATAGACCAACCACTTAGTATTCCTGAAAAAGCTTTCCTGTAGAAGAAAAAAAAAAAAAAAAGAATCCTTTAGTAAGAAAATCGGACAAAGAAAATCTGCTCTTGAGTTGACATTTATTAGGACAAGTTTCAACTAGAAGGAGAATTTAAAAGCCGAGTTATAAAATACATAATGGGTGGAGCAGGTTACAATAGAGGTGTTGGCACAAAACTATCCAAGGAATTATGAGCACAATGCTAAAATAATAGGATCTCTTGAATGGGAAGCCACAACCTCTGAATTTGAAAGACTTAGGTTTACTTTCATGTGAAGACTTGTTGATAGCACTGTTAAATGAAAACATCAGAGCACTTTCCATATTTCATAATGTGCTGTAATCTTGAATACAAACACAGAGACCAAAAGCCAGCTCTAAACACACTAAAACCTCAGAGTAATGGTTTAAAAAGGTGGCAGATGAGGCAATCCTATTCCTGTACAAATGACGACCAGGACATGCTCTAAAGCTGCACTAAAATTACTTATAAAAGATACTGTTTTGTATTCATCCATGCTGCAATGCTTGAATTACTGTTCTTTTGTTAATTGCTCCTAAGAGCAATTTTATTCCGATAAAATTAAAGCCACTCATGAGACTGAGTACAGACATATGCTGCAAGAAGGTGTTACAAAAATTTGAGAAGGAGAGAAATATGATCACTGGAAAGTATACGTATATTTATAATATGCTTCCATGGTCCAGTTCCAGAAACATACTCTGTCTTTTGAAAAATTTATTCTGTTGTCTTTGGGAGTTTAAAGGGGAAAGAAAGGAGGACTGGCTATTGGGTTTGTTTTTCCATATTCACTTTGAAGATTTTGAGACTTGTAGCTTTAACGATTTATTTTGATAGGCTAGAAAAAGTCGCACTGCATGATAAAATAAGTGAGAAGTTTTAGAAAATTCTAAAATTTTATATTCTTTAAATTAATTTTTTTTAAAAATGTGATTTATATAAAATGCAAGAAAGCCAGACCACTAAAAGCAAATGCTGATATAACTCTAAGTTTCATATTTGTTGCACAGCCCTTTTTAACATTACAGCCTCTGCAGTACCACATTTAAGAGTGTTCTGTTGCAGCTTTTTGCTCTGTAAAACATACGCTGCTTGGCATAAAGTTTTACAATGCTCACTAAGGGAGGAATAACTCCTCCAAAGCCATAAGAAATACAACATAAAGCTGATACAATTTAAACTGCATATACTCCCTCCCTGGCACAGCTTTCAATCTTCAGGAAACAAAAGCTAACATGATTTTCAGAGTTCCTTGCTCATATGACAGTGGGAACAGCAACTGGACTCCAGAGTGCACTGCTGGGATTGGTGCCTTGATGGGCTACCTAAAAACAGAGGCTAGACAAAATTAAGGGAATAAAAGTGGTTGTATTTACTGAAGGGCCTTCAGGTACATTAGGGCACTCAAAGCTGCCAGGGGCTACACTCAAAATGGAAAACGGAGTAATGGGTTTTCATACTTTTATAAGTTTGGTCCATTTCCGTATCAGGGGTTAATCCTCCAATTACAGCTTCAAGTAATGAAGTCATTATCCCAAGTTTGCTTCCCCCAATTCACTTTTGTTTACATTTCTTGGGGCTTAGACAGTAAGGTGTCCTTGAGTTTCAGGCCTAGAGAGGAATTGTTTTGTCTGACCAAAATGGGAGAACAGTAGCTAACAGTCTATGTGGAGTTTAGAATTATACACTAAAGAATTACAGATATGAAAAATATAAAAGCTAACATCCTAAGGCATCAGGATGACTATAATGATGTTCATAATAGTGTTGCATCCTGGAGTTCCTGGGTTTCCTCGATGGAACCAACTAAAACAATTCAACAACTAAAACAAGATGGGATTTAACAGTAATCCTGTTTTCAGGGGGGACCTGGCAAGGTTTTCCAGTTCACCTCATTACATTTGTAATTAGGTCCTGCAAAGCTCTGTACGGGAATTCAGATAGTTTCAATACTTTCTAATGACAAGATAATATGGGGACCATAGGAGAGGGCAAAGTGCAGATGGCAGAACTGACTGTGGTTTGGAACTGAATGATCTTTAAGGTCCCTTTTGACCCAAACCATTCCACAATTCTATGACTTCAGATAGCTAGAAGTGAAGTTACCAATGCCTGACCCTTCAAAGGGACAGGAACAGGCAGAAAAAGGAAAAAAAAAAATCAAAAAACCCCAAATAAATGCTTTCCAAAAAATTTTAAAAATCATTTATATTTCAGCAGTGAGAGCAGTTCTTCCAGATTTTCTTCTTGTAAGCAAAGCTCAATCATCTGTATGAGATGCATCTGCAACAAAAAATGCTTCTAGAAGCAGGGAAAACCAGATTAATACATGAAAAAATAATACAAAGAAAATCTAGTCAAATTCTATGCAGATGCAAGCTGCTAGAGGACACTACATCTACAACCCAGAGTGAATTCCCTGGTTACTAAACCAGAGTGAAAACCAGAAGGTGCATTGTTACTGTTTTGACACACAGAGTACTCCTCATAAAGAAATAGCAAAAGATTATTCTAAATGTCAAGACGCTTTGAATTATAGAATCATTTAGGTTAAAAAAGACCTTTAAAATCATCAAGCCAAATCATTAACCCAATACTGCAAGTCTGCTACTAGACCGTGTCCCTAAGTCCTACATCTATAGGTCTTAAATCCTTCCAGGGATGATGATTCCACACTTCCCTGGTCTGCCTGTTGCAATGCTTAATGTTATAGAATGACAGAAGCTTAAAAACCTTATCTTTCAAGATTCAGAAAATGAAGAAAAAGTAGATTTTGGAGGGAAAGGCCCCAGACAGGAGAACAGTCAACAACAGAGCAATTTCTTGTGTCAAGCTTTGTTTACATACTGTTATCACATGCAACTGGGACTCTACACATTTAATTTTCTGTACCAGACTACACATACACCCACGATATTGATTTCATGGGAAGCAGCTCTCAAGCTTTTCCGAGTTCCCTTTCCTCTTCCCCTCTTTTCTTTCCCCCTCCCATTTTCCAAATGCCACAGAAAATGTCCACCAGAAGACAGAAAGCATTCCCTAAAGTTTTGATAAAGTTATAAAGCACTAAAAAGAATGCCTGTGGTAGCAGAACATTTTAATCCATCACTAGCCTCCTCACCCCCCATATTTAAAATATCTTTTAAATGTTTAACACACTTTTCCAGTAAAAATTGGTATCAATCAGTCCCACTTTTCTCATGGTTTTCTGCATTTACTGTCTTAATTTACATCTGGAAGTTCTTGAGTATCAGAGGATGTTGTAAAAATGCTTCCACCACTAAGTCAGCATTCCCTTTAAGGAGGAACAACCCCATGTCTGAACTCTGGTCAGCCAACAGAAACAGAGAGGAAATCACTCCATCCACAGCAACAGAGTTTAAGTCATTTGGAAGACTGAAAAGAGGAAATTCTGTAATTTATCTACTTATGAAAACAACCCTGTGATTTTAGTTGTGTAGAGCAACTGGAGCATTCCTCTTCATAGTTTACTGGTAAGAGGACGATGTTTAAAACTTCATCTGTGTTGGCTTTTATGCTTGTATAACAACTATTATAAACAAGAGTTCTTAGTTTTGCTTTTAAGTCAGAGCAAAAGACTGGAGTGTACCAAGCCATTCCATCCAGTCAAATTCCTTTCATCAACCATGTTCCCTTCCTCATAAAACCATTTAAAAACAAAAAAGAACAAAGGCATCCTTTTTTGCTTTGTGTTCAGTTTCTTCTTTTTCAGAAAACTGCTACAATCCCTAAACTTTTTGGCATAAAAATGCATATGGAAAAGTTTCTCCATCTTGATCATGAATAGGCAAGGTGAAAACATGAGTTCTAGCAAAGATAGAAGGATGGCTCAAACATTGCTTAGGAAATATTCATGTATCACTTCGCACATTTTATGGGATTTTTTTTGTTTCTGTGTCCACTGTGTAGATGCAGGTATGGTACACAGACACCTACAGCAGCAGACCTAAACCTGACTTGGCCTGGTTAATAATTTCCAGCAGTAGGACGCAGGATTTGCATTATCAAGGTTCTGCCTATAGCTGAAAGGAATTACTTAGGTCCCCCTATCCCTTTTGCTTCAACCACTTAGGATCAACCGAAGGCCCCGAACTTTAATAGAGCTCGTCTGTGTCTTGTACCTAGACACCTCCTGAGAGATGTCATATTCCAGACATTCCCAAAAGCTGGCTACTGGGAATCTCCTCATTTTCTCAGGTTGTACCTCTTAGGAGCCATAGCTCATCATGATCCAGCTACACTCAGTACAGCTGATTAGTGCCAGACTGTGTGAGGCAGAGAGAGCTCCCCGAAAATGGTGTAACATCAAGACAAAGAAACAGTACAAAATATGTGCCAGTATGCTTAAGTTTATAGCAGAAGTGTTTTCTGCATGGATCAGTTAGCATCAGATTGGATAACATGACTTGATCCACTTGAACCAGCATGGCTGGTTCACACTAGAAAACGATGGGTTTTAGACCATTTCTCTCTTAGCTCTCAGTCTTAACAAACATAAATAAACTCAAATTGTGAAGATTTATCAGTGTTTGCAGTGTAACAAAAGAAAACAATCACCTTAACACAGCATCACTGTCAAAAAGCACCAGAACTGTAGACTTTTACTCCCTGATGTTCATGCTAGGGCTCTGTTTTTCTACACACAAAACTCTAAGACATTATGACAACATCTCCCTAGAAATGTATGTAAATCTACCTGGAACAATCATAAACCAAACATGCACATTCTCAGAATGTAATAAGTCACCTATTTTATAAAACTCAGAGTAGCAAAAGTTTTGGAAAGAAGCAGGTCTTAAATACAATCAACAGTTGAGATTTTAATAATAATAAATGTGGATGGAAAGTATGACAGCTTTCTATACTATCTTTTGCCCTTTCCCCTCTCCCCTTTTTGTCGTTTAAAAAGCTGTCAATTTAATGAGCCAAAATGAAGTAAATGGTAGCAGACATGGAAATTTGAGCCGTAATGGCATGCTCAGCAGAGGCTTGATTGCTGGCAAACAAAGATCTGTCCACTCAACATCTGGCTCATTTTGATCCTTCGAGTTTAGCTGCCAAATGACTATGTCATTTGGACTCTGGAGATGGAGGCACGAGGGAGACCTGATATCATCATCCCAAATAGTCTGGGTCTTGCCCTGTGCTTAAAGCAGGCTTTTAAGATCACCAAGAGTGAAAGAAGCTGTGTTGCTCCAAGGAAAATCTGACTTCATAAAAAGTTCCACAAGCCAAAAGCTGGAACTATTAGTGGTATACTGGGAGGTGGAAGAAAACATCTATGTGTGGTACGCTCACAAGCTTGTTATAGATTTCTGTAATTGTGCATATCAACAGTGCTGACCACTTCTAGCCCTGCACTTTTATGCTTGCAACTTCCAGCTTTAAGCTTGTAACAATACATCTGTCTTCTTGGAGAGTCATTTTAAAGTCCTTTCGGTTAAGCTCTCTCAAAAAGTTTAGGTTTAGAAAACATTCTCCACCCTGCTGTATTTTTATTAATTATTAGCTTAAGCAAGAGGCCTGAAAAATTCCATATCAGTTACTGAATGTACATATTTATATGATTTGAAGAATGCCATGGAGTAGACTTAGACTTACTTTCGCTGTAAAGAGGGTCTGCCTTTATAAGCTTTGCAGTACACAGGGCAAACAGTGAAAGACATTCCAACAATGTCAGGAGACTGTGAGGATACTGGAGGAAGGATCCCCAGTAAAGCTAAAGAATTTTGTAAAGCCAGTTGCACTCATGGAGATTTAAAGCCACTTACCAAGCACACATTAGGGCTCTATAAATATCCATAATTGAACAAAGACAACTTTCTCCAAATGGCCCATTTACCTCGGTCCTAGGCACAAGGAGGAATTTGGCCACAAGGAAATTATAGCAAAAGAGAAACTGCAACAACAAATCCCTGGATTTTGGAGGAGGACAACTTAAGTAGCACACACACACCAACTCCATTGTTCTATTAGGAAAGCATCACAGTGAACACTTGCTGCCATTTGATGTTTTGAGACATCAAACTCAAGTGACCAGAAATAAAGCGGATTGCTTTTGCTCAGCTTAGGAGGACTCTTCAGCAGCTTCAAACAGGGACAAAAATCACTGGAGCTACCAGTTTTGTGTGGCCACACATCAGTGCCCCAGTGCCTTGACAGAGCCTGCAAGCATCGATGAAGATTTCAGTGTCCCACACTGCGGGTCTCCTGCACAGACAGGCACCAAAGGCACTGGGGACACCTGCAAGCTCCAGGTCACAAGAGCAGCTGTGGAGCTGTGGGGTGGGAACCCCTCTCCTGGCCACAGCTTGCTTGCCCTGCCTTCTCAAGTGCAGAGTTCCGTGCCAGATGGATCAGCTGGGTTCTTGAGTCCTCCATTAGAAAGGTGGGAATAAAATCACCTTACTTCCTATCACTTTGCAAATCCATGCTTTCCATTAGGTCTTCTGAATTACCCGTAACTTCAGCTGTATGCTTGCTGGACAACGCAATTCAAAGGAATTTCACACTTTTCTAATATGGTCATCAGGTAGTAAAAACCACATTTGTAAAAGCAGTTTGTGGTCAGTCGATTTTACAGACTCAAAAATCATTACAGGAGCTACTTTAAAACCCTATTAAAATGCTCTGAGTAGAAGATATAACTTATATTGACATCTTCAGACTTTAGTACAATTAATTCCTATTTAAATTTCTTAAATTCCTTATTGAGCCATCAGTCATTTTAGAGAAGCCAATTTCAAACACAAAGTCAGCTATTCATACAAAAAAAAACCAAAACAAAAGCAACCAAACCAAAAAGCAGTAAGTGTGGAGATAAGGATGTTACTCAAGAACTACTGAAGTAGACTTTTTTTAAAAGGTCTAGACTTAACTACACTTAGTTATTATTTCTCCCTCTGAAAGTGTTCTAGAAAATTGGGCAGCAACAGAAACCTTTATTTCCTCAATAAACAACTTAGTTACAACATTAGCTATAAAAAGAGGCTATTTCATATATTATATTGTCTACAGAACTTATAGACAAAATAAAACATGGTCTCTCCATGGTCCAATGACACAAAAAGAGTAACAACAAACAGCAAGTGACTGAATCTTGCAAAAGATAAATGACCAGATAATTTGATGGAAACTTTAACCTCTTATTTGCAAGACATAAATGTGAGGAAGGCATTTGTTTATGTCAGCAAATAAAAAGACCTACTTCAATTTGAATAACTTTAAATTAGTATCTTGAGATCCATTGTCTTGTGGTAGTGAAATAAAACTCTCAAGTAAGTATTCAAATTATTGTTCACTAGTAAGTCCTCTCACTCTGTCCTAACTGGCTTCTCCTATACTACTTTTAATTCATTTCTGAGGAAAACAACTGACTATACCAAATGAGGCAACACAGAAGACAAATGTTAAGACTGGTAGCTGAAAGTCTGTGAAGCAGCATTCTTTCCTCTGTTTTATCCTACTGGAGCCACCACCCAGCCAACTGATACAGTCAGCGCTCTCTCCCAACGTGAGCTCCAACTCCTGCACCCTTGACTTGAAGCAACTGGAATACTGCAAAAAAATTTCATTTCAAACAAGACATTTTCATAAGATTTTTTTTTTTCTTTTCAGCAAGGAAAAAATATCCTTTCATCTGAATGAGAGTGCTTTGGGGTTTTTTTTTTTAAATTTCAGCTTTTAATACCAAGCTGTTAAACTGAAGCCAGAGCCTTGATATGTTTTTTTTTCAGTTACTACTTACTCATCATAGTGATGAATTTATTTCTAACTTTAATGTTGGCACAAAGAAACTAAACCTTGGGCTTCAAATTTTTGCACTCAGATTACAGATTTCTTTTTCATTTTTTAAAAAATCCCCTACCATCTGTAATATTTGGCAGTGGGGGGATGTTATAGTTATATCACCATGCCATGATTTTTCACCTGAAACACACAGGCTCATTAATATATCAGCTTGTATTTCATCCTAAATGTGCAAATACATAGAAGTTCCTGGTTTCAGTGAAACACCGGTGTCCAGTTCTGTAATCAAGGGGATTTACATCTGTGCTACGTTCTGGTCCCACTAAAGATAAAACACAGCACTGAAAATAAAGGACTTGATTTTTCCCCAGAATAGTTAGGACAAGTATTGAGCAAAAGCATCATTCCCAAATACCCAAGCTGGAAAATGCATATTTAAGTCTCAAGGACATGTGTGCACACTGCATATATTCTTAAGATGAATTCCTGGGATATCTTAAGTCAACAAAAGCTCCCCCTTACAACTTTACATGGGTGAACTATTATAATTCATGTTTCTGAAGCCTTCAAAATTAGCTTGTCAGCTTTGCTATTTGAAAAATAGAGTTTAGGTGCTCAAATGAGAATGTAAATAATTCGGCCCCAGAATTACTTATATTTCCTACTCATTGTTGCTAACTATTAGAAATACTCTCCAGATAATAAAATCAGTGTTAAACAAAGAACAATTCAAATAAATTTGGAGTAAAATATTTTCATGCCTAGTTTTCCACCTTACAGATGTAATATGAAGGTGAATTTGGCTATCCAGCATTATATGTCTAAAATTAATAAAAATATACACAAGTACTTTTTTCATGGGGAAAAGGGGGTGAGGGTGCTACAGGAAAGGAGGAGACTCAAACAAGCAGGGGAAAAAGTTTCAAAATATAGGGTTTATGATCAAGGTAGTAAGTGACAGCACCAAAAGCTGAAAACTGGTTTCAAACCAGATTTCAGGGTGTTATTTACATGCTGCCCAAAATTGTATTTGGCACACATATTCTAATACTTGGGGCATTTTTAAACCTTTTCATTTAAACTTTGTAAATGAACTGCTGTTTCATTGGTAATAAAAATGTATTTTTTCAAGCTAAGTCACTTGGCAAAGCACTTGAACCAATGTCAGACTTCCTGGGTTTTTTGTTTTTTTTTTTTTTATTCTTAGTTAAGACATTCCATTTCCTCCTCATTTAGAAAACCCTGGATTTTGAATTAGTGAAAATGAAGTTAATCATTGCATTATCAAGACATGAGCTACATCTGAGTCAAATCTCAGTCCTTGGAAGAACATGGGATAAATAAAGATCTTGTATTTTTAAATAAAGGCTGGGGGCAGAAAGCACACTTTTTACCAGAACACATTTTCAGTTAAGGGCTGCTTCTAGAGCCAACTTTTAGAAGGCCAAAATGGTAACTTTTCATTCATGGTTATATATAAGATGAACTCAGTCTGTTTATTTTAAGCTAGACAAAAGACTAACAGACTAACATGAGTTTGATTTCCCACACCAGACACCATTCTTCATTTTTAAGAAGTACCTCCTCCAGATGAGACAATTTCAAGATTAGCAGAATGATTTATTGACGGCTTATGGCGTAACTCAGCACTCCCTATTCGACCTTCTGCCTTGTTAATGGATTCAGAGACCTCAGCCTCTCAGCTCTGGCCCAGGTCACAAAACACATCATGATCACTGAAGTACTGTTAAAATCCCCTCCAGACTTGGTACCTCCAAACTCAATTCTCTTAGGTCAGAACTGAAGTTGAAGCACTCATGGAATAGAAAGGCAGAACTTTGAAAGCCAGTATGGATGGCTGTGGCCTCAGCACAATCACTGGGCAATCCATTTGAGGCCAACAGCACAGAAATAGTTTTACAGAGCTACAAAATTTTAAAATAATTATATTTTAAAAAGCACAATCAAACAAACACAAACCACTCACTCTCTTTACTCAATCTCTTTCTCAATCTAGAAAGAAAGCTACATCAACATCAAGGCAGCCCAAGACACAACCAAGAGATCCTTATCCACAGTTCTCCTTTGCTCTGCACTGAACCTTTTCTAGAGAAGTTCATTAGCATGTCACCCACATTTCCACTGGTAATTCTTTATGAAACAGGAAAAATGGCCCCTGTTCCCTTGACAATAATCAATTGTTTTGAGGAAGGGGGAGAAAACAAAGAACATTTTCACCCTGTGCACTTGTGTCCAAACATCCTAGGTATCTCTATTATGTAAATCTGCCCTTCAAAAATGGAAACATTTAGCTGAGTTCATTACTGAAAAGTACTCCTATAGTACGTAGCACTTACAAAGATTATTTTTTTCTAGGTTGAAATAAGGCAAATTGAACAAATAAAAATCAGAGTATGCCATATCTGGTCCTAAGCCTGTAGTCATATTCCAACTCCTTTTAGATTAAAGCAGATGCCAAAAACTTGGAAACTGCCACTCGCCACAACAGATTAGTCTAGTAGTCATGGATTTAGGAGAAATAATATCAGTAATAAAATGTTTCCTTGAGAGAAAACATACCTCCTCTTGAAGCCAATAACAAAAAGTATCAGCCTATCCACAATTCCTGTTATGTTCTGCACTATGGTCATCCTTCTCCAAGTTCTTGATCTGAAATACAGTATCCTATCTTTTATTTTCTACCCACTCCTTCCCTTTTTTTCAATACAGCACCAGACAAAGGGGCTTAGCAGAAAGACTGGGTTTGAGGGAGACAAGTTACTGTCTCAGCTTTGCTTATTACTTAATCACAGACAGATTTCTGTCCTTGATCAAAGTTTCTCACCTTTAAAGCATGGAATTTGATACACGTCTTTAGAAATAAAATTAATTAAACCTGGTCTTGTAGAACACTTCAGGACAGGGCCTGCACAGAGTGATGGGCAAACCTTGATGTAAGGGTTTATTATAACAGGCACAGAATTACATAAGAAGGTTCATCCATGCAAGGTGCACTCAACTGCCATCAACTGTTTTTTGCAATAAACATGATCACATTGATTTCCTACACAAATTTAAATCAACAACAAGAAAAAAATAATGAAGATAATATTCATTTAGCTATTACAAAGCAGCAAATTAGTGGCAAGAAATTCAAATTATTGCTAAGAAAGACTGCAGACATCTGAACCATTCCCAGCAAGGCTTATAGCTTGTTTTCTTTCCTTCTGCTAATGAGCACAACATGGGATGCTTTGTTTAATATCTTCCTAAGAAATAAAGTTATTCTCCTACCTCCCATGAACTTCCTAAGGGGTACTCAGAGATTAACCAAACAGTAAACAGTAGTACTATGGCACAATAAATTATCATCTGAGGCTACCTTTATATTAGTCCCAGTACAACCATTTACCACTTGACTTTCAGCTACATAAACTGCCTCTGGGCATTTTCTTGCATAGAAAAATCACGATTCCTTTAACACTACAGTTTTTGTCCCTCCAGAAAATTTGGGGTTTTTTTCCTCCCTGCTTATCTTCAGTGGCTGCCAGTGTCAGTTTTGCAACACAATGGTCCCTCCCCATTCAGTTTGTCTTACATAATAAGTTTCTTCACTTATGTGTTTCTTTTTGATTTATAGCTCAGGAGCGCATTCATGTTTCCCTTGTTTCCTAAAGCACCACAAATGCACTGCAAGGGTACATTTCAAAATAAAAAGAGACAAAATCTTTTTTTGCTTAAGATGGATGTCCACAGCTCAAAACCCAATATGACCCAGATGAAAACCCAGATGTTTCCATATTAGCACACAGTAGAAGCATGTGGAATGTGTGCATACAGTTCTATAAGGAGAAGGGAAGTACCACTCTCCATACTGGTATAAGAACATGGAAGACTAAAGCAAGGTTTAACATCCAGCAGCAGCAGTAATGAAGACACCTCTGTCCCTGGTGAAGTTACTTGCTCTGCCTTCCTTGCTTTCTCCTGCAAAGCTGTGAGGCCATGCTACAAGATAGCTCAGGACACTGATGTGTCTGAAAATAGTAAAAAAATCAGCAATTTTTTTTGCAGCCAAATCAGTTTTCTGATTTTCCTTCACTGTATTACCACAATATTGTACCAGCATTGCTGTGGAGGAAGAAGTCAGCTGGGAATTCATATGTAAGTATTAATTTTCTGGTTACTAATGATATTGCAGTTTTCATAAATGAAAGAACACTTTAATATGTTTGACACATTTCTACTTGGAGCATTATTTACTATTGATTCTTAAAGTCATGTTTGAGAATGCAGTAGTTTGTTTACGCTCTCTTTTACTTCACAGCTCATCCGACTAATTGCTATTTAACTGCAACATTTGTGAACAAAAACGAACGAGAAAACAAGGAATAATTAATTTAAATTCATCAGGGAATTAAATCACTTTTTTTCCTGTGACAGGAAGCAACATTAGTCATTCTTTTCCACTGAAAACAGTCATGTCTTCTGTGCTGTCTCTTACTGTGTCAGCCATAAGGGCTTTGGACACATGTTTCATGAGATCAGCTTTGGGACCTTCGTTAAATGCAAAAGAGAAATGGAACTTGACAAGCATCTTGACCAACAAAATACAGAGTTTTTCCAAAGTCTAGGATGAACTCCTGGTGAAGTATTTCTTCCTTGGCTAGGAAGACAGTCTTCACTTAGCCAGCAGAAACCCGAGAACAAGCGTCAGGGAATACGTCTGATCGCACTTCGAAAACAAAAGCTGTTTGAATGTTTGATTTTGAGCATAAATCAAGAAAAGAGCAGAGGTTTAGATCTGTAGTTATCCTGGGGCTTTGCTTCCATTTCTAAATGAACAATTGTTTGGTTGTTCCACTGCTCTAATGCATACATTTTATCAGAATTTGAATATTTTCTGTTGTAAAGAATCTTCACAGAGAACTGAAGATTCAAAGAACAAAAGAGATAAAATGAGAAACAAAGAACAAAAGTAGATACACAGTGACTGAGGAAAGAATTGACCTCAGTATCGTGCTTGATGAGTAGCTTAAGATTTGTTACTTTCCCAGAAGCTGAGATTGAAAACAAGAAAAAATTATCATACGCAATTACTGATTTATTTTATTTAAATACACAAGAGAGTGTTTGTTCTGTATTCAATAGATTCACTCACTACAGTAAGGCAGAGCTAAAAATTAGTGGAGGGACAGTTCTAGTTAGCAATTAGACAGAAAGAGGCCAATTTCATGCCCTCCATGAAACCATCTGCAATTCTCAGTTCATGCTTGCTACAGTACCCTATTTATTACTTCAGACAAATGTAAGCTACAACTTATACTTTTGCAGAGAAGTGTCCTTTCTTCCTTTGTGTTTATCTGAAAATGACTAAGGGCCTCCAGACATTTGTCTCGTAACTGTGAGTCATCTACATATACATAAGACCTATAGGGTAGTAGAAGCAACAGTGATTAGCTGCACTGTACTTGGAATTAGTGTCTGCCTCACAGGGCAGTGGGAAGACAGACAATGACTAAATAATAACACTGCTCCTGGTTCTGGCCAGGACAGGGTTATTTTTGCAGTAGTCAGGAGTGGGCACAGCTAGGACCAGGGGGTTAATCTATACCACCTCACAGCATTTTCCTGGGATGGGGGAAAGGATCCCTTCTGGATCAGGTAGCGTGGTGGAATGAGTGGTTAGGTATTGTCAGCAGTGAGAACTTACGTGCCAATTGTTTCTTGTATCCTCTGTCATCTGTTTTGTTGCTGTTGCTGTTGTGTTCTTACCGCATACTCTTTCCAGTAAATTGTTCTTATCTCAACCCATGATCATTACCTTTTGTGCCTCCAATTCTCTGCTCCATCCCGCTGGGGGAACAAGAGAGTGGCACACAGTTTGGGGAGACTCAGTGGGAGCACTAAACTGGGCAATACCATTCCTAAACTACGACCGGCAAAAAAGAAACCCTAAAACACATGCAAAAATTTTTTACAAAATATAATCTAGTGCTTTGAATATGACCATTGAAGAGTAAATGCCATCAACTCTAAGTAATTTTCCCCTCCCTTATTTGAGGTAATTGAGTTGACCAAATACTACTTTTTAGAAACTGTTGGATATGGGCCTGAAATTCCAGTGGAGAGACATGTTATTTATTCATAATAAAGGTTTTCAATGAACAGGTCACAGTAACATTACCCTGTACCTTTCCTCATCTTGGGAGAACAAAATGAAATTTCACATGACATAAACTGATAACCTGTACTATTTATAGATTTAGATCTCAAACTTCAAAGAATTTGCTTTACTTAACTAAACTACTCCCTCATCAGCCAAACACCTCCTGAAGGCTGCTAGACCACTGTGCTCTGCTCCCACTGCATGGCCCCAATGCTCTTAATTTTCTGCAAATGGGGGAGAGAGGAGAGAAGGATTTTTTATTTCTTAAGTGGGACAAAGCAACAGCTGCTGATTTAGGATTCACAGTTATCTGGAGACTTCCCTTAAGCACTTGACCAGTAGAAAAAACTGAAGTTTACCTCTTCAGAGACATAGTAGCTAAAAGGAGCTTTTGGTGTGAGTAGTTTCAAGAAGCAGAAGTTTTTTAACCTAGCCCACACAATTTTTTTGCTTTATTTTCCCTTAATAGTAGAGCATTTTCTGGATCAGGGATATTAAATTGACAAAAGATCAAAGTAACATACAGCACAGAAAAGCCCTTTACTGTATCTAGTTTTCTTTAGAGACTCTCTTTATATGTGGCTTCCAGGGATTTATTTATTTCTTTTTAAACACAACCTTCATTCTCTATTATCAAGTGATCCCACAGCTAGCTTTGTTAGATTGTGATCAGTCTCACACCCACTGATCTACTACCCCAGCTAGCCCCTAGGCTAATGAAATCAGTTCTTCTGGCTGATATTATTTTAACACACAGACAGAGTTAAGCAATTGTCACAGCATATTGATAAACAGCTCCTTAAACCCAGACTAACAACACCACAAGAGTGCTTCCTTGCCACAAGTTATACGAAGCAAGAAAGAACAGGAAAGTCATGGTTTAATAAAAAAGATGGACTCTAGGCATTTCAGGAAAAGGTATTCCAATAAAAGACATCCCAGTAACACCATGTTCACATGAACTCAGTGCAGTAATGAGCAGAGAGACAAAAACTTATTGATGTCAAAAAGTTAGTAAGATTAGATATTATGTTTCTTCCCACAGCTAAGAAAAAAGGCAATGAAAATTATTTGCATGCTTAAGCCCAGTCAGACTAAACCTGTACTGCTAGGTGGTTGGCTATTACTCAGACCTAAGGAATACAGACAGTACAACCAGGATACAGAGTTTGCATCAAAAAAGAAATAAAAAGTTGGGATGTTTTTGCTGTTGCTCTCCGTTCATTGCATTTCAACTTGTTTTTCACATATATTCTGAATCACATAGTTTGAAGTTTAGCAGAGCACTGTTGCTGCTATCTCTCTACCATCACTCGCCTTGCTTTCAGGATGACTCCTCACATTTACCCTAGACACTGAGACAAACAACTTTTGTGTGGAATAACAGCCCTAAGACAAGGGGCAGGAGCAGCTTAGGTCACGTGTGACTTCCAATTGCCCACAGTTGCAATGCAGTTTGAAGTACCAACTTCAAAAGGATGCTGCCTTTGAACAGATCTAGCTGTAGGCACTTCAAGATTAATAGGCTGGTTTAATTACCCTCTCCTTAGCAACCGTGGTGTTGTTTCAACAAAGTCAACCCTTGTAATGTGCTACTCCCAGGCTCTGGCAACCTGTCTCACTCCAACGCCAGGTGATCATGGCAGTCGTACAAGTTGCAGCTTGGTGAGAGCTTCCCTTTCCAGCAGGGCTCTGTTTTGGTTTTTGACACAGGCAGGATCTCACGTGAGGCATGATCATAACTTGCAGACTAACCAAACTCCTGGGATTACAGTATAAATGTTAGCTTGCAAATGCTATGGGCATGATGAAGGTGAAGAAAGGTTGGCTTGGTTCTCTTCTCTAATAAGTACAAGAAGCATGTAATGAAGCAGGGTTTTTCAATAAGAAACACCAGTGGGGCTTGAAATGAAGCACTTTAATGCGTTAGTTTATTTCTTCCTCTTCCCTGTTTGCACTTTGGATAGCCAAATACAGTTTCCTTGACCAATTTGCCTTCACTAGGATAATTATCTCCTCAGTAATCATCCTAGTCACATGCTCCCTTAGAAAAGATTGATTCCCTATATTCCAGTAGTAAAATCCCACAATTAGTAGTTACAGTGAAGTAAGAAAGAATGAGCTTTAAGAACAGAAAAGGAGGAACAGAAGCATAAGGTAAACTATTCTTCTTAAGCACCCGAAGGGGTTTTGATTTCTTACGAGCAAGTACACGCGTCCTCTGCTTCCACTTTTGTGGTTCCACACTTCAAAATGTGAAAGTTGACCCATTCCCAACAGCCCATTAATTACCACTGTTCAAGGAATCCCACTCCAGCAGCACTCAGAAAGAGAGGCTCCTGGAGGTCTGTTACCCGACATCTTCAGTTCCCAAAATGTTTGAACTGGCATCAGGGCCAACACAGGAAGACCCAGCCCTGCTGGTTCATTGCTTTTGCCTTCTTTTTAACCCAAACAAATGTTATGGCACAGCCACAGAAATAGCTGAACTGAGAGTGGCAAGGGCTGAAGCAAATCAATTGGAGGAGGACAGACCAGACAGAAATATCTGTGCTGTCAGGGATTAGGCTCACGGGTACTGAGCATATTTTGTAAATCACACCCTTTCAAGAAAAGAAAGCACGCTGCCTCTCAGATGAAGTAACTGCAAAAATATGTAAAAACTAGTACACTATAGTATAGTAGTTGTATTATGAGCTGAGCCAACAACCTGGGAATGACATGCTTACACTAAAAAAGTCAAAGGAAAGAGTTTTTAATTATAAGTGCATTCATCATGCTGATTGTTTAAATTTACATCTGCAGGCAGCACAGAAATTTGAGAAGGCAGATGACATTTGGCAGTATCTTCATGTCATTTGTACCTGAACTCTTAACTGCATACTTAGGACACTGTTTTTCCTCTGTAACTATAACACAAACTTTCAGTTCTTTTCATTAAGGCAAGAAAGAATTAACACAGCAGTGGACACATCATGCAGCAAGAATCACCCCATCATCTTACAAGTGAAAAATACTGAGCTGGTTACTAGAATAGCTACCTGTAGTTAGGGGAGGGAAAACAATAAATAATCAGAAGGTCTGTTTGTGCTTCTAGTTTTCTGGATAGATCTAATCAGGATTAGAGAAATTCACTTTTAAGAAATGCTATAGTAAAATTAGCAGTATTTTTTAATGTATTAACAGCTAGCTAGCACATCCTGGGCAACCATTAAAGCAGGAAATTCTTCTCTAAATGCAGTATAAACACTATTCTTGTTTTCCACATAGGATTTTCTATGGCAGGGAAAATAAGTAAGCAGTCTTGTGACACTATAAATACCCCTGGAAATAAATGAAGAACTGGATTTACTAGCACTAAAATAGACACGGAGGCCTTTTGGTTAACTACACTGAGAAAATATTTACTGTTACTGCACCTGGCACTGACTACCCCAAAAAAAAAGGCAATTTGCAAAGAGGAGATTTTATAGGGAAGCACCAGCATCTCATTACAATAAACTACAAAGCACTGCATTTGGTAACAGCTTTTTAAATACATAGTTCTAGTCCTTTAGATTACCAGAGGCGATGTGAAGGCATCTTGAACGATGCCAGGCAGGGCTGGCCAGATGAATAGAGGCTTTAATTTAATTAGTATACCAGCACCTGACCAAACAAAGGTGTGTCCAGGCTGAATCAACTTAAAATACTGAACCAGATGCTTTCCCTAATTTTAAAATGTGTAAAGCTGGTATTTAAATATATCAAACCACCAAATTAAAAGGTCTGTGAATGCAATGTAAAAGATTTCTGTTAAAACTTCAAAGAAAATGAAGGTTAGGCCCTATCTCATTCTGCTCATATAGGGCAGTCATTGGGAAGACATAGGGGTGATTTTTTAAGTTCTTTTTTTTTTAAATTCCAGTGCTGAATTTTATTCAAGAAAATAACATGAAATTGTTCTTTTCATGGTACCAGCACTGGAGCAATTAGAAATTCATTAGCTAACTCTGTACTACCAGGAGCAGAGTCTAACCACTGGAAGGAAAAACTTCTCAATGTGTTAACACAAAACTACAACTGAATTCCACATTTTTCCTTGAAGAAAGGGAAGAAGGTTGAAACTAGTGAAGGTGGATGCAATACAACGGATCAAGAAGAATTCCTGTGTAAGAATAAAGCAAAGGTTGGGCAATATGGGACCCTCCTTTTACAGCTGAACTTGATGACCTTAAAAGTTCTTGTCCAATCTAAATGATTCTATGTTTCTACCATGAGACACATTGTACCCATCTTTGTAGCGGGAAGAAAGGAGGACTCTGGGAAGGACAGGCAATGTCAGCCTCACTTCTGTGCCTGGAAGGGTCATGGAACAGATCCTCCTCACAGCTATGACAAGGCACATGGAGATCAGGGAAGTGATTTGGGACAGCCAGAATGGCTTCATCAAAGGCAAGTCCTGCCTGACCAACCCAGTGGCCTTTGAAGATGGAGTGATTACATCAGTGGACAGACAAGAGGAGGGCTAAAGATCTCATACCTGGACTTCTGTAAAGCCTTTGACACAGTCCACCACAACATCCTTTTCTCTAAATTGGAGAAGTGGTGTCCCTCAGACTAGGACTGAGACTAGTGTTATTTAATATCTTTATCAACAACATACATGCAGGGAAAAAGTGCACCTTCAGCAAATTGGCTGAGGACACCAAGACAAATGGTTGACACACCTGAAGGACAGGATGACATCCAGAGTGACCTGGACAAGCCTGAGAAGTGGGATCATGAGAATCTCCTGAGGTTTAGCAAGACCAAGAGCAAGATGCTACACCTGGGACAACTCCCATATCAACCCAGGCTGGGGGACGAACAGACTGAGAGCAGCCCTGGGGAGAAGGACTTGGGGATGCAGGTGGGTGAGAGGCTGGACAAGACCCAGCCATGGGCACTCCCAGCCCAGAAAGCCAAACGTGTCCTGGGCTGCATCCAAAGCAGCGTGGGCAGCAGGGCCAGGGAGGGGATTCTGCCCCTCTGCCCTGCTCTGCTGAGACCCCACCTGGAACACTGCATCCAGCTCTGGGGTCCCAGCACAGGAGAGACAGGGACCTATTGGAGAGAGTCCAGAGGAAGCCACCAAGTTGGTTACAGGAATGGAGCACCTCTTCTGTGAGGAAATGCTGAAAGAATTAGCCTGGAAAAGAGAAGGCTTCAGGGTGACTTAATTGCGGCCTTCCAGTACCTGAAGGGAGCCTGCAAGAATGACGGAGAGGGACTTTTTACAAGAGCTTGTTGTGACAGGACAGGGGGAATGGCTTCAAACTGAAAGAGAGTAGGTTTAGACTAGATATTAGGACAAAATTATTTGCTGTGAGTGTGATGAGGCACTGGCACAAGTTGCCCAGAGAATCTGTGGATGCCCCATCCCTGGGAGTGTTCAAGGCCAGCCTGGATGGGGCTCTGAGAAACCTGTTCTAGTGGAAGGTGTCCCTGCCCATGGTAGGGGGTTTTGAGCTAGATGATCTTTAAGGACTTTTGCAATGCAAACCATTCATGAGATTCTATGATTCCTGCATTCCAAGAGCTTGAGACTCACAGGCTGCTTGTGAATAAAATCTTTTTCAACAACACAAGTGTTTGAGTTTAATTGCTATAAACAATTTGGATTAAAAAGATAATATCTGTGTACCTTAATATTTAGTTAATGTAAAAAAGGACACCCATTATAAAAACTATGAAGAAAAAAAACCACTCAAGATTAGAGCCCTAGAAAGACCTATAATATTTGCCATAAAATAATAAAATCATGCTAAAGTTTTTTCTAGAGTATCATCTTTGTCAGGTGATATTGGACCTTAAATGTAAGGGAAATTAAAAAGAATGGTGGGAGAAAGATATGTCTACTTACAGCAGGATTAAAGGAGTTAAAAAAATATACCTTATATTGTCTTCACTTGTATTATTTAAATGTATTTTACTGCTTATTAATTTTTCTAGAGGTAATTATCAAAACAATAATGAAAATATCAGAGACAAGATCAGAATGGACATTCACATCTGCTCCTCAGTGACAGTAGCTCTTTCCTTGATGAGCTTTCTTAAAATGAAAGCTGCAGACAAGGAAAAACTTCCCAATATTATATGAAATGCATAGTAATTTCTATCTCATGGTAGAAAGGTGTATTTTAAAATATGTCCCTTTTGCCTGCAGCAAAAATATATTTCAGGGCAAGAAAAGGTAAACAAAGATATAAATCCTAATTTTCTGCCTTATCCCAAAGAAACAAACAAAACCACTAGCTCCACTCCCTCCCCACAAAAAACACCCAACACACCCAAAACATCACATACCTTCATTTTTGAAAGAAAAACAAGTCTAAACAGCAAATTAGAGCTTAAAAAAAAAAAATTAAAAAAAATTTAAGTGCCTTCCATAATGACACCAAATCAGGCTTTGGGCACTTTCCTTATAATAGCAACAGGATGACATTTGGAAATACATGTTGATTTCTAAACTAAGCATACATTGGAATTCTGCACCAAAACAAATCAGAATAAACTCAAGCCTAATTTAACAAAACATCTCACACTGTGGAAAAGAAGGAAGCTCTCTGTCTTCCATTTCAGTACTCTTCTGTCTGGCTTATACTTTCTGGATTTCCAGTGGCTTTCTTCTTTTTTTCAGGTAATCATTTACTGAAAGGCAAAGTTGGTGCAAAAAAATAGCAATAAACCGCTGAGTTCTTTTAAAACAGGTGCACATGAAATTGTGATTTAACAAAATAGTAGGTCATAAATCTCCTCTTAACCAAATAAAATCTATGGCATCTGTTTAGGCTAATTTATTCTTCCACTTAAATGGGTGTTGGAAGAGAAACAGGTTCATCTTTTTATGCAATTATTCTGTTGACCTGAAAGTTGGAAGCTAATTGTGCAAAGTGTTGCAGTAATTACTTAGGATTAACAGAGGCTTCAATCCATCTGAGATACATTATGAAATAAATACTTGAACTGGCTTTAAAAATAAGAAATTTTATTGCTTTACAGCAGGCTATCAGCTTAAAGCTCCTAAGAAACCTGCAGAGATGGTCCTATTTCTTTAAACAGAAATGTAATTTTTAAAATGTTATTTAAAAAGATAGTTTCACACCAAACAAAATTTACATAGCCAGGCTTCAAAAGGACAAAGCTGCAGAGGAGTTCTGCCACATTAGATGACTTTGAACCACAGCATGCATTTGCAATTCACGCTTAATTTTTATATTTGAGCTTGTTTCTCAGAAAGGCAGCAGCACAGCAGGGGAGGAGCAGAAACAAAAACCAGGTAGAACCCCCAGCATTGAACTGGCAACCAAAACAGGATGCAACAAGGCAAGAGCAGCCCTGAAACCACAGCAGCTTCTGAAGCACCACCAGTTGCTTGGTTGGCTTGCGTCTCCTCAATGGAAAGATCCTCTTTTTTCTACACTGTTTTTCTAGTATCTATAAAATGAAAATGTTGCACACACAGCATAAGCGAGTGTGCTAAACTGAGGGGTTCTAGATGAGTTAAAGAAAAGATAATGGTTCATAAGTGGTTTGTCTTGGCAGTTCTGTTAGGTATCTTGGTTAAAGTTCACCACTTCAAGCACTTAGTAGGAAGTAAAGACATTGAAAGACTTGGCAGAAGTTTAATATAAATACTAACAGACTTGAAAAGACTAAAAACTCAATGAATTAAATACTGGTGGAATTTCATTGCACATTGCCAGTGCTACAGTAGTGTCATTAGCTCAAAAAGTAAAAAAAACAAAACACCACAAAACAAAAAACAACCTGTAAACAAACTTTTAGTAATTTCTAGAAGAATGCTTTGGAGAATTAGAAAAGAGGAAATAATTCAACATTAAACCTCTCCCTCTTACAGGAGAATGTGTTAGAGCATTTTACAGTCTTAAAACAAGCCTGAACACAAAAGCCAGGTTTTGATTTCACATGCCCTATGCTGCAGGCAGAATTGATCCCGATATCAAAGTAAATGTTTAGTGTTTACATGAGCCAATAAAGCAGAAAACTTTCTAATATGCATTAGAGCATAAGCTCATCATCTAAACAAAAGGGATTTACATAACTGGACACTGTTTACAGGCTGATTATCCAGTTTATGGCCTAAGATACACACACTACATTACAAGTTTGAAATTATTTGGAAATCCATCTGGCATCTAAAAAGAAGCAACAAGGGAACTCCTGGACATCCTCAATCATTGCTGCTCACAGAGCAAATGTGCTTTGGCACGGAAATGACATGGCTGCAGGAGCATCTTCCACCTCACTGCTTGCACTCAGTTATCAAAACCACAAGGGATGGAAATAGAAGGAATGAAATATCAGTTATCTCCCAGAATTGTTTACAACCACCTGAAAATAAAGGCTTTGCTGCTGCCATCTATAGCGCACAACAGCTCTGTCAGGACGGCTGAAGGGATAGCAAATCATCACATTGAGGGAATCAATCAACAAAGGAAACCACCTATCCCAGACGTGACGTCCCATGTTCAGTTGTGGGAAATGAATGTTTATATTGTCATAAATGATTTCAAAGAGATAAATTTCAGAGCATAACATTCAGCCTCTTTCTTAGCTTTACTATACCAATATCAAATTGGTTTGGCCCCAGAAGAGTAACGTTTTCATCTCTGCAAAGCTTAAGGTTTCATGACATATACCAGGATTGCTAAGCTTGTCAGGCCAAAGATGATATGATACCCTTACTAGACCTGCCTTACCAAAGTTATGAACAGGCCTGTTTATTAGCTCAGTACCTTATTAATGCAGAAGTGGCACCCCAAGTGTCGTACACCACTTTCCACCTCAAAACTGTGCAATTTATTAAGAGGCACAATACAACAGTAGGCTATGGCCAAACACAGTGTTTCCATCCTTTTTAGTCTGCGCCTTAATAAAAAGGATCAATTTTATCATAAGCAAACCCAGAGATACTCATTAGAGACTTGTTTGCCCTTCTCTGGACATGCTCCAGCATGTCAACATCTTTCCTATCCATATTTTAATAAATCAGCACATACAACACATACAGCAGATTTTTGACATTAGCAAGCTTGAGTTTACCCAGCTATTTGTCCAAAGTGATGGGGATAAAGTATTCCTGCCCAGCATCCTCTAAGACCATCAGACCTCCAGAAACTACAGCCTTCCTTCAGTCTTCCAGCACCTAAAACGAGTGCATGTTATGTAACCACATATGTCCATCCACACTGAAGAGGCAAAATGGTGGTGAAAAGAGGTTTCAGCTATTTCATTCCTCCCAACAGGTACTTCTGTAAGCAAAATCTTGTTCCCCCTCAGGTATTTGCTAGGATCAAAGCAAGCTACTCAGGTCAAGAGGTTTGAATTTGGGAGGCGTCTGGAATTTGAACTCCTGTCTTCATCTACCTATGAAATGCTTAAGATGCTGAAAGAGGGTACTAAGAGCTTGGTAGGAATATAATACCTTTTTTCTCAAACAAATAACCCTGGAGCTGTGGGAAGGAAATAGAGGGGACAATAAGTGCAATAGGAAACAAGAAAAGTTAGCATGCAGAAGGCACAAGAGGCTTTTTCAGTGACAAACGCCACTGATAAATCAAAACTTGGAAGAAGGTGAACTAAGGAATTACATGGAATGCTCAGCTAGAGGAGGAAAACTGATGATGGTTTTTTAAACTGAACTACACATTTTTCTCTTCTCAAATTATACCACAAGCATCTTGTAAATAGTAAACCAATGTTAGAGCAATTATAATTATCCCGGAAGCTTTCTACTGCCATAGTCCACAGGCGGTAATTTTACACTCACTGTATTTACACTAGTTTTGACTGGACATATGGCACTCTTTCTGTCATTGTTGTTCTCAATTAAGTAAGTTATAAAGCACACACTGTGTTGTGTGGGGTAATAACACTATCATAGAAATTATCTTAGAGAATATTAGTTGAAGATATGAGCAACTCCAGCATAGTCTGAAATGTCTCTGAGCAGCTACTGGCTGAATTGCAACTCTGTGTACAACAATTGACACTCTGTGTCCACACTCCCAGCACTTTACAGTAGGCATCTGAAGGCCTTATTTTGATATATCAGATATGAATAAGCTCACACTATGTGTCATTAGCTACATTCCCTTTGATGCATCAAATCTAAGAGAAATAAGTTACTCTTTACAAATCATAGTAACCACAGTCTCATTCTCTGAGTCTGCCTATAAAAAAATGTATAAATCTCTGGCCGAGATGACCATACAACTTTAACTCATAATTTGAAGTACACTTTTTATGCCTAGCTTGCTATTCACAGGGCAAAAAAGCTAAATTGCACCCTCTTGCCTTAGACTCCTTATCTCCTCCCCTCCAGATCCCAGGTAAACAAGTAGCCAAGCCAATGCTACCAAGCAAAAGGCTGAAGAACCAGAGGTATAAAAAAGGGCACTGCTCAGAGAAAAGCTCTCTTGACCTTGCAGAAGCAACTCCTGTGACCCAATATGCAAATATTTAAAGAGGGCTGAGTTTTCAAAACTAAACAATAGTGCAGTGCAAATATAAACAACTGTAAAGTATGCTATAAAAGTAAGCAGTGAGGATACTTAAGATACCTGTTACCTAACACTGCTCCGTCTGAACTTAACCCTTATGAAGAAAATTCTCTTCCCATTAGACACAGCCATAATGAGCTTCCTCCATTATTTGAGTCTTTTACACCCGTTTCAATTGTGGCAGGCACAATCAGGTCAAAATTAGGTAAGATTTAGTGGAGAATATAAAAATCACTGAGTTTCTATTAAAGAAACTACTGTCACTTTTCATCACATAGACAAAAATCAAGGTTTAAAATTAATGTAAAGTCAGAGCTAGTATTATCCAGGCTCATTTGCAAGGGGAATAAGCCCAGTTGCAGAATGCTGATTTCAAAGACATTTACATCTGTTACCTTTTGAGCACATGCATTATTGAAATAAAAAGGTTATTTTTCTTTTCTTGTTGTAGTTACATATCGCAAAATTACAATCCAATACAATTACAATAACAAAATGAAATTGTTTGTTTGTTTTGCATGTAACTACAGCCTTGGTGGAGTCAGCAAGTGTAACTTAAATGGGTTGGCGTTTTAGATTTTTTTTTTTTTTAAATACAAAGTAAAGCTTTTGAAATATGAGTCAAATCTCACAGACCATTAGGATTTACATAAACTAAATACAATACTGGACAGAGACATATCTAAATATAGAAACTCTTCAAGAATGTGTAATAAAGCATGAAAGTAACTTACATTGTAGTTCTACTACAACTGGGAAAGTTGCTGCTGAAGCAAATTTAGTTGAGACCAACAATTATATTAAAAAGTGGCATGGCTAAAATTTTTAAAATATGACCTTAGTCAGGCATCATTAGCTCAACCAGTTTGAGATCAGTTGTACTACAGAGTTCTTTTAAGTGTAATAATAGTGATTTTAACAGCAATGTACTATTAAACAAAAAAGTAGGGAAGAAGGATAGTTTCTTCAACTATCTCTTTCTGAGAAGCCACAATCAATTCGATTCATCCAGCCAGCAGTTAACCAACCCAGTGCTCATGGCACTGAGTAATCATCTACTGGGGACACCAGGAAGTCACCAATACTAGGATTGTAGGAGCTAACATTAACAGTATGTATTTAGAGGCTGTTTTCTGCAAATCTGTTCAGCAACAACAACTTCTCTAACTTAAAGTTTAGCCATTTATGCTAAAAGCCAGTTCTGACAGAAAAAAAAAAAAAAAGCTACAAAAGTCTTTACTGTCTGTATAGGATAAGATATTGCCATATAGTTAAAATATTGGCTTTTTTCACTTCTTGCAGCATTCCTTCTTTCTGCACATATACCCAGCAGTTTAGGAAAATCCCAAAAGAAGAATTTTAGATACTTTTGACTCACAGAATAAGCACGTCACAGTGCCCTGTAGTTGTTAACATAACACAGGGGCTCTTACTATGAAATGTGCCATGCATGGGTGTTGGTGGTGGATGTTGTGCAACTCTTCCCCAATAGAGGTACTACTGCACATGCACCACCATGCCTTAAAAGCCTTTACACATCACATCTGGCTTCACAACAGCAGGTTACATTTTTAGTGTTTCTTGACAAAAAACCAGGAATCCCTAAAATGTGCTCTTACTTTCTATCCACCGCTCCTGTGTTTACATAGAAGCCTACAGATGGCATGAACATAGCACTATTCAAATATACACTCCCAAGGGTTAACTATTAGTCTCTGAGTCCAAGTGTCTGATTCTCTTGGCAATACTGTTTGTCTTCTTGTTTGCCTACCATATCGAAAAGGTTTAAGAAAGACACACCTCCACAATCACATTTTTTAGGTGAAGACTTATGCCACAACTGAAAAGAAAAAAAACATCTTAGAAGGACGATCCCAGTCACATCTTCCCAAGAACTTTTTGCGAGAACATTCAACACTTTCAAGATGTTCAATGTCTTAAGAATAGGGCTCTTTATTAGGAGTGCTTTTTATTAAAGCTGAAGAAATTGATTAAATGTAAATATGATATCAAATTATTTGTGCAAAGGGTCAGCAAAGCCCATAAATTCTGCTAGAATACTGTACTATACAGAGAATTCAAGGGCACAACAGACACCAAACCTCTACAGACTTACAACCCTTTCTAAATAAATCTAGTCTTTGATATGGTTTAAGGAGCATATGGATAGAGATTCATAAAAAAAAGAACTTGAAAACTGTAATTGGTGAGGCTGACAAAAAATGAGAAAAACACCAAAGCCCTCACCACTCACAGTGACTTTTGGCATAAACTTAGACGTGGGAAGTTTTTCTGCATCAAATCACACAATCATTAAACTGTAGACAGAGTCACCGTGCACTTAATTATAGTTCCTCATATTGTCTTCCAGTCTATCTTTCTATACTGGAATCTCTAATACTGCAATATGTTTCTTTTATATTGGAATCTCCAATACATTGGAAAGTGCTTAGATTATTGTAATAGTTTTTCTTTAGTTTTACTTCAAAACAACTTTTAACAAATGCTTAAATCTCAGGTAAGCATCTGACCGCCAGAGTACAAACCCCTTTGGACAAGCATCCTCCAAACAGTTTTGACAAATTCTGTCATCACCGTGAGACAAAAAATGGCACTCTTCCTATTGCTCAAGAGTATTTTTACAATAGCCACACAAACTGCTTATAGGAAATGTGAAATTAGGAAGATCCAGTAAACCTTTTAATTAGTTTTATGAAATCTTCCTGCAGAAAACAATGGCAGAATCCACATGCTGTAGTCTCTCTGCTCTTTAAGCCAGCTGGATCACCTAATCCTTCCTAATAACCTAGTCTTAGGAAATTCTGATTTAGGACAAAGCCCAGTTAGCCACATAGGTATTGTCACAGAAATATGAAGACTATTTTCTTGCTTAAAATAACTTTTCCTTGGCTCTAACCCCACGAAGTAGCTCAATTTCTTCAAGATCTGCTGTCCTTGTTGCTATTAATCTCATTCTGCTGTAAACCAATGAGTTTATGAGGCAGCTGCCAAAGTTCTGCTGCAGAGATGGCAGCAGGCATTTTCCACTGCTCCTGGACCAGGGGGAGTAAAAGCAGAGTGATTAAAGAGCATCGGCACACTTCAAATGGCTGCTCTTGAAGAGGAAGTGGAGGAGGAGAGTAGTGGTAACAAAAAGCAACGCAACTCTCCCCTTTTCAGGGCCTGTTTTATTAGCAAAGACAGAAGGGAAGGAGGCCAGCTCTGGGCCTGCTTTGGAATTTAAATGCACATGGTGGAAACTCCATCTTGAGCATCCTTCAATCCAGCTCTCATCACAGCTACCTACTCTGTCAAAATGTCACTGCACGCACAAAACACCTTAATGCTTAGGAAAATACTTCAATTGTAGCTAAAAATCAGTGCGAGCAAGGTTTTGCGAAGGAGCAATGTCAGATATTCCACACACAAAAATAACTCAAAGCACAGAAGGAAAACCCTATAAACCCTATAAATTGAAGGAAATCCCCTAGTTTAGTTGTAGCTATTGGAAAGTGAAGCTTAACTTTACAGATTCTCTCTCCTACAGTTTATGAAAGTGACTGCCTTTTGTGAAAACAAAAACTTTTCCCAACATTTCTGTGAAAGCATCTCTGTGTTTAAGAAAAAGTTTTTAACAAGCTTTCGAGCAGATATTTCCAAAGTTTTCAAAGCTGTTTTTACATGAATCCATATATATAAAAAATAAGGTATTTTATGAACTGGAGCATGCCACAGTTTAACTGTGTTTTTTCTAAGTTCCAGCACAGTAAATTAAGTGGAAACAAAATAATTGTGACTTTATTTGCATAACTCATTTTTCTAAAGAAATATACCAAAATGATTTCCCTAGGAAACCTCTGTGATTCTTCAACAACTGTGTAGAAGGAACCTACAAAATTGGCAATTTCTGCAAGGATTTGAGAGGAAGCCACTATGGCATTTTTGCAAAATGCAAGCATTTCAGGTAGGTATGTTACCAGGTTCACCAAAAACAAAGACTATCCACTCATTTGCCCAAATCAGCTGAGTCTGAACAACACAAAAAGATAACAGGTCATAAACCTCACATAAATTCAGTGTAAACCATCAGCTGATATTTAGAGATTTATTTGTGAACCTCGGTTAAAAAGATACTAAGAATGGGTACAATGAGATACGGAATTTTTTGTTAAAACTGAATCACAGTAGCCTTACTGTTTTAGCATTACAACCGTAGTAGCAGTTACGGTTTTTAAAAGTAACACGGTGATGTAAGTTCTGATTAGAACATATCCTTTTAGTTCTGAACTGAAAAAAATCAATTTAAGCTAATTTTCTTTTAAAAAACCCTCCAGAACTACCCGCTCCCAGGTCTTTCAGCTAGAATTTACAGTTGAATTGATCCATTAGCCACTTTGACTGCATAATTATGGCCAACCTTGCAATTTGATTATGAAGCCATCTAATTAATGAGTCTGCACAGCAAAAACAAATTAAGTTAAATGGAGAAATAACAATAGCCCAAGAAAGCGTACAGTGAAGTCATTTTAGAAATTTGAGTGAAAATCTACTTTGTGAATGCAATTCTCCCTATCCACAATTAGATCATTAACCCAGTACCACTTTTTAGAGATGAGATTCAATGACTGGTAAGTTGACAACCCTGCATGATTTACCATCAACTGTCTGCCATCTGCCCAAAATTAATCATTTTAGCCTGCAAATGTGGAATAAGGCAATGCTGTAGCAAGCTACAGATGACTGCCTTACATTTCTGCAATGTAACACAGCAAGGCACTCTTATTTAGGAGAATGAGCTAGATATCTGCAAACAAAGTCAAAGCCAAGGGCACAAGGCTGAGTCCATCTGACTGAGTTTTCAAGTCAGTGCAGAATGGTTTGGAGCTTTTTTTTTTAACGTCTTTCTAAACATGCTGCTTATCTGACCATGATTAATCAGCCATAACTTCATCCATATGTGCACGGACAACTATGGATACCTATAAGGACTACAGGTGTCAAACTGTAGGACAGCTCCAGCTAGCTATGAACAGCCACTGGATTTAGACACAGAATAAGCAAGAGTGTTATTACACAGCAAGCATAAAGAATACTACCTGTAAATTCATTATATCATGAATTTATGTTTTAGGAACATGGGATAGTATAAGAATCTCACATAGAAAGTTTAAAAGTTCAGTTCAGGCAGAGAGCTTGCAAAGACAAGAATAGTTTTTCCAAACATTCATAAACTAGAAGATAAATAAAATCTTATTTATGAAGATAATACAGTTGTCCTAGGAACTAGATAGTGATGTTTGAGTACTCTGGTTACAATAGCAACCCTGGCAAATTCTGCAGGACTAGGAATAAATGGAAAAAACAGTGCCTCTCCTACACTAGTCAAAGAAGTCATCAGAAAAATTAGAATGTGTCTTCATGCAAGACCACGGCCCTGTTCATAGTCCTCAATATGTCAAGCTTTAGATTATAAAATGCATAGGGTACAGAGGCCCAGAGACAGAACAGAGATATTCTGAGTGGGAAAAAGGATTTTTCCACAGCTGGACTGACACTGAAACAAGTTATCAGCTGAATTAGCACTGAAACCAGGGCTGACATCCCATCACCTGGATTTACACTGGAACCAGGACTGCTGATCTCTTTTTGTGTTTTTTCTCCTCTCTCTCTTTCCCCAATTTCTCTATTCCTTTTCTCTTTTCTTTCCCTTTATCAAAAAAACACTGCTGTGTGCTTATATAGTAGGTTGGGAACTAATATACCAATTTCTATGCCAAGTGTATAATTTGCTAATAAATCTTTCTGATTGTTTGAAGACTTTTTGTCATTCCTTTTGACCACAAGCATTTACAAATCTTGGGTGCGTCCTTCCCCTTAAGGGTGGGTCATCACACAGGGGAAAATAGGATGAAACAAATGATGCAGGGAAATTTTGACACTTCAAACAAAAATCTATTTCAGCTGCTATGGCACAGCTGACCTCTCTCAATACTGGATAAACCAGATCCTTGCTTCCTCAGGGTGTGAAGGTCTTCCTCAGATACAGTTTGGTCCAAGAGATTTCTGGGCTACTCTGGGAACTACGTGACAGGATCTAGACTTCATCATCCCCATCTCTGGGGCCAACAGAAAATCAGTACCACAAAGACAGAGCAGTCTGATCTTCTTTAATCCAGCCAAGTCCAGCAATGAGGAGCTGACTTTTCCAGGACGTCATTTCTGGAGACTCACGCTTCCATGCAGTGTACAATATAGAGCAGAGATGTTACTTGTGACACTGAGAACATCAAGATAGATGGTTCTCTGTAGCACTTTTTAGGAGAACATGCAGGGCACAAATTGAAGCATCTTATTTTAGAAAGACAGCAGCAACAAACTAGGACACAGGCTTAGGAACCAGTTCTCCACCCAAGGCCAACTTTAAAAATATTGGTTTTCATTTCCACGATACACAGAAATGCTGTTAGAAGACAAAAAGCTGGAGATTTAAACACGGCTGCCAACTAGCATAAAGGTTTTCTGCTTTCTGGTAATCCAAGAATACAACACTTTTTTGCTAACATAGTTTAGAGACGTCAAAATTTTGTATCTCAGATACAATTGCGATAGTTGTGCAATCAAAGGCCACTTAAAATTAGACATTAAGTTTGCATTTCTGAATCTTGCTTCATCCAAACTATTTTATGATAATTTATTTTCCTGTTGACAGTTGAGGTCAGTGCAAGAGCAGTAAGTCATATCTCACACTTCAGGAGTTTATGCAATAGCTGGCAACCAGACAATCTATCTGACATCTGGGAACTAATTTGCAAGAAAAGCTGGTGAAATGAGGCCATCCTGAGTTATAAACACGAGTCTAATGATATCTTCCAGCTTTGCAGATCGCTTTTTATAGAGTGGAAACTATGCAATTATGTGTATAGTTTCAATTGTCATGACAAAGTCTTTCCTACACACAACTCGTACTTAATCAATGAAACAAACCATCAGTTTACAAGATTCCCTAAAATACTTGAACAAGTTATAATACTGGATAAACACTTAAGGAAAATGAAAAATTACACCTTATCTCTCACACACGCAAAGAAAAACAAACCACAGGGAGATTCAGCCCTAAATATCCAGCTCTGCAAATTTTGGAATTTACAGAAACCAGCAGCTGCTGCTAAATAGTTTTTTTGTTACAACAGCAGGCACTTATGTGCAAACATTTGGTAACTTTCAAGTTATCTATTGTTTTGGGTGAAGGATCATTTCAGACATTTGCCCAATTTTCCACTAGCTAGCCACCACACCTTGAAGTGTTATGAGCTACTTACACATCACAAGGTAACGTGCAGAAGTACAGCCTTAGCTAGGCCCTTAGGAGCCCAGTCCTCCCTCCACGTAAAATTATTTCTAACATACGCAGTTTGTTGGAACATCAGGTAAGGATAAAAATCCTTGCCCATCAGTTACAGTTTAGTCCCTTCCCTCATGTTCCTGTATTTGTTTTGTCATTGATTATGAAATTAATTGAAAATTAAACAGAGAGATTATTATTCTGAAAAAACCCATAGCTTTACTTGCCAAAAAAAAAAAAATCTGTCAAAGTTAATGAGAAAGCTCAAGTGACAGAGAAACCCTCATACACAGCTCAAGCGCAAATTCAGCATGTTCATTTTCACGGAGAAACAGCCTCTTGGTCCAGTACCACCCTGCAGCAGATCAGCAGCTTGGAGCAGCTGGTTCTGCAGGCTCTATTGTACTGTACTCTCTTGGATTTCTGTTTTGGTTTATTTTGATTCTTTGAGCCTAATGTCCCGACTACATTTGCAGTTTGAAGCTGTCTGAAGGAAAGCCATCCAAAAAACCTTTGCTGCCTGCTTTGCCGGAACGCTATCTTGGCAGCTGTCATGTGCAAAAAACCCAGCAGCACATTAGCACTTTCCCGTATGGAAGCAAACCATATTTCTGCTCCTGTTCACTCAGGAGTGACACCATCTTTTGTGTCATCACATCACACAGTGACACCACACTGAATCTCACTCCAATGCTGAGCTCAGTTACCAGCCATGCAAAAGGAAAACACAAGGGAAGGCGTATCCATAATGTGCTTGGTTCACCCCTTTATCAATGAATGTAGTGGGTGTCCTTGGGTGTCAGTGTGGCCTTCTCAGCATCCATTTCCAGGAACAGGAATCCCAGAACAGAGCTGAGCCTCCACTCTTCTCCAAATCTGTACATGCTACAGTGCCTTAAGTGCGGCTGTTCAATTCACACTGAGGGCACAGCTTTTGAGTAATCCTCAGATTCTGGGCCTTCAAGATTCTGCTGCTGCACTACCCTATCCAGAGCAGCTCCAGCCTGTCCCATGGCACAAACCAATGAGCAGCAATATCATTTCCTCAGTGCCCTAGGTAGATTTTCTGGGAAGTGCAGGTGCTGAAGACCTGAGTGGTCAATTAGAAATGGTAACAATTAATAATGGTCTGTTCCCGAGACAAGAGGTTCAGAAAAGGACTTGACAAGGGCAATGGGGTGAGCATAAAAACCAAGGTGAAACTATAAACATGTAAAAAACAGCAGAGCTGCTGCTGGAAGAGTGATACTTGATAGCAAGTAAAAAGCTGCCCAAGTCACATAGCTCCTTTAACAGTGTAAGGAGCCTTCTCAGATTGTCACGTCAAATCAGCAATTCGCATTTGTGAGCACTAAAGGATAAAATGCAGGACTTCACTTATTTGGATCCCGAGCTTTGATCTGGACCCCTGTATGCACAATCCATGCAGACAGAAAAGATCTTCTGTTTTCAACTCAAAGTATATATTCTGTGCATATTTGAAACACTCTGCAGTCCAAGCTCTATTCCTATCCTTTACTCCCATACAAGAAACAAAGACACAAAAAGACAGATACAGAAATATATTTAGAAGAGAATGTTGTTTTCTTTGCAACTATTTCAGTTCTTTAAAATGCTTATGACAAGGCCAGCACTGATGACTAGGGGCTTGGTCTGTTCTATCTTCTCAGTAGATGAAGAACAATGAAGCATCTACAGGATCCTTAGCCCCTGCCAGAAAAGCATGGACCATTCTGTATGTCTGTCCCTGCTTCAAGTGTCAGAGGGTTGGGAAAACTTGGCGATAAATTAGTATTTTCAACCTGGTGAACAGACCTCTCCTTTCCTTCAGTGACTCAAAATGATGATAGTTCCCAATTATGCCATAGATCAGAAAAACCTTAAGAAATGATTGTGTTCATGCTACGAGAGTGCCACACTCACTAATACACCCCTTTTACTTTGCATTACTCATGAATTCTGAATCAAGATGTTCTACAGTGGGTGGAGGTATCCATATTTCTTGGTCTGGAACAACAATTCTGTTTGAACATTAACACTCTCATGCCACGCAAATCTCTGTGCTGCTCATACAAGAATAAGGGTTCCCCCTTCCAAACTTTTCTTGGCAATCACATATGATAAAAATTGGGGAAGGTCATGATCTGGAAAATTTCTCTAGAAGTCATGTTACTCTTGATGTATTTAGAAACATGAAACTCTAAAAAAAAAAAGAGGTCTGGTCTACTTTCTCCTTTTAGTGCTATACTAGTTACAAGTTATGTCTGGAATGTTATCAAACTATTCCTTTAGAAACATAGAATTTTTAAAAAACATATTTAAAAGGCTC
The DNA here is from genome assembly GCA_013397055.1 of Pachycephala philippinensis. Lineage (NCBI taxonomy): Eukaryota > Metazoa > Chordata > Aves > Passeriformes > Pachycephala > Pachycephala philippinensis. Next base: position 297,000 of record VWZT01010274.1, on the reverse strand, counting down.
ATATATGTTTCATATATCTTTATATTCTTGTGTGGGTGACTAAACTGACCACAGAACTAGTAACTTCCAAATCTTAAAGTTATTAACTTCATTTTTTTCTAGAAAATGAAACCAAAATTCATCTATCACCCCAAAACTTATTGCTGTTTTAATCTTCTAGGGAATCACAGCCTGCAAAAAGGTAACAGCTTTTCCAGAACAGCTTGATCAATCTTGCCTAGATCATTTTTTATTTAATTAGTTTAAGCTGTGTTTGGAACACAGATTTCATTGCACCAAGAGGCTTTTTGTTCCTGTTTTGCACAATTTTTGCAGGGAGTTTCCCAGCAATCATTTAATTCTCTCATCTATCATAAAAGGTTTGTCATCTGAAGATACCTTTCCTACCACTGAGACAGATCTCTGCTGATTACTGCATTTTTAAACCAGGACATCACTCCTTATTCTCCAACTGTAAAACACCCTGCTTCTTCTACACACAGGCAAGACCTATTAATGCGTGTACAATAGATGGGGAATGCTTTTTTCCAAGAATGCTACGGAATAGTAATATCTTTGCATTATTAACATACAGTATTAAGTTTTTCCAGGCTGCAAAACTGAGAGCCACCCTCCTCCTGTATAATCCTGTCAGCCTTCAGGTTTCAAGCACAACTTTTCGTTCATCCTTTGTCACTGTAAGAAATGATAGCCAGAGTGACTTTCCCCTTTCCAACAAATTTCAGGAAATTCTTGACAGAGTCTGATTTCCTTACAAGAACTTTAAATCAGGCAAGAACAAGTCACTGGCCATTGGGAGAAAGCCAGAAATGGTTCTGCATATTCTGCAGATTAGATCAGAGAGGAGGGTACGTGGTATCTGCTGGAGGGTACTCCCTGGAATGCTTTCTTATCTCAGTTGTTTAGTTTGTTTTCCCTCAGTGGATAATTAACTGATTCAGGGCCACAGTGAAAGAGGAGAGAAACAGAGAGCCAAAGTGCTTTCCTCCAAATAAAACACCTGACCAGACTGAGGCCCCAAACAAGGTGCCAGCCAGGGAGCACCCACGATACAGTCCTTCTGGTGAGGCTTCACACAGATGTCACTGTGCGTGCAGGTCATCAGCAAACGTGCAAACCAAGCCTCGGTGGCACATGTGGTGGGTGCATCTGGCAGGTCACAGTGTCTGTCCAGCAAAGGAACTCCCTCTGAACAGTTCAGCACATGCTCAGTGCTCCTTCCTTGCCATGCCTGCCTTTACCCTAGTGTTTCTATCAATGCTAGATATTGGGACTCTACTTAAGAAACAGCTGAAAGCTTTGGATGTTATGCTTCCATGTTGGAAAGAAACTATTAGATGAACTTGGGAATTAGATGAACTTGGGAATAGAGTTAGACACAAGCAAAGAACTCTGCAAAGAGCATTCATCACGATAGAGAGGGAAACAACAAGAGATATCATTGCTGTTTACCAGCTGCTACAGAATGAATCAGCAAGAATATTTTTTCCAAACTTTTTTTTTAAGAAAGAAACTTATTGCATCAATTCCCTACTCTACCATACCATTTCTGTACTACATCTCCCTTGCTACAAGAGTTAAAGTGAGGAACAACAACCATGACTCATATCAGCCAAGGGGGAAAAAGAAGAAAAAAGGCAGGGGGGGTATCTCAAATATTTCCAACAGCAGAGGTATAAAGGTAGAAGCATCTGATTCCATTTTAGTTTCTCTTGTGTTTAGATTTGAAGGTTTGTGATATTAGGACCACAAAATCCAAACTGAATCACAACTATTAAAGGAACTCTTAAAATAGTTCTGCTCTCAAAGAACTGATACAAGACAAACAGTTGCAAGTAATTTATTACCAAAAAAATAAAATTTGATATACTGATCTGCAATCAGTGGAAGGTTTATAACAGTCCCTGGTGCACAAGGATAGCATTGCACAGGAGCTGAAGTCTGACAAAGAAGGTGGTGGATATTTTTACTTTTTTTCCTTTTAAAACATTCTCAGTGTAACCCAAATATTCTCCAAGTATTACATGACTCAGACTGCTATGATAAGTAGGCTTGTTTTTAAACTGTCATGAGTTTGCAGCATAACAATGTGTTTTTTGTAAATATTTCCAGTAGAAGAGGTATAAAGCTAGGTTTGTTCCTGTTCTCACCATACCCAGGGATTTAGATCGCACACAATACAGTCAGAAGTCAAACCCTGAAACTTATTCCTCATCACTTCAAAATGCAGTGATTTGTCGGACATTTCACAAAAGACTTCTTTCCATTTTTCTTGTAGCATGATGATGGATGGCTTCAAGCACAAAAAGATTTTGTGCTATTGAAGATTAACTAAAGGAATTAACAACTTCATTCTAAGATGCTTATAAAACAAGTTTGAGGACCCTAAATACAAAGGCTTCTGATTTTCAAGTGTTAAGTACCTTTACAAATCCTATCAAACCTTGGTTTAAATACACAGCAGTAAGTAGATTTTTTTTCTCCCTTTTCCACAAAAAAGTAAATCTAACATACATTTATGTATTTGCACATCTTCCACTAAATTCAATCTTAAACCTACTTATAATCATGGTATGTCTATACACTTCACATCCACCTCTTTTCACTGTTAAGTGGAAATGCAGATAGTGTTGCAGGTCCCCCCTAAGTATCAGTGTTTGACCATCTGTGTACTTGGTTCACTCTCTAGGAAAAAATTCAGGTGTGGCAAATATGCCCTTATGAACACAAAGTCCTCAAGTAAATACAGGTCTCTCTCTTGCTTAAGTCTAAGGGCATGCCCAATACAATCCAGGTGCTGTTCATATCAAAAAACCAAATTAACGCCCACTTAACCATACAGAGAATAGAAAACAAAATAATTCCTTCTTGCATTTAAAGAGTGTTATTTTATAATTGCCCCAAAAGTATTCCTCAGCTGGACAAAACTTCTTAGAAGGATCAAACAACCTGGGAAAGAAATGTCCATTCCAGTTCCACGTAAAGATACAAAAAATCATAGAATTGTCATGGTTGGAAGAGACCTACATGATCATCCAGTCCAGCTGCCCGCCTGCCAATACCACAGTAACCACCAAACCACATCACCCAGATCCAGATGCCTCCTGAACACCTTCAGGGATGGTGACTCCACCACCTCCCTGGGCAACCTATTCCAATGCTTGACCACCCTAACAGTGAAATTTAATTTTTTTTTTTTTTTTTTGATATCTAATCTGAATCTCCTATCTCAGCTTAAGGCCATTTCCTTTTTTCCTCTGACTCCAGGCATGGCATAAGAGCTGGCCCCCCACCTCACCACAGCCTCCTTTCAGGTAGAGCAATGAAGTCACCCTCAAGCCTACTCTTCTCCAGATTAAACAAACCCCGCTCCCTCAGCTGTTCCTCATAAGACATAACAATATTCCTTTTGTTCTCATTTGAACATTTCCCTCTAAAGAATTAAAACAAGCTTAGAATTGGAAAAGGAGGGGTGGGAAGCTATTCTATGAGCATTGGACACCTTCAGGTTTCCTGAGTTCTCAGATTTGTAGTTTGTGCTACTTTCCAATTGAAGCTGCTGAAGAATGCATCTAGGATTTCTTTATCATACCAAATTTTTGTCTCCCAGTAGCAGAACATTCCTTCAGGATTTCTCTCACCAACATCTCTAAACACAGAACTGCTTTCAGCAATCAAACACTTTCATTGAAAGTCTCCTATTGTAGAATGACTTTTTGGTTGAGTCCTAGTCTCATATGCACACTGGCAAAAAATGAGACTGAAAAGCAGTTGGATTGAACTCATTAAAGAAATCTTCAGGTTCTCATTGTGTGCCTTACAGTTTGAATTGTGTTTTGCTTTCAGCAGGTAGAGCGAGCAAGGGGACTTATTAGTAGGTTTATACGAAACAAAAAATTTATCCAGCAAAATTCTAATTACTTCAGCAGGAATAGCTGAATTTAAATTTAAAGAGGTTGACCTGAAGTTAGCAAAGTTACATTAACAAGAGGTCATTCTTTCCTTCATGGTCTATATTTAATTTAAATTTTAACTGATTTTAAAACTCAAAGCAGTTCCTGAAATCCTAGCATTGTTCACACACACAAAACAGAAACCTCATCATTACTTTGCATGCAAGTATGGTCAAGCTCGTGGAAAAAATCTTTTCAAGTGAAAATAATGATTTTGAGCAAGTTTTGTGTGTGTCTGTAACCTTATTCCACATTGCTACAGTGGAAGCCCCATTAAATCCCACTCTAGATGACCATTAAATCCCACTCTAGATGACATGAGGCCTCGTGAGCAAGACCAGTGAAACTGCCAACTGCTGGTTTTCATACTCACACTGCCTTCAATAGACACAGAGTCTGTAAATAATTTATTTGTGCAACCCAAATCTTACATTGAAAATCCTGCAGCAAACACATTTACATTACTGGACCAAGTGAGTGCCAACACGAAAGCCTGAAGCAAACCTTGCATAACCCAAACTCAGTTTTCATTTGTAGACGTAAACGAATATTACAATATCTGAGTAACTTTGAATGTTCATTTTATCAAGATCTCCACAGTATTTGTTGCATCCTGATATAAGACCCAGTCTAGACCCTGATATAGCATTAAAAACAAGATAATTTCACATTGAAGTTAATAATTAGAGCTGCAGACACGCTGTAAAACACTTAAAAAGTAGAATTTATTTACAGTTACGAATCGTGTATTTGTGCCAGGACTTAAAAATACATTGGCTGCATTCTGAAGACGTTTCATCATGATTGGTGCTTCGTTTTTTAAGCTATTCACATACTTTGAAGAAGTTGTTTCACAGCTCTCACCCTTCATTTGGTACTACTAACCTTCTTCTTCCCCCTTTAATTGAATACACTGAAAATCCATGCTGTAAAGTACTGAATTATATGTTAAAAAATGATATAGACTTAACCGATCTATCCACTCTATTCAGTAGCAGCCTCTTCCAAAATTTTGTGTCAAGCTTGGGCAACACCCCAAACACTCTCCTTTTAATTAGGCTTGCTCTTGCAAAGTTGATGGGCAGATTTTCCATATGCTATCTCTTACAGCCCTCAGGCACATGTTAGTTTAGTCATTGACTACTGTCTCCCTGATCTTCTCTAGAACTCATGTCCTAATTCTTGTCTTCAATGGTTCCCATTAATGCAGCACAGGAAGGAGGGGCTGTTCACAAACAGAACAGAAAGTCCCTTTCCATGAGTACATACAGTGCTGGTGTTTTATTCAACAGTGACAGCACTTGGTGAGCTCTTACAGCCTTATCAGCACTGCTGGTCTGGACACAGTGCAAATTTACAGATGCTACTGCTGTTCTTGAGATATGAAGCAGCTGAAAGCAGGACATTTATGTTAGGCAATTGCCTAAATACATTAAACATGTTTCATCACAAGCCCGAATTCTCCCAAATGCAAGTACCTCTGCATCTGGACCGTCATGTATCACTAACATATTTCAGTAGGCCAGGCAGACATTCACCGTGTCTGCCTGAAACACCCGCCTCACGAGGCACAGGAGCATTGTGCTGTTCCATGAGCCAGCAGTCATTCCCAAGAGGCTCACTTCCCTGGCAGCCCATAAGGCACAAGTGGTTTTAGCAGGAAGAATCTCCCCCTGAGGATATCTGCCACATCCCTTCGTGCCAGAGCAGAGGCACATTCTGTTAGCACATTGAAAATTCCCGCTCCGTATGGGAAAGCTGTGGGACTGTGACTGTCTCCAGGCCACCCCTCTTCCTCTTTCATTTGGGTAAGTAGCACATGACACAAGAGACAGAGCAGAATGCTGCCATTACTGTAGAATTTGCCTGGAAAGTTGCTAACATTTCTGAAGCTTTGAACTTCAGGAAAATCACCTTCAAAGCTACCTCTTTGGCTGAAAACCCGTGGCATTGGCACTGAAACAACCTGACGCAGTGTGCAGTGACTACTGCTAAAATCCAACATCCAAGTAAGGAAACTGAAGGGATCTATTCTTCCTTAGCTGTGCCATGGAATTACTGGTCCCCACATGACATTTGTTAACATTAACAGAAATTTAATGAAAAATTTCCACATACACCAATGACAGAATATATCCCTAAATTTAGAACAAAGTATGCTGAAGAGGAAACACCCATTATTACTTATACAAAGACAGTTGACTGAAAATTGTTTTGATGGCCATGGTGCTCTGTGATTCCTCTGAGGTAATTTATGATTCTTGACTATTTTCTAGCTTCTTCATTAATTCATTCATGAGTCTTCAGTGAAAAATTGAAATTAAGAACACAAAATATACCATTTGATTACATTACCTCGCAAGCAAAAGCTTCCCTTCATTCACAGTGAACACAGATTTAAATGCCTAATCAACAAGGTATGATTTCTACACAAAGACTACTCAAAACATTGTGATTTTATCTTCAAAGAAATCAATGCCTAAAGAAGAGTAAGCTAAAAACGTACACAGCCTAAACCAAATTTATTCTGGAGGAAAAGATGAAATGGGAATAGTATGTGTGACACAAATTACCTTGTATGTCTCTGCAGACTTGAACAAACTTCTAAATGTGTTTGCCCAGGAGGAGCAAAGAAATGTTTTAGACCCTACCTTCATGCCGTGTATATTTAAAGACTACCACAAAAAGAAAAGAATCATGGGAAAGGGGATTAGAAGTCAGAGAATGGGAACATAGATGTCATGTTACTGCACATAATAGTAACGTCCACAAAGGAATTTTGTGCCAAGCTCTCAAAGAAATGTATGCAACATGGGAGTTTTTTCCTTATACAGAACATTTAGGCTAACAGGAGATTTCACAGAAGTATAATCTGGATGTACTTCAGATAACTGGGCTGCTACAAGTCCCTAAGTTCCTGTACTCTTCCATGGTGACTGGTCTGTTATTCCAGGGGATACACTCTCCATCCTTAAGACAGCCTAGTTTCTTGCTGCTACATGCTACTGGAGGAGTGGAGGGAGAAGGTATATTTGTTCTGTTCTAGGGAGAAGTACAAATTCCTCAGAAAACTTTGCAACCTCCACCACATCAGTGTCTGAAGCACAAGAAAGGGTGATCTTCACAACTGAAGAGATCATGAAGGAACATTCACTAGCAGCATTCCAATGAAGAGATCATGAAGGAACATTCACTAGCAGCATTCCAATGAAGAGATCATGAAGGAACATTCACTAGCAGCATTCCAATGAAGAGATCATGAAGGAACATTCACTAGCAGCATTCCCATGTAGCCAGGTACATTTGCTCATGCACTGGTCTGTCTTCAGCTAATGTAACAGACACACTAAAACACGAAATTTCATTTGAAATGAATACATATAAGTAGGAGTTGGCACAAAGGAGTAAGACAGCAGCAAATTTCTCAGAGTGAAAAATCATAGCCAAGGGTTTACAATTAGTCACGCCATAAATTTATTATGTGGAATGACTACTTTTTTCCACCCAGAAAATGAAGTTTCAGCTCTGCTGTGCCTTTGGTCCAAAAATTTAGCACGATCTAAGTACAAGATGAATTGCAGATCACGTTCTGGACTTACTCCAGCAATGGACAACACATCCCCACAAAACAAAACAACAAAAACCCAACAAAACAAAAATAACAAAACCCCCAACACAACTAAAAAACTACTTTCCTTTCAAGTTGACCCACTATATGTCTTGCTCTGCAGGATGCAGACCTGAAAGTCAACCCACCGAGGCTGAGGAAATACAAAACAGTCACCCCAATCACATAAAGAGAATTATAAACTTTGAGTTGCCATTGAGCTGAGGAGTACCCTGACACTCACTGGCAGTTACTCAAACAAGGAAATACAGATGAGATTTAGGCTTCATAATCCATAGACTATAAGTGCTTAAAACACTACTTTGAGAGTCTTATTATAGTAAAAGTACAGAATCCTGGAGAAGATAATCAATACATGGAGACAAATGCATGTTCACCACATTTTAAAAGTCACCGTTCAAGCCTCCTGCTCATCAGATTTGACTTTGTACCTGTAAACTAGAAATAACTTTGGCTGGAGAAGTAGCTATGGGTGGTGTCCACCCTCATTCCCTAGCCTGAAAGCTAAGGAATACATAAATTAACACGAAGCTTCCTTTCCCTGAAGGTTTTGTTTAATTTTAGAAGTGTCAGGAAAATGTTAACATCACATTTTGTTGCATATTTTCCAGCAGCATGTGGCATATGCCGAGAAGGGAAATAACACTGTTTGTCATTATAACTTCACAGCCAAGGAGGAAGAAAGAAAAAAAAAAAAAGGAACCTAATGAAACCTGTAATTCATAAATCTGCGAAATACTGTTCTCTGCTACCCAAATTAGATCTAATAGTTAAAGGTGAATACAAGGTTCTTCTCTGCTTCTCCAAACTGCTGATTTATTACAAACCAGGATAAAACAGTTTTCATCCAGAGAGTCTGAACATGAAAAATTTCACTTATCGAATTGGGAAAAAAACCTCTGGCAATTGATTTGTAATCTTCAAACAAATCCTCATTTACACAGCTTCTAAGTTTAAAAATCAAAGTGATAAAATCAGTAACTGAAACAGGACTTAGGAGTAAGTGAAGTAGACCAAGACATTTAAATATTTAGAGATTCAAAATTTCCTGAAGTGGGAAAACTGTTTCCTATCCAGCTCAAGTGCCACTCATGACTCTCCTGCATAACAGAAATAAATTTAAGGAGACATTTGCATGTGTATTGACTGCAAATGAAGAATCCAATAACACATTTTTGTTTTTCTCCCTTTGCCTAAGACATTGAGAAATACCTGTATTATTTAATTTCCCTTCGGTTTCATCAGAACAGACACTGGAGTTAATCTGAGCATTCAGTTTTGACAAGATGTCACTTATTGTTTCTTCCCCCAGCTACCTTAAGCCAGTCTCTTCCTTGCAACAATCCTAAGTCTAAGTTGCTAAAATATTTGGTCCTTACTTTACTTCCTCTTTTATGGTCTGCATCCAACATAGAGAAATGCAACAGAAGAAACTAACATGGTGCTTGTAACATAAATTAATGCAAGGCTTTAGTTTCAACACTTTCTAAAGTAAAACAGAAATAAAACTGTAAATTTGCCTGACTCATAGCAAAGCTGGTCACTCCAATTAGTTTTTCTTCATGTTGAAATGGATAAGAAAATTAATATTACAGGCCAAGAAAGGGCTTATTGTCTGTCCTTCTGTTTTCCATCAAGATTAGTAGTAAGTCTGACTGAGTTAAAGTGTCTGCACTGTCCATAATTTCTCTGGGATAACTGCATTACAGTCATTGGGGTTTTGCCAGAGAAAGAGGAGCACCAGTTTTCCACAAATACGGATGTTTCCACCAAAGCATGATGCCCTGAAAGAAGATAAGTAAAATTTAAATCTAAACCAGCATGTCCTGCTTTGGTTAGACCAAGCTGTCTGTAAAGAGCCTCACTTCCATTTCCCCCCACCTCTAGAAAGATACAGTACAGCAGTACTGGACACTTAATCCAACACACAGCTGACATGGCAAGGAACACTTCAAGTCAGAAAGTTCTTTCTTGCCCATACCATTACAGGTTTTATTTTTTTATACAAACACACTTTGGTATTTAAGTAATACAGAGGTGTTACTACCTTAGTGTATCAAAACACAGTATCAGACCATTCTCTGCACAATGGTCTCACGTTTTTTCTTCATTCTTGTTTCCTTTCTTAAGCCGCCTGCCTATCCATATCCACAACATTAGAGCAGACAGGTATTGACTACTGCAGAAGTGCCAGAGATTCCAAATGGTACTAAAAATCTTCAGATGTAGATAATGTTGACTGCTCAGAGCACCCTCAACATCTATAAATGTTGAGATTTAGGTGCTCTTGTATTTGAGAAGCACCTTCCCTAGCAAGCTCTAGCACCTTATGTGTTGTGTGACTTGCACCAGGTTTGTCACTGCTCTCTGACTGGGGCACAGCCCCGGGCACCAAGGGGGAACACAGCCCAAGGGAGCAGCATTTGCAGCCAGCTGGTGATGAGAATGTCACCAGATACATTCACCCCTGCTGCTGGGTCTCTCCCAAGGGGATCTGCCTGGCAGGTCTCTGACCCACCAGCACAGCATCCATGTGCTACACTTTGCTGTTGAAACAGAAAATACAAGCAAACCAGTTTTGTAGGAAGACTGGGGATTGAGGCACAAAGCCAGTACGTGGAAGTTCTTGCCAACCCTTAGGCCTTCAACACAGAACCATTAACTTGCAGCATTTATAAAATCCAAATGAATAGCTTAGGGAAATAAAGAAAACGCTGTTATTAGCAAAGCCAGCATCGTACTGCCTCTGTTTCTTCTCAATAAAGCAGTTGCTTAGATGCTCTGCTGAGCTTTCCACAGAATACCTCCAATGGATGCAGAAACCAGAAACATGACCTTTCTCAGGCTTTCCAGCAGAATTTTCCACGAATTTGGGTTTAGACATCACCAGGCTCATTACTGAAAAGATACTAGCCAGAAAGACAGTACAGTATTGGTATTACCATGAAACAGAAGTGCAAAAATAAGTTTTGCCTGGAGTCATATGAGGGAAGGGGAAGAGGCAGGGGAAGCAAAAGACTAAAAACCAGGACATTCTGTAATTGTAACTGGAGGATTGGGGAAAGAAAACAATTTGGAAAAGAAAATCTAATCCCATCATGATCACTCTCCCATAGAAGCCAGAGAAATTGCTTTCTGTAAAAATAAACAGAAATGAACATTTCAGTATTTGCCATAAACACCAGCACATTGAAGAAACAACTTTAATTTTGTAAAGACTGAAAGGATAAGTAGTAAGTTGGCAGGGTTGCTTAGACATTTGTGAACTCTCATAAATATTACCTATCACAAGTCTAAATCACTGCCAGCTCTGGCCTACGTTAGCCTATTTTAATATCTTACAAACTCCTCTTCCAGGGGATAACTGACCTTTGAAAGACTATCTTCTAGTGTGTACAAAATAGTGTCAAATAAATGGTTATCAGTTCTCAGAGAATTTAGCTTCTAATCTTTTGGATGGACCATTACCTCAAATCATGGTTTATTTGCTATTTAGGAGCTTTTTAAATTAAACCCCAACATAAAACTAAATATTGCAGAGCAGTAAGTCTTGCAATTAAAACCACTGCCTAAAGAATAGATGAGCAACTATTAGATTTACCAAAGCTATATTACGGATTACTGAGAATAATTAACCTGTGAATAGTAGGTTCCACTTTTCAGTTGGATTCTATTTGCTGAGGTAAGATGACCCATGCACACACACAAAAAAAATATATGGATTTAAATATACATTGCAAACCCACTGCTTTAGACTAGATTTAAACAGTGTAATAGAATTTGAGTCATCTTTCTGAATTTTCAAACTATGTATCAGTATAATTGAACTGGATGACAAAGAAAACAAAACCCAAAACCAAAGCAAGCACACATAAAACACATGGCTTAAGACCAGCGTTCACCATGTAGCAGGACACATGGTTTGACACATCCAGTAGCTGCACTGATAGTAAAAAATGGGCTCTCTAGTTTTAGTTTCTCTAGTAGAAGGGAAAAACACAAACTGTAAACAAGAGAATGACTGAATCTTGGGACATTGCTTTAATTCTACTGAAGAGGAAAAAGAATAATGCCAGTGAAATACGAAGATCTAATTTTCTTCCTGAAGCCACATGATAAAGTAAAAAAGTAGGCTAACCCCCATATATGTTCCCCTATCTGCAGCAGAGGCCTGTGGCAAATGCAGGAATTACACAGCAATCGTTGTGTCCACTTTGATTTCCAGCTGCAGGGAGAGGAGTGAAATACAGAACAGAACAAATCCACAGCTTCTCTGAAGGTCAGCTGGATCTGCCAGGTCTAATAAACAGAAGATAGTCTCTACTCTTATTTCTGAGAAACCCTTGGCTCTGTAGATGTGTGCAGCCACAAGACTTGTTGGGTCTTCAGATCTGCATATCTTTCCACAGTAGCACTTCCCCTCGGTCCCTTTCTGAATTAAATGTCAGCGTTAAACACCAAGACAGGCATAGGGCTGGCATAATGCTCTTTTGTTTGTCAGGAAGAATATTCCTTCAGGTTTATGGAGGGGTTTTGCTGTTTTTGATTAAAGGGAAGGGTAATATTGGTCCCACCCAAGAATCAGATGGCCACGGCTTGTAATTTCAATGCAAAAGGAATACAGGTTTGAATTGTAATGAGGGTTGAAAGTAGTACAGTAATAACAAGGTTCTATATACTATTATTTGCTCTGATGAAACTCCAGAATGGAGGGAAAGAAGAAATAAAAAAGAAAAATCAGCCGCACAGTATTATCTAATATTACAAATTCACGATCCCAATCTATAATTTCACTGTTAAGATAAGCTTTTGATTTCCCATATCCTGCAAGGATAACAGTGTAGGCATCGCCTCATATTTCTACAGAGTCCTAATGAAATGGGTTTCAGATTGCCTGAATTTAGATATGAGACATGTGGCTTTATTAAGATTTTAAAACAAATAGCCTAGATATTAAAAACATCACTTAAAAATAAAGGCCTAAACAAATTCCAGAGCAATTCACTTTAAATACACACTTCCTGCTTTCATACTACACAACTGAGATAACAGAGTGCTCCATTTTCTCATTTAGAAGCTGAGTCTTTGCCATAAAGATGCTTTCCTGCTGGTAACCAGGATCTTCCAGAAGATGCAAGCAGTTGTCCAAGAACAACTTTAAAACCTATGTTTCTAGAATAATAAGTATTACTTTTTATATTCTTATTCCCACTGCAACATTTATGTACAACTGCAGGCTGCAGCATAACAAAACTGAAGGATTTTTGAACTGTAAAAAGAAAAAAATCATTAAAGCAAATACTGTGTTTTATTCTTGTTCTGTTCTTACCAAGAAGAGTTTAACATGCTAAATACCTGACTCCAAAGAAACAAAGATCCCTTCACTTTTTGTCCCCTCCCTATCAGCAAGAAGGGAATATTATGTCTTTATTTTGAAGGGATGCTATAAGCTAAAGCTGTGAAATATTTGTGGGAGAGAGCTAGAACAGCCAACAAAAAGAAAATGTCAGCAGATAAGACAAGAAGGACCACAGAAAAAAGCCTGACCTACAGCTTTAGCTGAAAGTTAACACTTGAAGGTTGATCCTCTCCATGTGGTTATTGTTTGTCCTGTTTGAAAAATTAAACACTCCTATACTTCATCTCTCATTGAGGGTGAAACAGAAATCATTCCTGTACACAGAGCCAGAGTCCCAACCAGAGCCTTCCATCAGTGATTATTACAGTTTTCTTGTTGCAGATGAAACAGGATAATTTCTTTGATTCCATTAAACATGAGTGGAATATAGATTTTTTGAAAACCTTTCATTTTCCTCATTCTGTAATATATAAATAACATTGATTCATATAATATATTACATCACAACTTCATGCTATTCCACTAAGCAGCAATCCTGGCAAGTGAAAGTCCCAGCTGGACTGGATACTACACCACCCACTCGAAAAAAGTGCAGCAATGTCTCCCCAGCTTTCCTGCCTTTCCCTCCAGCCACAAACAGAATCTGCACACCTTTCCATGTGTTGGAACATTTTCCCACAGCAGAAGAGCTCCTTCCTCAGTAGCACCCCTCTGTCTCAAGGGTCATTTCTGCTCCAGAGGTAGGAGACAGCCCCTCTCACAGAGATGATCTGAGCCGTGACCTTCCCCCTTCAGCTCAGCAGCCCAACACTTCCCACACACATCCAGGCACCCGGCCTCGTGCACCTCAAAGCTTGGCTGCTCTTACCAGCTCTACCAACCCAACCACTGAGGCATAACCTCTGGCCACAAACCTTCTCTTTCCTCCTCATGGCATTAAACACTTTTTGCAAAAAAAGTGTTTCATTTTTCCAAAACTTCTTTTTTTGTTAATTAAACTGTTAATTTTTTCCAAAACATGGCATAGCCCCATAGTAGCCACTGTGGGGAAAATTAACTCTATTCCAGACAAAACCAGCACACAAATACACGAAAAAAAAAAAATAAAAAAAAAAAATCCCAGAATACCATAATTTGCTCCCTCTTGAAAGATAAAACACATCTCGAGTTTTGTGATGCTATTTGTCCAATTTCAGCATGTTAATCATATTTAAAGTTACCAGCCCAGTTCTCTGTTTTAGCAGATATAAAGCTCTCTCCTTTTTCCAAACACTGCAGAGAGTTTTCCTAGCAGGCTATTAAAAGTCTTATTTTGAAGAAATGTTGGCTGTACAGGTCAGGAAATCATTTCTTTAGGCAAGTTCCAAAGTACACCAGAACTGAGATGCTTTGAAAGCCTGTCTGCCAGTCGACTTTGCCCCACATTGAAAACAAAAGCAATTCTTTACAAAGCAAGTTCTTAAAGATGTTAATCCTTTAAAAAGAAACAATTCCTAAATTATCTGCACTATAAAAACAAACAGAGCCTAATGGAGTCTTTCTGAAATGTTTCCATAGCTACTTGAAGAGGTTGCTTCTAAAATATAAGTAATATGCAAATAACTATCACAGAGCTGTAACACATGAAAAAACATCGTTTATTCTGTTTTCTTGAACACTTAAGAGAGCAACACTTACTTTGTATTCAAGAAGGCAAGAATGACATAACCACCTAAGAAATAAAGTATCTGCAAACAAAGATCAAATTCTTTACCTAAAAAACTGAAAGCTTATTTGCTATTAAAAAGCCTACAGAAACCACAAATTAATTCATTAAGAGTATTAAGGAGGGAACTGATGGCATCTCCTGACATACTGACAGTATATAACCCCGAACGCTGAGTGTTCCACACAGAACTCATGTTCCACATTCAGCTACACACCCAGAACTTCCACCATGGTATGGTAAGTATCCTCTAAATCACCTGGAGCAGTCCCTGATTACTATAGCAGCCATGTCAACTTCAACATATCCTCACATTCTACTCATTTGCAAAGTGTTGCTCAGTATCTCAAAGATAAACAAGATCATTTAAGCTGTTTATAATATACTCCGTGAGACCAAAGTCAGAAAATCAGTATTTCCTTAAAATATAAAAATAAGATCATTCAATGCTGAAAAAGCAGAGGTAAGAACATATTACAGATGAGGAAGATTATTTTCATCTTTAAGCTTTTATCTCAAATTCAGGATAAGCACTATAGCACTACTGAAGTGACACCAGAAATTAATACACCATTAAATCTACTCTTGCTGTGGTGCAACTTTTCCTGATATAAAAGGCTGTTCAAAGACCAGAGAAACACATAGTGAAAGACATTCTTACAGACAAAATTCCAGCAGCAGAAGCCACCCAAAGTAGCTGCCTTCCCCAGAACTGCTCAAAGGAAGACAGTACATGTAGGTGGAAGGACAAATCTGTCAAAGTGAGACCTCACTTCCGTGGCTAGAGGGGTTTCCCATTTTGTTTGGTTCTTTGTTGCCTTTTGTTTTCTTAAGAGTCCTCGTGTCTCATTTAAAAAAAAAAAAAAAAAAGATGAAAAATTATGCAACACTCTGAAGTGACCTGTGAAGGCTGTCTTAAAAAGAGTGACTTATCTCACAAACTTAATACCCAAAGAGACAAGGGAGATGGACGGCCTGATTTAATTCCAAGACCAAAAAACCTCCTGACATTTATTTGGCTTAGACCTTTGGAAGGGCAGTGGAGAGCTTCTCTCCCCTCCCTGTTCTGGGGGAGGGGGATGTTACTACACCAGAGAAACAATCCCGACTGCTTTTTACAAAGCACACGTTGCTCCCTTGCATGACAACACAACAAACCTACGTCTTTAACTGTGGCGATCAGAAAGTAATGCATGACTCAAAGTATCCCAAATCTTCACATCACAGCTTTAAAATGTGACCAAGATGAACGATACCCAGTGATACCCTTTCACAGTATATCCATACATGGCAGTGAATCCCAGTCTCTCAATGCACCCTTAAGGACAAAATATTACTTTTACAAGCACTTTCAAAGGACTTCCTCCTGCAACATTAACCAACTGTTTGTTTTGCTTTTTGTTTTAAACAGGCTTCTCCAAGCTCTGTTTAACCAATGAAGACAGGAAACTAGTTCCAATTCTCACTACTCTGCTCAAGTTGCAACAGGAATACAGATAGGCAAAAAAGTCCACTGCCACACATTTCTACTCCACAACACACAAGCTGTGTTCACTAATGCCTCCATGCTGTTTGAGGAGGAAAAAGCAAGTATGCATTAGACTGACTCTGATCACCAGATCAGCTTCTGAGGATGTGACTGGAACAAGGAGACCTCTAACTTCAAAACACCAAGTTCCCATGATGCTGATGTTCCTGACATTCTCCCATACAAGTGAGATTTGCATATGTTTCATTTCTTCCAGAATACCGAGCTAGTCACATCCAGACATCATATAGCTGAGAAACCATTCATCTTGGCAAACTACTCTGGTACCTGCAGTACTCTATTTTGAATTAGAAAAAAAAAAAAAAAAAACACCAAAAAAAAACCAAAACAGAATTAAGCCTAAATTCCCATTGTGGTTCACTTGTACGACAAAAGGCAGAACAGTACTGGAGTGCAACCCAAATGAATCAGTCTGAACTTTTGCTTGCCTATACTATTATTTTGTTCTACAGGGGAAAAAAGAAAGGAGAGAGAAAGTCTCAAGGTTCCTTCATTCACTCTGGAGCCAAAGTCTGAAGTAGGTACATAAAGCTTCCCAAAGAGACCACTAATTTCATTGGTATCAATATACTTGTTTCCACCCAAAACCCTGCAAGTTTGGATGGCAAGAGAAGTATGTTTTTAACCTCTTTCTGAATGGTTGCAATGGTTGACCTAGTTTCTATTTGTTACAGCTTTGTGCTTAGCATTGCCATTTACATCAGTGCCAGCTGGTTGCAGTGCAGCACTCAAACTGCATCTTGTGCCAAACCTGAGAATAGCATTATATTCTTCCTAAGAGAATACACACACACAGGAAAAATCTCTTATGCATTTTAGGATTATGTATAGAGTAGTACATCTCAGACAGATAACTATCTGGAAGTAGAAGGGTTTCTTCTGAAGAGGCCTCTGTACACAGCCCTTTCCTGTACACAGCAGGAACAGCTTTCATTTCCTCCACAGTCTCCCCGGAACTCTGATGAATCAACAGTGAAGGTGGGAGAGGTGGGAAGAACCTCTCCAATCAACCAGATTGAATGCACAATCAAGCATGTGCTTTGTATACAAAACAATATTCTTAACTGAGTAATCACAGACAGAAATGAACTAATGCATCTGATCCTTTGAACACAGACTTGATAATGTCTAACAAGGGTATGTTCACTTGTATGTCTGCCTAGATATGGACTCTGATACCGGGCTGCATGGTGTTTAAATGCATAGTACAAAAAGCATTAGGAAAGTCTGCATATTTTTTTTCTAAATAAAGAATGGGAGAGTGTTGTAGTTTTAAGGACTACGTGCAGGAAGTAGTTTACAAGCTCCCCACTCATGGTTCCGCTTTGAACTCTGACATCTTTAAGGGATTTGCTAGTATTTTTACAAAGAAGAACACTTTTATCAAACAGCCTTCCTCTGTCTCAAAGCAGTTACTTACACAGTTAACAGAAAAGATTTAGGTGTACTTCCATTGCTTTTTAGTATGTTTTCTTATGCGGCACAGAGGTATCTTCTATATGAAACCCCCAAGTCTGACACAATACCAAATTATCATAATCTACTAAGACCTGTATTTCAAATCATTTTAGAAGCGGGTTTGGATTGCTACTTAGCCGGCAGCCTCCAACCAGCCCAAGCAGTCAGGAGTTGCAAAACCACCGACAGAAAAATGAAGTTACAGAGTGCAATGCTGCCATCTGCTGAAAGTTGCTTGCCTTAACGGTCTAACTGTTCGAGTTGCAGGCTTTTGAGCACTCAAAGCAGTTACTTAGACATGTTTAATCTGATCAATTTGAGGATGAGTAACCAATATTTTTGGATCTAGAATTTGTGCCTACAGATACAAGGTCAAGTGCATTCAAGTACAGCATCCATATTTCCCTCAAATGGGATGGCCACCCAACTCTTGGTAATAATCGATGTTTCCATTTGTTGCCCACAGAGCTGCACCATTGCCTTGGAGAAGGTTCTTTGTCAACAGTAGGCCCCAAAAGTAATGTTTCATGACTAGTGACAAATCTGGAAGAGGATATCCAAGCTTGCAGCTTCCCCTGGCTACGCACAATGGCAATGTTGCACATCAGGGTGGACACCTTTCCCTTCAGGAGACTGGGCTGGTGGTCCAGGACTACACTCAGAGGTGGTTGACTTTTTGGGAAACTCCAAGTCCATATTTTTCCTTGTTTTTTTATTGCTCCATATCTAGTCACGGAATAAAAAGTCATCCTTTCCAAGTGATGGATATGGCCCGCTGCAACTGCACAAATTCATCTCATTTGCCAAGAGACAAGATTTTTCAGCTGTGGGCCACACCAAAGTCCTCCATATAGCAAAAGTCAATAAAGAGAAAAAAAATACCTCAGAAGAATTGCTGAAAGTACCACAATGTCAATTTCACTGTGAGCTATATTAACCGTGATAACTAAATTTAGGCAGGTGTACAGAGCTCTCCTGTGGCCCAGGCTGTCATGCACAACTACTACCCATGAAGCAGTCTGACATTCATGCCCTGTGCTCTGCTGTTTGATTAGCACTTCTCAGATAAATGAGACAAAGTGTTGCACCAGGATAAACTCTTTAAAGTGCATGCCAGGCATTTTTGCTCCCGTTTTACCAGTATAAATCTGAAATAACTCTGCTTAGATGAGTGGACGTGGACCTCAATTTCTCCCAGTGTACCAAATCAAGTGTGTGAGCCACAGCACCAAGTTCAATCACCCATGGCTTTACCAGATACAGATGCTTAACAGTACAAGCCTGATTTGTCTATGCCTTGCACTGAAGCAAGAACAGAGTTATAATATATCACTACTCAATGACAGTAGTTGTTGATAATCACTTTGAACAGATTGTAAGCAATCTAATGGGGAACACTGGAGAGAAGAAATAAGTCTCTTCTGTGTACAGGGGGACAAACAAACTCGTCAAATGATAAATGCTACACAGCCTCCCTCTCTGTTACCATCTCTCATTTCTTCAAAACATCCACTGGAAAAAATCAAGCCTCAATCATACCATCTAATTTGGTGCAGCTCCACAGTAATTATAATAGATTCATGCTGCATCACTTACATTGATAAAAGGAAATTACCAGGAGATTCCAGAAGCATTTTACTGGACTTAATTCCAAGCATAAACTTGTAAGTGCTCCATTGATGTCTGTCAGTTTGATTATGGTACAAATCACACACCAAGGAATACTTTCAACCACATATTTCAAGATGGTTTTAGTTCTAGCAGTAGCACTAAGAAGAGGCAAAAAAGCCTTTGCTCAGAAATTTAAACATTCATCCTTAGCTTCACTTTCTTACAAGATGAAGAAAGTGAAATTTTAGGAAAAAAAGTCAAAAAGATGAGATGTAGTATGCCGGCATTTTACACTTCAGTTGGTAACTTGTGAATGTTTACATTGTTTAACACAGACACAAGATGAGAAGAGCTTATCAGTAAAACAAGACACAAACAGCATGCGTGGGAAACAGTCACAGGGCCACTGAGCTAGAGCAAAGACTCATTTAGTCAGAGTAGCTCATAAATACCCACTCAGTAAAGAATGAGCAAGAAGCATTTTTGCCAGATCAACGCTCATGTTTACAATTCCAAGCCAAGGAACAGTTAAAGTCAGTAGATTTGATTACACAAGAGGCAGAAGCAGAGCTTTTTTTTTTTGTGCACAGTGAAATGGGCAACACGAGCTCGAAGCTGCAGCCACCAATACCACAGGACGAAGGTTTGTAGGTCTGAAGTCACCTCAAGGTTTCCTGCAAACCACCAGCATAGTTAGACTGATGCATGGTAACTTGAACTGAGCACCAACTAGGACTTCACAGACCATCGGTGTGGTCCATGAACATCAAGAAAATATCTGCAGAATCAAATGATCACATGAGTTCCAAGCACAGGATGTACAGCACACAATGAATGGGAACACGAAAAGGCAGGGCCAAGTTCTCCTACGATTTCAATGGATGCAGTTCCACTAACAGTGGTATTTTATTTTATTTTTCTAAACCTCCCACAGAAGCCAAGCCAGATGGCCAAATGCTGCTACTACTAATGCTTCTAATACCCCTGCAGGATTATTTATTGAGTGAGACAGCTAAGGCCAGCACTTTCATAGTTAGTAATCACTACCAGTTTTTCCCCACTTTGTCTGTATCAGTTATAATTTTCTTTCAGGATATGACTTGTTAGTCTCCAATGCCTATTGTTCACATCTCTGAGATTATTACTTAGCCAATGCAAGTACAATTGAATTTAGATGTGTTTTTCTTATTTCAACTGTATCCAAGCCACAATTGTTATTGGAAACTTCTGGTCTAAGTCACTTTCTGAACTGACCCTTAAACCCCAATTGCTTGTATTGTCCAGCAGTCATTTAACAGAGTAAGTTACAGGAATTTTCACCCCATTATACCATGGATGAGCTTCCCGAGAAAACAAACTCAATTAGTAGAAATATTCCATAGAAAAATTAAATACAGTCCAATGTGTTTTTCAAACCAGCATTCACTGGAGACATCAAGGAATTGAAGTTTTTCAATTACAACACAACACAAGGAAGCAATCTTGAAGCAACAACTCACGATGGGTCACATCTCATGAGTGCTGCTGGCTGGCCTCCTTAGCTCCTAGCTCTACAGGTCACACACCAGTAATACCCCATACCAGTTGTGAAAAGCCTGGTATACAGTAAGCCAAGGCAACCTATGCTCCAAGAACAATTAAAAGATGTTCAAGCAAGGAATTTACTGTGCTAATGGTTCATTCTGCTATTTGCCTTCATTTGCCTCTCACTTGTGGAAGGGACCTGGTACTCCTCATTCCAAATGAAGCAAATGGAAGCCAAATCACTCTGCCAGAGTGCCAGCCAAACACACTGCTGGGACTACCTTGGCTGCCTTTTTCTTTCTTTGCCAGAAGGTTGTTACCTTCTGGCACATGTTACCAAATGGCACATAGGAATATTGCTTGGGTGGCTCTCTATGCTTAGAGTAGGAACCAAGCGCTGCTTTACACCAGCACCCAAAGCTGTGTATTTAAATAATAAATAAAATGCAAAGGGAACGATCAGAAAAACAATTTGGTACAAAGTTCTCTTCCTGCAGTGCGTGATGCCTCTACCAACAAAAAAGAAAAAAAAAAGAAAAAAAGCACGGAAAAAAGGTTTTAAAAGTCAAGTCAGAGACGTGCATTAGATGAAGGACCGAAGGAGCATTGTGCCCATTATATCCTCCCACCCAACAGCCACGGAACAGAAAGTCCTCTCCAAAACGATGACTGCCAAATGCAGCAGCCTCACACGATTTACTGGTCAGTGAACACACAGATACATACAAAGGAGATCATTATGCCCCTCTCATTTCAGGTGTCATCCAGGAAGATCATTTCAACAGTTTTAACAGCGACCATTCCAAACTGCTGGTGTTATTCCCAGCAATTGTATTTTGTGGTTCTATTTCCATTTCCTTTACCATGTATGCATAAGCAGGCCTCTTTTTGGTCTGAATTATTTACCCTATAATTTGTGCTTCTGTTTTCAACTAGTATTTACTGCTGAATCATGCCAAAAATCACACATACTGAATATTGCAGTGGGTCATACTTTAAAGCCCCATAAATTTCCTGGTTTCCTTGCAGCCAGACATAAGCTTCCCATTACTTTGGGCCAAACTTTATCCTCCTATGGAACATGAAGCAAATTCACAAAACTCAGTGAAAATGCACCCACTCGTACTATACATTAATACTACATTTAAAAAACGGTCACTCCAATCTTGATTCATTGACAGGTTGGCTTCTATTTTTGGAATTATTCAGATGACAGAGGTTACTCTCACAAGAACACTTCAAATACATTGCATTTGCAAGAAGAGGTCTGTATGCTAGATATCCTTTACAACACCCAGATGCTTAGAATCAGGCAGACAAACACCAACATCAGGCAGGCATCCCTAAATAGCTCTAAAAATTTGTCCACGTGTTACAAGAATTCTATCAAAGGGCTACAGTTATTAGGAACCTACAGATAATCACCCTATCTTTCTATTAAAGATATTTGCCCTCAAACACAAAGATGCACAATAGCACTCCTAGTACCCACAATGAAGCAAAAGTCTCCAAATCCAGAAAAAAAAAATCAAAGATACTATTTGTTAAGAAATTGAGAAATAGTAGCATAACCAAGCATTTCCTTTATCATAATAAAAAGCAGTATTTTTTTGGCTAGGTTACACTGCAGGTGCAGGACAGCTCAATAAGAATGACAGACACAATCAGATACATCTATCCATCACAGCAGTGTTTTAAACACATGGAGGCTACTACAGGCCTTGCAAACAGTTCAATATTAGGAGTCAAATTTTCAAAGCTGTTAGAGCATTAAATACACGATATATACACAAGCACCTATAAATCTCAACGGGTCTGAATGTAAGCATTTTTTACTGGCACTGATCTCAACAGGACACAGCCACCAAGCTTAACTGACTTTGCAAGTCTCAAGCAGGAGCAAGCACTACTGAGGTGTCAGGGTCACAGTGGCTTTGGCCACTGAGCTGGCCTGAGCTGCAAGCACCTACAGCCATCCTTGTCCATGCAGCCCCTCCCAAGCACCCCAGGAAGTGCAGCACTTCCTGCCACTCATAAGGCATTTACAGGAGCACAGTCAAAGCTGTATTGAGACAAAGCAACAGGTGTGGACCTCCTGTTGCAGTGCAAACCCCTTAGAGCACTTGACCAAAGTAGATGATGAGTTGAACCCCTCAAGAGGCAGTTGGGAGTATGGGGAAATGCAGGTGGGGAGGGAAGCATCTGAAGGGATGCTTCTCACCTTCCCTAAAAGAGTGCCAGCTTCAAGGCAACCCTTCAGCTTTTGAGGCTGAGTCCCTCCCGTGAGGGGGAACGTGGGGCAGAAGCAAGGTCAGGAGAGAGGGAGGGGCAGAGTGGCCTACAGCATGAAAGAGATTAACTTCCCAAACCTGGATCTAGGCACTTAACACAGACACCCTCAAAAGCACCCTCAAATCCAGCATCATTTTCCTACAAAATTCCTCTAAGCCCCGAGACAGATATTTTCACTTCCAAGTGACAGAACAGTGTTTAAAAAAAAAAAAAAAAAAAAAAAAAAAAAAAAAAAAAAAAGAAACCCACCAAAAAAAAAAAAAAGCTAGGCAGCTCACTGACAAAGCTACATAAACTTGCATTGTTAGCAGCTTTTTGATATTAAATGGCTTTTAAATGTGCTGGCACAAGTATGCTGTGTCTTTCCTTAAAGACCGATGTATATGCTTCTTTACATAGCATATAAATGGTACCTAAAATTAAGATGTATTAATCAACATTAATTAATGAGAGTTAATCAACTCTCATCCCCATCTCAGTGGGTAGGAAAAATGGAAAATAAATGCAAGCAGTGAAGTCAACTGACTCTGAGACCTCACAAATTATTTTGAATGTTCATGTTTATTGACTGACAGCTTCTCTTCACAAAACTGGTAAACCATCTAAGTTACACAGTGCAGGCACATGACTTCCAGCACAACTGCCTCTTAAGAATTTTCCAACATATTTTCAGAAGATAGGTTTTAAAATTACTGCTTTATCTGCTTCCACAATCTTCCTATGTGCGTTTTATTATACATACAGTAAAATTTCCAGAAGTATTTCTCCACACTGCCATAAATCTCTTACCCCATGTATAAAGATCTCTGAACTAAAGTAGTCAGTACAGGCTCAATTGCCTACTTCAAGGGAGCAACCCTTTCCCAAAATTCATAATTACAGATTCTCTGACTACCCCCTTCCATTTCAGCCACTTCCCCAGCTTGTTCTTCCTCTGGGTTTGGTTTAGTTTGTTTTGCTGTATTTTGAGACTTCTCCAAGGTTTCAAATATTTAGGCTGCACCAAAACTATTTGAAGAAACCAAGAGTCTTTTTCCACCTTAAAAGCACAGCCTAACACAGCAAACTCAGCATAAGCAAGAAAATTAAATGGGCACAAAATCCAGGACGGATTGTCCATTTCCTTCCTTTTCCAAACCAGAAAGCTGAGCTCTCTAACCCTCCTAACACCAGCTTCAAACCCTAGAGAGACCAAGGGGTCTCCTATATTGCCACACTAAAGTAACCACTCAAAACACACAGAGAAGAAAAACCTGCCTCTTGAGTTCTCTCTTTGCTCAAGCAAAACGTACATGCCAATTTGTTTTCTACAGCAACTCCATCTTAGGTTGGCTTGACTAGCTAACACTTACTCATTTGTTTTTCACTGCCCTAGGCAGCACACTCATGTAGCTATAGCCAGGCAGAAGGATTTTTTAAAAATTCTTTTTAAAAACTTCCTTACCTATGTTCTTCTATCTGACTCCCCTGTTTTCTCCTTCTTTGTGTCCACACCCTCTTTTATTCTCGTTCCCTCCTTGTAGCATCCCCTTCACCAGTTTCAGAGAGCAGTACATGAAGTCTCTCTTTGTGAGCTTGCTTTTCTACTCCTCTTACAAGTTCTTCTCAGTTCACCTTCTATCAGCTGCATCAGCCACACTGCCCCCCTCATCTCTCAGCCCTTCTCTTCCCCAAGGAGGCTTCCATGTGAACCTTTTTTTTTTCCACCTTTTCTCAACACCCTTATCCTTCTTCCACAAAAGCAGAATATTTCTATTTGGTTTCAAAGAGTTCTCCTACACAGTTTGAAAGCACCTACACTTCATTCCTCTCCTCCCAGCCACTGTTTCCAAGCCCAATACCTCCACAGCAGCCTCCATAGCCTTCCCTCCACAGTGGGAAGCAGCCACCTGCACTTCAGGCAGCCCTGCATGAAAACCTCTAACACCAGGTATTCTCCAAAAAATTGTTTTAGAGAATCTAAGTCAGGCCCGCTACACTGGAACTTTGACATGGCACTGAATTCACAGAGACTTAAAAAAACATGATATACCCCATCCACCTCGGTCATTCCAAATGCAATGGATCAACAGGCTTTAGTTTCAGAAAGGTCCTCAAGATGTTACAAAGGTGGTGGTGGAACCCAAAACAGAACCAAAATGCATCTATACCTCCAGTGCACTTCGTTTTCTAAGCAACCTTTGGAATTCTGGCCTATTGTTCTCTGCAGTGCACAACAGAGCATTCAGCAAGTGGTTTCTATTTTTAGGATGTCTGGGAATGTTTTGCTTTGGTCTTTTTCGCTCTGTGGGACCACAGTGCCATCTATTGGGAAAAGCTATAAAGAGCAGCCCTTCATCGGCTGTTTACTATTTGCAAAGACTAGAAGTATTTATTACTTTGATTTCAAAGCAATTAGGTAGTCCAAGTCCTTACTATAGGCTTTGATAGGCATTTGTTAGGATATGCAACCCTTAATATTACAGAAAGTTACAGACTTTTACATTTAACTTAAGTTAAGCAAGCACTTTAGAACCTCACCATCACAGCTGTACTAACATACCAGAGACAAGAGCTGCCACTCTTAGAAATAAACACCAGGACGGTCTATCCTGCACAAGCCTTTCTTTTTTTAATCCTACACCTCCCATTGCAGTGGGACTCCCTGCTTGAGCAGGATCATACAGGGATAAACACAAACCCTGCTCCCCAACCTGATCATTATTAATCCTCCAAGATCAGGCAAGAGCTACATCTTTGAAAATTCTCCCTCCATCAATAAGCAGCACACATCAAGCTTTCCTGTATCTATAAGCAGGCCCTCTTTTTTCTATAGCCAGTGGGAACTCAGAGGAGGCAGAACAAGCCTGCAGAACACTCATAGTCCATACCCAACATTTAACAAAGTAGAACACAAATTTTAAGAAGCAGGACCTTTTTAAAAAGGATTCTGGAAGAATTTCAGAGGAGTTTGGGAGATCCAGGCCTGCAAGCATGCCACCCACATCAGGCAAATTAACAGAGAAACAGAGAGGCAGAGGCTCTAAAAAAGCAGGCCCCTAGATAAGCCATGCAGTATGGAATACTCACCATGGGGAAGTCTTTCCTCCTGAATGCACTTCCAGGAGCATCCAGGGCCTATAAAAGCCCCTTGCCAGGTGACAGCAGGCTGAGACCACGGCTCCCCTGGCTACCACCTACAAGGGCAGTGATGAACACTGGGCAGTGGCTCAGGGAAGGAGCACAACCTCTGGCACTCGGCTTTCAAAAGGAAAATGAGGCACAGGTGAACCACATTACTATTTAGGGAAGAGGAGGAAGAGGGAAGGAGGGACTACCTCTCCCCAATCACAGTGCAGCTGGCACTTCGCATCCCTCACACACAGGTGTTTTCCAAATATATCACGTGGCTACACTAAAGATTTAGAAAATAAGCTAGTGCTTACACACAGGCATTGGGAACTCTCCCATAATGGTGTGAACGTGTCTATATGCCCACGTGTACCAATATACATAAATATATACGTTTCTATACATAAGCTACTGTCAAGTAGCATTAGAGCATTAACCACCAAATCAGGACCAAAAAGCCTAATAAAAAGACAACTTAGCGTAATAAAATCATGCTTTCTTCTCATAAGCCTGTAAGACACCCAATTTTCAGGAAAAAGTTGCATATGTAAGCAACAGGCTGGGGCCCTCCTCATTTCACCTCATGAGAGCTGCTGTGGCCATGCTGGAGCCCAGCTCAGCACCGCACAACAAGAGGCTCCTCACACACCCTGGAGAAACCCTGCCCATGTCCAAGTCTGGTCCCCTCCCAGGAGCACATGGCTCACCTCCTCAGCCTCCCCACAGCAGCCCCCGGGAATGGAATGAGGTGAAATCTCTGACCTCACCCCAGTGTTGGAAAACATACCAGTTTAAATATTTTTTATACATAACTTTAGCTAGGTTTGTTCACCTTTGCCCCAGATGAAGGGAACCGAAGTTTCTTTCTAGGGCATTGTTTCTCTAGGTGAGGCCTGATGGGCTTACCGTTTCAACAGACTGGGGGCAGCCCCCAAGAGATAAGGCCATCAATGGAACATCAAGAGAACATCAGCGGCCATCTATGAACATCAACCCCAGACTCTGCCTCTGGCAGAGTTGGAGACATCTCTTCCGGAAAAGACTGGTAAGAAAAACAAGGAAGATCTAATTAACATCAGAAGCAAAGAGTTTCGGATCCAATAGGAGACCAAATACTAAGAACTACACAACTTGAGGCCAATGAACACTAACCCAATTTGTTTCTATGAGTTTTGACTGTATAAAAGATCTGAAAAATCTAGTAAATGCTATGTATCATGGAATGATTCTCTCTGCACAGCCGGGCTATGTGTGGATGAGATGATTTCTGTGGTACATCCTGGCCAGAAAAACATACTGGCCAGATAATAAAGTAATGCCTTGACTCTCTAACATTAAAAATGTTGTTGGAAGATTTTTGTTTTTCCCGCAGTTTTGGTGACAATTTTGGCAACCCAGATGGGACTGATGCTGTTGACCGCTCCACGGATTCCGGGATCATGAGGGCCTCCCCAGCGCGCACGGAGAGAGACCTCTCAGTCCCCGGAATCTGGTGAGCTCAAAGCAAAATCCCTGTTTTATTATAAAGGCATTACTTTGGGGTTAATATAACATTTTTAGTATAAGTGGATAATGAAATGAAGTCACTTGTGATGGAGTAATTTGCTATCCTCTATTTTAATACATGCGTCATGGAATGATTCTCTCTGCACACCTGGGCTATGTGTGGATGAGATGATTTTCTGTGGTACATCCTGGCCAGAATAAAGTAATGCCTTGGCTCTCTAATATTAAAAATGTTGTTAGAGGGTTTTTATTTTTCCCCCAGTTTTGGTGACACCACCACGGCACCCTTCCCGCCCGGGATCTGTGCAGCCTCCCTAGCACCAGCCCTGCTGCAGCACTGCCAGGGGCAGACCACCCCACTGCCAGCCCACAGCTGGCTGCACCAGGGCTCACCTCACCTCACAGCCCTGCCTCCTGCAGGAAGGCCTTGTGCTTCAGCAGCCGTTCACTTTATGTTGTAAACAGCCATTAGATAAAGAACATTCTCATTTTACTGGGATTTCCGGTAAATCCACGTAAAGTGTCCTGATTTAGCGTGATTTTCAGAGTGAATATGTTGCCCTTCAGGTGTCAGGCACAAGTGTCTGCCCATCAGGAGGGGCAGAAATGCAAATAAGCGTCACCTCAAGTATGAATTTTTGTTTCTTTTTATTTTTATTTCCAGACTCAAGACAAAAACTCGTAAAAGCCGAGGAAAAGACTAAGGGGGATGAAGGACACCTTGTGGAGAAGGTCACAGCACCATATGCTTCCACTGCACATCCTGGCTGCTCTCTGGCACCACAGAGGCACACCACAAAACAGCTGTGGAGGCAACACACAAAGTTTGCTTCATGCACACTGAATGTGGCAAAAATTGGACAAACACTCACCCAGCATGCCAGAGCAAGACCCTAAATGTCAAACTAGCAGGAACTGCTGCCTGTTCCTGGAGACACACCGTGGAAGGGAAAGGAAATAGCGCTGTCCCCATTCTGTTTCTTACGAGGTGTCTGTCCAAGGAACGGAGTCCCTCTCCCTCTTCTAAGGATTTGTGGTTTGGGGGTTTTTTCCCCCAGTTACACAAAAGCAGCATTTTCATCATTTAGTACTCCCAGTACTTGTGCAAATATTGCTCTGTACTGTCTGTACTCCTCAGCACTGGGACATGGATATCTCAGCATAAAGAAGAAAACGTGAAACTCACTGCAAGTAAAAGATTAATTTTATTCATTCTTTGATACATTACAGATCTCTCTTGTTGACTCACACTTCCTTATACCAGTATGGCACCTGCTTCAGGGATTACCACACTGGCACTGAAAACAGTGAAGTTAATGCAAAATTCAGAGAGGACAAAGTGGTAAGCAGAAGACAGAAGAGGGGATAATTAAAAACCTTAAAGTGGCACTCCAGGCACTTCAGGCACTGCAGTACAGACAAAGGGCTGATTTGGGCAACAGAGGCACCTCTGGCTGCCTGATCTTGAGGGCCTCATTGAACTTTCTGGTATAAATAGCACTGTGAAAGCAGCAGACTAGATGTTAACATAGAGGGGAGTTCACAAGATCTGGGCCTAAACATACAGGAAGTGTCCTGCAACCTTCTCTGTTAGGGAGCTGCCCTTTTCTTATGGCCCTGCTGCCTTTCTTAAGTGGTGAAATCAGAAGTTAGTTGAAATATTTTCCTTCCTGCGACAGTGCGTGCACTTGTAAAGCATTACCAAGGTAATGAGCAGTTACAAAGGCTGTCACCACCAAAGGAGGCAAAATGGAGAGATGCAGTCACCGCTCAGTTACAGCGATCACACCAGTCGAGTGTTTACTTGCACTCCGCATGGAACACGGTATAAAATAACCTTTATTTCCTGCGAGTTCTCACTCACAAGCAGCTCTCAGGAGGAGCACATTTGTTACCGTGCAGGGACAGGCTGCTCTGAATCCTGTCCCCGTCAGCGAGGACAAGTCCCTGTAGCCACACACACATAGACACAAGTAGCAATGCTGCCCCGGCACTCCCGGAGCGAACCGCAGCAGCCACTTCCCCGGGCGCGCGGTGTCCCTCTCCAGCGAGCCCACGCTGCCGCCCCGGCTGCATAATTTTTCCGCGCAGTTTTGTTCTGCCTCCGGAGCGCCGCCAAGTCCCAAAAAAAGCCTGTTTTCTCTCCCAAAAAGCTGTGTGCTCCAGGTGAGGCTCGAACTCACAACCTCGGCATTGCTCGGCTTTGTACTGCTGTATAAGTACCGCGCGCTAACCGATTGCGCCACTGGAGCCCTGACACCAACTCCTCCCGAACGGTTTATCAAGGACTCGCCTGGCCCAGGCGGGGGAAGGGCAGCAGAATCCCGCCCGCACCCCGCGCTGAGCAACGGCCCGAGGCCGCCCCGGTTCCCTGCCCGGGCCGTGCTACCCCGGTAGCGGCGCGGGAAGGGCACGAAA
>VWZT01010274.1:235219-266817 GCA_013397055.1 Pachycephala philippinensis | reverse complement strand
ACGGCGTGACCGCTCCCGGGCAGCCCCGGTAGCTGCCGGACGGAGCGGCCCCGGTAGTTCCGTGCTCCGGGGACGAGACAGCCGGACCCGGCCCCGGGCCGTGCGGAAGCGAGCCTCCTGACGGCCTTCGGTAAAAGGCATTGGCCGCTGGGTCAGCAAAGTTGAGCCTCACGCTCATGGACAGCCGTGGGGAGATGGTGCGCCCTCGGTCGCGCTCCGGACCAGGCCGCAGGGAAAAGTGACCGATTACTGCCAGGGAGCTAAATGTCGATCAATGTCTGTAGCATCGCCACTGTGTGCGACATAGGGGAGGCCTGGCACTCTCAAACAAGAGCTTGTACAAGCACTACGTGTGTGTTGTTAAAGTACACCTCCAACATGGATTTATTCTGCAGTCAGATATGTCCTACCTTATGTGGCAGGAAGATGGTAAACATAATTGTCATCAGCAGATCTTTTTAACCCGAGTGTGACTCCCCTACGTCTTTTCCCTCATGAACCCCATCACTTGCCAAGAAAGTTGTTCTGCTGCTGGTATTATTACTGTGGATGTTACCTAAAATATGTTTCAGTGGTATACACCGTTCACAAGTGGAGTAGCATGCAATTGCTGTATGTGATCATTGATTAAGGTGGCTGACATGGAGAAGAAAAGAACTGGCAGTTCATTTCTTAAAAGAAATTTTCTGTTATCACATAAGTGGAGTTGGCATACCAGAAAACAGCAGCAGCCTTCATTACCCTTAACTGCACCATTATGCTAACAAAATATTCTCTACCACATAAAGATTGCTGTGGGGAAAAAAAAATAGTATGGAGAGTGTGTTTAAAATAAGTATATGACCCAGTGTCAAGTTTAAGGTTTTTTGTTAACATATCTTGCTTGCTGGACGCAAGCTTGTAAATTTAAGTGTCTAATAGGTCTGGTGATTGAGAAAGTAGAAGAACAGAGTAAGTGGTGTCTTAAATGCAGTTTTTTCCACTAACGCTTTTTTCCTGTACCCTCAATGCAAAAAATGGTTTATTTTCCTGTAGCAGTTTTGTGCTTCAGTACTCTTGCACTTCTCCGGCATAAAAGTTGTACATCCTTTGCATAAAAGGAAGGTTCAGAGCCAAAAGGGAGAACAGAAGCCCCAGGTGCTGGAACAGGCTTTGATGGATGTGAAGAGCCATCGTGAAGCAGACTAGCAAGTAAAATCCAGACCCCAATCAGTTCATGAGGTGTATGAGATGTACTTATTTACTTGGGTCTCACAGAGACTGCCACGCTGGTTCTTTTCTTTGCCTCTCCAATACACTTCACAGAAAGCGTTTCATAGCCTTTCACACCATGCAGATAATTTCTTAGCCCCACCATTATATGCATGAAGAGGCAATTAACTTCATTTTTCAAAACCTGCTGATCTTCAGAGGGTTGTGGAAAATGCTATCCTGTGATAATAGCCTCAGCCTTATAGTAATGGTGAATTTTGTAAGTGAACTTTGTTTCCTCCCTGACTGTGTCTAACTGTCAGGTTTTCATACCTCACTCCAGACACAAAATGGATTTATGAGCCTGCAACTGAGAGAGTTTTCTCTGCAGGTAATAGTACCTTGTATTCTGCCTGGTGGAAAAAAGTGGAGACTGGGAATTAGAGTAGTGGTTGTGGACAAGAGCCCTGCAGTTAAAACTGGCACTTTAATACTCTGATGAACAAGGATTGGCTCAATCAATTCCAGGATCTGTTTTTTCCTACTGTGACTCTGGAGATTCTCTTGGCTTTCATGCCCAACAAATGGAGTCATGCTCTGCAATGCAAGTTACCGATGATGGAGTAGGGCCTTACAAAACCACGATCATTAACTAGAGTGTCTTCACTTCTCCAGTCCTGCCAATCTGGGTCATAATCCCCTAAGTGAAAGTGCATTTTAAATAGAAGCTCTCTTTCCTTCACAGCTAGATATGGAACTGCCAGCAGCCTACAGAACAAAAAGTACCAAAACGTACCTGTCTGTAAATCCAGAAGCAGGCATTATGAGTTTGCTGTGTGGTGGTGTCTCACCACAGCCCTTCCGTTGGTAGAAATTTCATGTGCTAAATAAATGGTGTTTGTAATTGAATGAAATAATAGCTACTTTAGGCTTATTTCAGAGGAAATTCTAGTCCCACTGTGATTGTATTAAATACAGTGGAACTGTAATCCACATGTGGATTTTTTTTATCCCAAAATGAATGGATTTTTTTCCTGTTTTATGAATTACATAATGACTTTAAACTAAACTGCAAAGATGTGATAGAGATGAAGGTAAAACAGAGTCACTCTTACAAGTACTTGATAAAAGCATAGTATTAGTTCAAACTCACACTGCATTGCTTTCTTCTGGTGGAAAATTACAACAGTACAAGTAAAAGAACTCCCAGTTCTGTACTGTTCATCATGCTGAATCTTCAGTCCCGTAGCTGCACTGCTTATATGTGCAAGCCGTGGAGAATGTACCAGTCACTTTTAACCAGATCATTTTATCACCTTACAGCCATACACATTCACCCACTAAGCCCAGTGTAGATATAAGTGGAAGACTAAGATATGTCAAGAGCAAAGTGCGAAGATACTGTAATGTCTTGGGATTTTTTGTTTACCAACCCATTTCATGCATTTGGAGTCTGAAAAAATGTTTACAGATTTCTTTATTTAAAAAAATTGGGGGTGGCAGGGAACAGAGTGAGCAGTCCTATAGCAAATCTGTAGATGTTGAACAGAAATTTGTGAGGGAATAAAGACTAATAGAGATCTGGAACGTCTCGTTCTTGTCAGTTTCTTGTTTGCCTGGTAATTTAATGGCAATATGCTGCACTTTCCCAAAGGGCATCACAGAATCAGGGTCAGCTCTCCACAAGCCCTGCTATAACATTGCCAGAGCAGATCAAATGAAAATGAGAGTTTATGGACAGCTGCTCTTGGTCTTACAAATGCAGGAGACATCTGTATTTTGGCTATTTGGCAGGAGAAGATCTGCCAAAGTATGTATTTTCAAACAAATACACATACCCCAAACATTCAACCTAAGAATGTTCAAGGGAGGTTTCTATATTAGACTTGAAAGGGGTGAATGCCCCAGCCTTGCCCATTTTTCTGACTCTGTGTAACAAGGCCTTTTTTGTAGAGAGGTAACATACACACTCCAGCTGATGCAGTAAAGAGAATTAAGAAACCCCTTGTGGGCAAAACCCAATCTCCAATAAAAATATATATTTTGAAAACACTAGTCAATTATTAGCCAAGCTGCTGGAGCATTAATACTCTCTACGAAGTAACCTTTGGCTGATGGACCCGTCCCCTTTGACACTAAAGCCTGAAGACACCTCTTGTACCAGCCAATCCCCTGAGCACTGGGGTTGGAATCACTGGAAGTTTGCTCACAGAAGAAGCACTCTGCAAATTCTAATATCTCAGGCAAAAGTTTCATAGCTGGTGGACCATGGAGCTTCTTGTGAATGTAAGAAAATGGATAGAAGAAAACAAAACTGCCTTTTTGCCACCTGTTTGCAATAAGCTGATGTAAGTAAATGAAGAATTTTATTTTTTTTTTTACCAAGTTATTAGATATACAAATATGCCTAGCTATTAGAGGAAGCTGCAACAATGCATACATGGTAAAGATTAATAAGGAACTATAGTTCCTCTCAGGCTGCAGCCAGAGTGCCGTTCCAAAGAACAGAGAGTGAAATCTGATTTGCAATAACTTATCAGAAGCTGCAGAGATCAGCTTGAATACAAGATACTTGCCTCAACTCCAAGTCTCTTGTAGGCAGTGAGGAATTTGTGTCCGGGTCTGCATCAACAAACTCTGAGAAATCAGAGGAGATGGCATCACATCCACATAAAAACCAAATTACAACCTGAAGTAGCTAAAGCTGCTGAGAATCATTTCAACATCACAGAGGAGCCAAAGCTGCAGGGGCAATCAAAACCAGAAGGATATATCACTGAAAAAACAGGAGAAAGGAGGGGCAGGGGCACCGGAGGAGCAGGTTTCCAGGGCATTTCCAGAGCTGTCAAGGCGGGAGGGTAGGGAGGCTGAGGAGGCAGTTTACAGCACTTTGGAGTGTTCTGAATGAGGCAGCTAATATAAGAAAAAAATGTGGGCATTATGCAGTTGTATGTACACCATGCATATTCTCTGTGTCAAAGCTCATGAACAAATTCCAATGTAAATTATCCAATGTGTGGCACCTTCTAGTCAAAATATTAACAAGGATTTCTTTTGTCAGTGAAGCTGAGGACAAAATATTTTTTCTAAAAGTCTGTGTGCAGAAAGCTTTCATTAGAAAGTATTCTCCCTAAGCAGTGATACAGACCCTGGTTTTATAAAGAAATTAAAAAGCATTTTCTTAATTTTAATTAAAAAAACCTCTTTCTTTACAATTTTAATCATTAAAAAAAAAAAAAAAATATGCGTCTTGCCCTACCCTTAAGTGCTATCTCTAATGAGAAGCTGAATGGGCAGTAATGTATCAGTGATATTAATTTCCATTCCCAGGTGCAAGGGTTACTTTTCAAAGCGATGGTTACAAGACAAAGAAAAGGTAAAGAGTACATCCTTACTGCCATGGCTGTGTTGAAACTACAGCTGGATGTGGAACTGAAAAATTCTGAAACTTGAATCACTACAAGTGTTTCCATTTCTTTCGTTTCCAGAATGGATTTAGGAAGCATTTTGTAAAGCATATTCCTTTCTGAAGCTTACCAATGATAATGGGAAAATTTTAGTATTTTATGTATATGGAATATTCATGTGTTTCTTTCCTAATCAGTACGATGAGCCTTTTTTGTTATTACTGCACTGTTCTGTGCTGCTTACCAGTAGTTCTGTGTAAACCTTGAGTAAATCTGGAATGTAACATGTATCAGACATCTTCCCCATAAACATTTTAAGATGTTACAGTGAGACAAGAAAACATTTCTTGTGATAAAAATTGCATAGTTAAAAAAAAAATAAAATCCATTTTCCCAACATGGCTTTAGCCTATGTAGGAGGAGAGCAAAACCATCTACTGCATGGATTTTGATTCTCCCATCACCTGCTCCTGGTGCTACCTAAATGCTTTCAAGATTTTCCAAAAAGTTTTAGGTGATTTTCCAAGAAGCAATAATAGATTTTCTTTTTTTTTTCAAAGGCTTGATCCTTTATGTGCTGAATAGAGATGTGTAATGCAATCTTCTCACTGTATCCTACTACCTCATTGGAAGGCAACTACCTCAAAACATTTAAGTAACTCAAACCCATTGTTTCAAGGGAGAATTAACAGTTAAAAACTAGGTCTCACAGCAAGTCAGTATGGCATTTGGTATCTAAAGTTATTATAGCTTTCAGGCTTTCATAGCCTTGCATTCCATACATTTGAGAGGATCGAAATTTTTAAATACCTATTTGGGATTTCAACACAGAACCTCAATTCCTAAATTACTGCCCTTTCAGAGTTTTACCAAAGTAAGAAAACTATACATCTAATTAAATTGCAGCTCTGACATTGTATTTTAATGACACTATCTTGCTAGTTTAAATGTTTTTTAATCTCAACAATGAGCAATTAGTACAAAATCAAACCCCTTGACATAGGTGATTTTTACAGATACTTCTAAAGCTCTTCTTCTGAGTTCAGAATATGATGCTTACCAAAAGGAGACCTAAGTGTGGTCATGGACCATCTGATCCTTTGTAGTCTTAAAGTTTTTTAAAAGGTTACCTGCTGGTACCATTTTCTTTGTGTGGATAAGAAGAGAAATGTGAAAGTATGGAAAACTTAATAGTCCATTGGTTAGCTCCTTATTCTAACAATAGTACAGTTAAGTAATTTTCTCATCCCTGCAATCTTTACAATACTCTAACTGCATTTTGGCAGTCTTAACTGAAACTGCTTTTCTTTATGATATTTCTCCTTAACTTAATGCAGCTATCAACCAGATAACTTTATTTAGCAAGATGGACAAACTTACCTATTGGATCCTGCTTCCTATGAGCTCCTGCTCATATTTCATAGCTGGAATCTTTTGTTGGTGTCATTGAATGATTAACCCATAGCCTGTTTATTATATAAAGCCCAGGTAAATCTATGGGATAACAGAATTAATCGTAGATTTGCCAAATAAAGAAGTTAAGCAGTAATTGTTTTAAAGCAGTGTTTTCACTTTTACTTAGTGAACTAATAACAAAACTGAATGTTTTTATTAAAAACTTAACCCATCTTAACCGTAGACTACAGGATACACACAGATTGCCTCTCTCATTTTATTTTTCAGGGTTGATTTTTATTTATTTCATTAATTATTAGCTGTATTGCTACTGTCTGGGTCATCATGCCCTTCTTTAGTAGAAGTGTTCATTAATGCAGCAACATTGCAATGTGCTGTTGAAAATGAATAGTAAATCTCCATGAGACAAAGAATTTGGATTTCAGTTCTGTATTTTATGATACAGATATGAAGCCCAGTGCTGTAAAATGTACAGCTTCCTATGGAGAAAACAGTCAATTCTAATTCTTTAGTTCTATTTATCCAAGTAATTTGTTGCTGTTACTTGTTATGTTTGTTTTACTAGTCCCCACTCCGTTGGTTCTTATCATTTAAATACTCTTCAAAGAAAAGGTGATAATGATAGCAGATTGAATATGTATGTGCAACCACTCAGAACAACCTCTCTCAATTAAGGCTTACAAGGTGCTGACACAGGGACATGTTGCTGTAATTCCCTGTGTTTCAGGGGATCATGGCCCTGCTGGTTCCACGTTACTGCCCAGAACCTCATTGCAAAGCAGAGGTTAACACATCTCAATTCACTTGTCAAACAGCAGAAGAACAAATTTTGATTCACAGCTAACAGGCCTGATTTTGAGGGGATTTTTTTAGCAAAGGAAAACCAGCTACCTTAACCTTTTCATTAGTGTAAGTGGACTGATAGGTAATTGGGGTGTTAGCTATTCCTTGTGATAGCTGAGAGAAATGCTCTTTGGGGATCTTAAGAGGAGTAGAGTTGAGAAATGGCCTGGAATCTCCTTTTCTGAAATATCCACAACCACAATGAAACCATTGTGACATTGTTCCAGCTTAGCAAAACCAGTATAAGCAGAACAGAAATTAGCTGGCAATTCCTACCATCAGTATCTCCGGTAATTCTATCAACGTGGGGGGAAAAAAGTATGCTTTTGCCTTTATTAACTTCCAAGAGTTCTACCTTTACATAATCAGCTCAGGTTGAAAAGCCATTTTCCTAGTTCCTGTCTCTTAGGTAACATTCCTTATCTTCTCAATTCAAAGCTCTTTCCAGGGCTGGCAGCTATTGTTGTACCCTTTTCATAGCTGGAGGCATTGAAACACCAGGAGGGAGGTAGTTGGCCTCAGGTCACCCAACAGGACAGGGCCAGAGCAGAAAGATGCATCCAAGGTCTTATGAGTTCTTGTACAGGATGTTGCTTTTCATTTAACATTGTTTCATTGACTCACTGTCCTAATAGAATTAAAAAAAAAAAAAAAAAAAAGAAAAAAAAAAGAAATAAAAGAACATCACAAATAGAGGTAGCTTTAAAATATCACTTTCTTTTCTAGGCATCGCTATCAATTGAATGTGATGTTCGTTGGAGGGCCAAATGAAAGGAAGGATTATCATATTGAAGAAGGAGAAGAGGTAACCAATAGGTTGTTTATCTTTTTCTGATTTAATTGATCTATAATGATTAAATGCAGCTATTTTTGAAGCTACAGCTACAGATTAGCAATGCCAGGCTCAGTGATGTTGTATTTATTAGATCTATTCATAGGCTTAAACAGAATCATTCACTAGAACCATACACCATCTGTGCATTTTGTTTGAAACAAGCCCATGAGATCAGATCTGTTTTGCTATAATTCGTTTCCAGCAGGAAACTAAAGAAAGTGTTCTGACACATCAGTGTCTCATTTCAACATTTGGGAATAGAACTTTAGGAAGGTAATGATATTTTTAAAGTGATATTTTGTTGGAGAAGATTGATCTG
Organism: Pachycephala philippinensis; assembly: GCA_013397055.1. Taxonomy (NCBI): domain Eukaryota; kingdom Metazoa; phylum Chordata; class Aves; order Passeriformes; genus Pachycephala; species Pachycephala philippinensis. The sequence continues at coordinate 258,806 of VWZT01010274.1, read as the reverse complement.
TATTTCACAAGTAACTTTGACATTCAAAACTCAAAAATTCAGTGGAAATTACATTTTTTCTGGAATTTTTAAAAATTATCAGCTTTTCAGCTTTCATTTGAGTTTGGAAAGTTAAGGAATAGAGCCTTTAAATACTTTTCAAATATTCCCCTTTGCTCAAAGCCATTCCAGTGCTTTGAGTTGTGAGTAACCATTGTGCCAAATGCAGCACATAGGAAGAAAGAGTAGAAACCGAACAAAATGGTAACAATTTACACCTACTTTGTTTACTGTCTTTTTCTTGGAATTGCCTGCTTGGCCTTGGGACTTCTCTGAGTCCACAATTGGCTCTGAAAGAACCCTAAGGGGAAGTGGTTACTAGAGGCCTGGGAGTAAGTGTGTCAGGATAAGAGACAATTTGCCTTGCTTCTCAGCAGAATAATTTAACTTCATGTAATTCCAATGACATTTGGCAACCTAATTTTAAGTACTTTTGGAAACTCAAGCCTAAGCATCTAAATAGTTCAAGTCAGAAGTGGGTCAAGTTTCATTAAATCCTTTCAAAGAGAAAGAAAAATTCATTTACTTGTCATTGAATCCTTTCTCCCCAAACCCACCCTAGCATTTGACAAGAGCCTTCACTGATTTCCTGTTCTGACTGTGCTGTGCAGGTGTGTGTGGTCCTTACAGATGCACAGCTCTGAAAGAGGAGCTGCTGAGTTATCCCTGGGTCACTCCTGCCTGTGTTGGATTGTCACCACTGTCTCCCAGCGCAACTGTGGCTGTGGGCACAGGCACGTCCATCACGTGCCTGGTTACCCAACATGTTCCTCTGTGTCCCTTCTCATGGGCTGTGCCCAGAGAGCTCTGGCAGCACCTGGGACCAGGCCATCAGGCTGCTTGGGTTTCTTTAAAAGGAAAGTAAGGCTAATTTTTTTTTTTTTTTTTATGTTGCAAGATGTTCCTGTATTTGTAAATAACTTGGCCTACCCTTTAATAAGCTCTTTATATGACTTCTCAACAATATAAAAATTTAGCCATATCTATAAAGGCATAATTTTTAATTTACTGTTGCATACTGATATGTTATTGCTAAATCAACTGAAAACAAGGGTTTTTTAGGTATCAATACATGCTCATTTACATAGTAAGCTTCCCACAATTACTCAGCAACCAAAAAGGGAAACATAACAACCCTATCACACAGGAAAGTTGGCAATACACACATCAGAAGCATTATCAGTTATGTAGCAGTTTAACATATGGGCCAATTTTGTTCAGTTTTATGGAGGTACATTAGAGTTATTCATTGCATTTTACCATGGCTTTTTATCAGACACATTTGCACCTTCCTGTGATCTAACTTAGAGCCATATTTCTCATTAGAGAAGAATTGTGAGGTAGAGAGTATCCTACCAAAAGGGCATATTCCTAAATTAGATTTGGGATTAAAAAAACACCATTCAAAGCCATGTTCAGCTCATTATTTTTTCAGAAAAAGGGTAATTTATAGTTCTGGGTGATAATTTGAAGACAGGCTATATAGACGTACTGTCAGCAGGCCAAATCACGAATGTGAAAACCTCCAAATCCTTCAGGCAAATTTAGCTGATGCTGTTCTACTGTGAGTATTCTGAGAGCACAGAAGGGTTGGTTTGGAGAGAAAGTTAAATTTAGGATTGCTTATATCTGTCCAGTCGCTATCTTGTGCCTGTTATCACACAGTTTATGGTGTGTCCTGTGGCACGACTCACGCTTGAAAGCCTGCAGTTCACAGCAGCAAAGGGTTGGCACACAGAGATAAGGGCTGAGGAGCATCCTCCTGCTCCCGATCTGCTCTCTGCTGGTGCCATTAACACGCAGGTGTATCAGGAAGATTAGTTCTGACTGTCTAATTAGGAGAAAAAAACCCAGAAGCTTGATTTGAACTCTCTTCAAAGCCTTTTAGAATTGTCTCCTGAGCAGCCATTTAGGCTATAATGACAGCTAGTCTAGCACAATTTTTTTCCTCCTCTCAACAAGCCGGCATTTCCTAAATAAGTAACTCTTATATTTTGTTCTTTTTTCATTTTCTCTGTACTGCTTCACAGCCTTCTTAAATTTCTGTGCACTACTTCTTTGCCTCCTTTCTACACAGAAATTGTCTCATACCTGAGACATTGTTTTCCAGCAGACAGGTTTTTTAAAGAGCAAAATCAAGCTGCACCTTACAAACCATTCACAGTCCTTAGCTGGAATTTACCAGGAGGTTATATTCATTGTTTTTCTGACTTGAGAAGTTCTCTTTTGCACTCCTCTCCATCAGAACAGAGTCAGCAAACATCTACTCAGACATTCTCTGCCTCTAACTCAGACTCATTCAAAATGAAATAATTGCTTTTGGAAACGCATCCTCTGTTGGAACATGGCAAAAAAGTGCTGCGAGAATGCACCTATGTAGCTAATACTGACAGAACGTTCTAGAAAGTGTTTGTGCTACATAGTGAGTTCTGTGAGGGTTTCAAATGAATCCTTATTCCAATGTGCCTCATTTGTCAAGAGTTTTGGGATCCATGGACTAATGACTACAATTCTTGTGCAGTCAACTTGATGAGGCCACTGAAAGTTTCTGTGGCAGCCCTGACATGATCACAAAATTGCAGAATCACTATGGTTGGAAAACACTTTCAAGATCATCAAGTCCACCCTTTGACTGAACACCTCCTTTTCATCTAGACTGTGGCACTGAGTAACCATGTCCAGTTGTTTCTGAACACCTCCAGGAATGGTGACTCCACCCCCTCCCTGGGCAGCCATTTCAATGCCTGACAACTCTTTCCATGAAGAAATTCTTCCTGCTGTCCAATCTGAGCCTCCCCAGGTGCAGCTTGAGGCTGTGTCCTCTTGTGCTCAACCCATCACAGCTATGGGGTAGCAGGTACCAGGGAACAGTCCTCAACATATCTTTGTCTTGAATTTTTCATCATACGATAGCATTTTTGACAAGAAGAGTTTCAGTGTTAACAGCCTACAGGCTTCATGGTGTATTTACTGCATTTTTACTTACTTGTAAAACCTGAGGGTAGAAAAAAATAAAACCCTTCTTCCAAAGAAATAAGTGAAAACTCAAGGGGACCATATATTTTGGAGACAGTTAATGACAGAGAAACCCCACGGTCATAACAAAGCCTAGCTATAGTAAAAGAATTTCAGAATTTATTTACTGCATTGTGTGGGCTGCTTTGGGGGAAAGTGAGATATGCTAACAGCTAAATCTAGGATCACAAAAGTACTTGGGCTGCTGTCTCTTTATCCACCTCAGTCCACCACTTATACACAATGAATCTCAACTGACTTTGATTTAGCTGACTTTGATTTCTTAACAATTTGCATTCTGATGTTGAGTCTGTATAAAACAGTGCAGTTCCATGCAGAGAAATTCAAATCAGCCTTTCATCTACCGCCTGCAACACATTTGCATTGGCACAAACCCCACTTGGGTTTAGAAGTCCCACTTCTTATTGTGCTGCATTTTACCCTAAGTTTCTGCTCTCAACCTCTAGGTTGTTTCCAATGGATAGAGCCACCTAATTATTGGCACAGCCCCACAGACCAAAGCCCTTACACTGCACTCCTAAAGGGAACTCTCAGAGCAGAAGTTCCCACTCCTTTGCTCATCTTGGTGAATCTCTTCAGCTTCTTCTAGCATATTTCCATGGTCTGACTGAGATATAACATCATGCTCTGAAACATGATACAGGTTTGAGGTCACATCTGCCACAACTCATCTGAGTTTTCTAATCTGAGTTTTGATTTCTCTTTCTCTCCCTCTCACACAGACACCACAAGTAAGACTTGGCTCACTTCTGACAAATTATCTGCTTAAATGAAGCCTGACCTCAAAAGTATGCTGCTCTCTAGTCAGCATGCTTTTGAGAAACTCTTCCCTATCAGATCAATTCACCCTTTGCATTTTGTAAGGATAGTGGATGTCTGAAAGCAAGGGGGAAATGGGGCTAGGTGAGCATTCCTGTAGGTTGTTTTGTGGTGCTTATATCCCAAATAAATCTGAGAACATGAGTCACAACAAAGCAAGAGAAACACTTTTGCTTCTTTACGTTTAAAAACTCCCACATTTATCTGGTGAAAACTCTTGGAATATTTTAATAAGAAACAAAGCTCCTATTAAAATGTAGTAAGAATGATGATCCTTTTGCATCAGAGGGAGATTGTATCTTCAGAAATAAGTTTGCTGCATAAGATTGTTGGAATGGGTTTTGGCTAGTATTCAGGTTTCACAGATGACATGTAAATGAGCAGAGGAAAATAAAAAAAACCAAACCACACCAAAAGCCCTCAATATAATTTTCTTTACCTTCCTCACCTATTTGTCTTGCAGACTTCTGATGGCTGAGAAACCCTTGTGATGAGAAAGGGAGAAAATTGTTTTTCTGTGCTCAAATAGATCAGTCACCACTGAAGTCTGGAGAACACCCAGGCTGTACTCCCACATCAGAATCTGATTTGCTCTGCAAATTAATTTAGTACTTAGCCATATGACAAGCAATACAAGCCAGGTTATACCAAGCCAGAGCCTAATCCCAGAAGTGGCTGAGCAATCCCAAATTCCACTTTTAGAAGCAGTCAGAACTCAAAAGTATCCTGCTAATTACAGGTCTCTTTAGAGGTCTGTAAATAAGCTGTCAGCTATAAAAGCCCTCGTGGTGCTCTGGGTTCCTGTGTCTAGGCAGAGTTTGATATCAAAGGTGGCTCTAAATTAAATTACATATACTGCTGTACATAAAATAGACTTCTGGGGTTTTTAGTTAGTCAATACAGACCAATTATAAATACTGTACTCTTCCCCTGTAGATGCTTCTTTGTTTACTCTGCTAGGATACACATACCTGGGTGAAGGAGCAATCCTCACCACCTTAATATGGTGAGGATGTCAGTGCTCTTTTTAGGATAGTATCTGTATATATGTAGGTAGTTCTACTACCCTGTTGAAATTTCTATCAAGACAAGCAGCTTCAGTGATGCTTCCACAGATGGATACATTGAATTCATACCTCAGTGCATCTCCTCCTCTTGCCTCCAGAAATGCCAGTATAATTTATTCTATGAGTATTCACAATTGAATGAAATATCTCTGTACAGACTTTAGGGTGATTCAGCACTGGTCACGCTGCCTTCCCCTGCAGGCACAATACTAACAGGTTTGAAGCATGATCAAAAAGGGTGAAGCAGACTGAGGAAGGAGGAAGTATTTTTCCTACAGCAAAGAAAATTGAGGGAAAATTAAATTAATTAAAAAACCCCTCAGTCTTAAGGTGTTTTCATTTGAGTTTCATAGGTATATCTCCAGTTCTAATGATCACATTGAGCAATGTTATGAAATAATGTTACTCTTGGGACAAAGAAGCACTTCTAGGTGGCTCATAACTTAGAGAGATAAGGTGAGAATTATTAAAGGAAATGTTTTTAGTGTAATCATAATGAGAAGATGCCACATAGTAAGCAGAAAACAACAGAATGCTAAAGTCTGGGAAAGGAGAAGAAGAAAGGAAGATACAATAATAAACAAATAAGCACATTTAGTAACAAAGGATAAGAAGACTGATGAACAACCTTTGTTTCTTCCTTAAAACACATTTTTCACCCAGAGAGACAAATTCATGCCTGACTGTGAGCCATTATGCAGCAGCAATATACAAATCTAAGCTTTTCTACAAGGAGAGATATATCCATTTCATGTAACAAGAGGCCTTGTCATTAGTAAGATGTTAATAGAGCAAAAATATTGCATATTTCCTCAGTTTTTAGTATTGCTGGGGAGAACGGATACTAGATTATTCCAGTAAGAACAGTAGAGTTGGGAAAGCTTATACTTCCAAGTGGCATGAACTCTATTGAATTACTATCCTATCAATATAGGTGTATATATTTGTGTATATACATACATATACACCCAAATTTTTTTACTCAGGCCTTGATTTTTTTCCAAGAGAGACTTAGGAAAACATTAGATTTGCCCAAAAGGCAAAAGTCAGTATTTAGAAAAGATAAGTTTCCAACCAAAAGACAGTACAGTGTTGCCAAACTGGCCTGTGAAATGGGCATGGACTGTAACTCACTGAGATCCTAAATAGCTGACAGTTTCCTTGAGAAAAGGTTCAGGTTATATTATAAGCAAAGCAGTAGATTCAGTAACTACTGCCACTTGTATTAATCACAGTTAGATCAGATGATTTATGGATGACTGAAGCACTCAGGCAATTTAAAAGAAAAAAAGTTTTGAAGAATAGACCATAATTTACAGTGAAAGGTGCTATTTAAATTCAGTCAGAAAAACACTTTCATTGACAATGTGTAGCCCACGTCATTCCTCCTCTCCCACTGCAAAACAATTATTTTAATTCATAACTTAATATTTAGAATCTTTCCTTATGACTGTGATGCTTGACCTCTGAACTGGATAGCTGACATCCACTCTCAAGTTTTTCATTTCCAGAAAGGTTTCTCAGCTGCATGATTCATGTTAGAAGCAGGATAAACTCTGCCTCTGTTGTCCTTTCCCTTATCTACATGTCCCATGCACGTGTTCAGTAATACCTGCCCTAGTAGTTGCAGGGGAAATAACACTCCAAAGCTCAAGATTTCCAAAATGACCTTTCAGTTTCAGCATTATCAGTGCCGTATTACCCACAGCTGGTGTGACAATCCATCGAGATCATACAGTCTCAGATGAGTCTTCTTTGAAGTGAAGGAGAGGTCATTTCCCCACTGGAATCACTCTCTGTCATGCAGGGAGCAGTTGGCCCTGCCCGATGGAGGGAGGGCTGCTCTAGCATTGGGTGCTGCCCTTCAGAAATACCAAAGAAAATGAGAGCAAAAGAACACAGGGAAATGGACTGCAACGAGGATAAGTAGCCTGGCGCTATGGCCATCTAGACAAGAGTTATAATTTATCTGTAGTGATGTCCCTGGCACAAGGTGAACTTTTCACTCATGTAAAAGCTCTCAGCATGAGCTTTTTTCCAGTGTATCTTCAGTTCTCTCTATTGTTTTGTTCCCTTGGAAACATTTTTTCTCATGTTCACAGAGGTGTTTCTTCAGTTCCAGGGGGCATGTATTAATATTTCAAAACTCTTTTGGAAATAATACTGAGTGAAAAATTGATTAAGCTTTTCTAGTGTTAGAAAAGGTTCAGTTCAGAGCATTTGCATACTTCAGTGGTTTCTTCTTTCCCCTATTTATTTTTCATTTTGCTGAAATTGTAGTGAATTATTACAAATACAGGATTTTTTCAATTATAGTTCTAACTTTGAATCATGTTTCAGACTGCTCCACCTGCACTAGGAATCTGGTTTCTAGATGTGGTAAAGAGAACATGAAAAGCATGGCAGAAGTGCCTTTTAGAAGTGTTATTGCTCTGCACTATATAAAAATGAGGGGAAATGTGCCCATTATTTCAGGTCAAAGATACAGATCTGCTTACAGATCATAGCACAATTCTGTCATGGAACATGAGGCTAGACCTGAGACCTCAGAGCCCACACAAAGCAGAGCTGGTTTTAGCCTGAAAAAAGCCGTGGAAAGGTTACCAACAACAGAATTTTGGGTTCAGTGGTTCTGTCCTTATACAGACTTTGAATGTAACCCTTTTACATATGCAGTGGGAAGAGCAGCAGCTGTTGCTGGGCTTCGAGGGTATCCACAAAAGTAAAGCAGAACAGCTTCCAAATGGGCAATTCATCCCAAATGAGAAAGCTCCATTAAAAAATTGAAAAAGTACACCAAAAAACCTGTGTCTGCATATTTGGAGCTTATTTGGAAAAATGACATTTAATTTGACTGAGTAAAAACCCTGCTACATCTGAAATGAAGTTTTCTATATCGTGTAATTAACGGATGCTTGACGTTGAGCCCTCCAAAAAGTAATTCCAAGGGTAAAACCAGCACAATGGAATTCCACCAGGACCACAGGATAGCTCTATATGCTACAGCTTGGATAGCTTGTTAATTGTTAGTAAGATAATAAAAATATCTTATTTTTATTATCTTACTAAATATTCTAACATTTTTAAAAGCAAGAGATGTTAGAAGCCTGTTATTGTCAGGAAAAAATCTGTAAATACTTGCAATTGCAAACTGAATGTATTCATACATGTATTCTTCATATAAAGAATATAAAATACAGAATGAAGTAGCTGCCTTAATTTTATTTTTCTTATTTCTTCAGCTTTTTTACCAGGTTCAAGGAGATATGTGTTTGAAGATAATTGAAAACGGGAAACAAAAAGATGTTGTCATCCGAGAAGGGGAGGTAAAACAGGATTGTTTTTCTGTTATAGTTGTACATAAATATGTTAAATGAATGTTTTATGTATTATTTAGAAATCAATTTATGCCTGCTGTGCAAGAGATGGCATCAGGATTTACAAAAAAAAAAAGCTTGCATGGAGTATAGAAAATTTCATGTAAATAACAGGAACCTACAATACACTGTGTTCAACATTTGACTGTTTCAATAACAGATGAAAATCCCTCTGAACATCCTGGGGTGCCTATTCAGATAGCCAAGAACATACTGAGAGAAGTTCTTATTCCCCTGCATTGCATGGGATCTGCCATGTGAATTCAGTTGAATCAGTCTTTTATTTACACATTGCCAGATACACACCTCTTACCCACCCACACACACCATTAAGCAAACTGCCTAAACTTAGGAATTTAAATGATTCATGTATTTTCAGCCGTATTTAGTCCCCACAGCTAGCCTTTACATCCGTCACAGCAGGACAGCTTTAAAAGAGCCACTTATGAATAAAATGTATCCCATTTTTCATTATAGCAGAAGACTTGCTAAAGCATAGATTGCAGTGCTTTTACTGAGAGCATGAATAGATACTGGGTGTTACTACGAGTTAGATGTACTACAGCTGCCACTCATTGTTATTGACACAAGCTTGGACTGCACTCAGGTCTTTGAAAGGATTGTTAGGTCTAGTGGGGACAACCTCTAAAATGGCAGACGTGTTAAACCCAATAACTTGATGTCATTAAAAGTATTACAGCTTTTTCAATGACGAAACAGAACTACATTTTCCAACTACAAGGTTCTGGTATTACACTTCACGCTGAAGGAGCACACCCAGCTGAGATCTTGGCGTGTAAGAGAAGCACTAATGAAAAGGAGCACACAATACTTGGTGCTAAGACTGACACTAGTACTGCTGAGGCACTGTCATTAGCTCTGTTTTGTAGAGAGAGAAACTGCAGTGACTGCCCAGCCTTGGCAAAGACATCAACTTCCTGTACAGGGATCTGCTAGGAAAGGGTTTATTCTCAAGCCTCAGTAATAGACTTCTCTTAACCACATGTTTCCTCTTCACTTTGTCACTTGCATGAGTAAATGGCCCCTCATGTTTGTTAATTATTTCCGGAGAGAATAGCACTCCTCATCATGCAATCGAAGGTGCTCACTGTGTTGGAAGGATACAAGTGGCTGATTAGTTTAGACGTTTTATTGAGCAGACAAAAAACTTGCTTTTTTATTTCCATTTCAATTACTCAGAAATTGCACTAAGTTTATAAATTTCAGACGAGTAATTGGTTAGATTTTCATTTCAATTGTGTCTAGCAATGATGATCAAACCAGGAGGAGAGAACTTGACTGCCATCAAGGCAGTGCTGATTGCACTGTCACTGTGTCACTGTGTCATCATTCACAGAGAAAGCAAGAAACAGTGTTTGTGGGGCTGACCACAGTGGGTGCAGCTGCAGAGGAGCAACACAGGATCAACAAAAAGTAGGGGAGAAATGGGGCAAGGAGCAGAAGATTTTGCAAGTTGAGAGGCAGGAAAAGGACAACGCAAAAAACAAAGACTTCCTGGCACTGATGCTTTCTGATTTCTTTTAACAGATGTTCCTCTTACCTGCCAGGATACCTCATTCTCCTCAGAGATATGAAAACACTGTGGGTCTTGTGGTTGAGAGGGAAAGATTAAAAACAGAAATTGATGGGCTAAGGTGAAGTATAAACTATTGACTAATCTGTTAGAATTCATAGTACAAACTAATTTCTCATATCAGTACAATACTGTATTTTACTTTGCTAGTAATTTAGCAGATTCACCCTGGCAATTCTGTGCTAATTCTATCCACGCATCTATTTGTCTATACACACGTAAACAGAGATATCATTTAGCATTTGATTTAGTTAAACAAGGAACATATTGAAGTGTCTTAAATGCATGTTGTGGTTGTAGCAATCTACTTATGTACTACCTAATGCTATTGCCTTAAGTTTTAAAAAGACTCTCAGAGCTCTCTAACAACCCAAATAAAAAAAGATTTTTTTTTATCAGTTCTGGCAAGTAGAATATTAATTCCTTTGTAAGCACTGAAAGCAAAAAGATGAAGAGCAGCTTTCTTGTCAAGTGTGTGGGAAGCTGGAAACAAAAGTCAATTTTCTCAACACTAGACCCTCTACATTGTACACAACTCTGCCTAGGTTTTATTGCCTTATGAGAACAACATCTTCATGTAAGTGAGTGGTTTGCTTTGTATTCTAGTGGGAGCAGGACTAAGCTTTGTCTTGTGTCCATACAGAATTCACAAGTCTAAGAAGGCAAATCCCAACAGTAACGTTAGCCAACCTAGAAAAGCAGTTTTGGTATTAACCAGAGATGACTGACCACACAGAGTTTACAGCTGTTCATATAATTTGTAAAGATTTGAAACTGCAGTGATATCTGTAAAGTGCTGTTCCCGTCCTTTCGCCTACAGTTTTGATTGTTGCATTTGCAGTGTCAAAGCAGGAAGATTGCAAATAGGCAGAGCTAGAAAGACATGCTTTTTCATTCAAACAGAAAATTCTACAGAAAGAAACTAAGAAAGAGACCGTTCAAGAAAAGAAACCCACATGATTAATTTCCAAGCTAAAAACAAGTCCAGTTCATTTAAAGCATTGTTTACCTATGCACTTGTCTCTTTTTCTTTCATTGCAAATCTGTAGGTTGTGTGGACTTACATTATTTAAAAGATATTTTGAACTAGAAAAAATTAAATTGGCCAGTGATTTAGATAAAAATATTTGTTATTAATGTAAAAAAGGAACTTAAATAGTAAAGTCAAGTCAACTTTACTTAAAGTAAAACAACCTACCATGTGAAATCTGTGAGTGGTATGAGAGAGAGAAATGCTGAATGCCTTTTTAGGGATCCAGGCTGATCTAGAGATTTGCACTCCAATATAAGCATGCTCTTGTGGAGAAACTAAAGTAAAAGCTACCTTATGGCTTGCAGGTGGAAATTAACACAGCCTCAATTCAAAATATCTAATCAGGTGCCTGAAAATAAATCACTTAGAGGTTTTTAGTGCCCTTGTTTTCACAGTGGTGTGATGAACAAAGACACTCGAAGTTTTGGAAATGAACAATCGTGTCATGCTTTTGAACTTACATTCCCTCTGTGTGCTTCTGGGAGAGAGGGGAATTTACAGCCAGAGCCTCCAATGTTCTCATACCTTTTTCAATACCAGCCACCTGCAGCAAAGCCTGTACAAGAGGAAATCATAATGCACTTTGAAGTATGCTGACTCAAGGTCTAATACTGTGTTACTGTTCCATTATTTATCATGTCTACAAAGCCTTAGTCATAAATCAGAGCCCCCAGCATGCTGATTACTGTACAAGTGAAGAATAAGTAGCCTACCCCAGTGTTCCAGCCTAAGTTATGATTACATGTCTTGTGCTATGAGAAGAATGATCTAGCTAATCTTAATTCTATGGCAAATAAGTACAAAACCAACTAAGTTTGATGTTAGTCATATGGTTGGATACTTTGTTTTTACCAAACAAGACATTTTTAGCATCTCCCTTCTCTGTAGATTGTCTGTGTTCAGAATTTGTGCTGGTAGCACAGCTTTTTCCATATTGGAAGTATAGATATTGTTACTGTCTTCAGTGTATCCTCTTTTTGCAAAACTTGAGGAGCCAGGGAGCTCTTAGAAAATTTCTGGACAATATGTGTATAGATACGTAAGGCAGACATGAACGTACTGATATGCACATAATTACATAAGTCTTGTTTTCCTCTTCAGACACACATTCCAGTAACTTTAACCTAAAAGGCATACTGGACCTTTTTAAAACCAGTGACAGTGACAGTACTGGATCATCATTCCTTGCCATTCTATGCAGTCTTTCAAAAATCTGAATGTAAATTCTGTATTTGCCATTCCATAGATTGATTCCATACAACAACCTCGAGCTGTTGACCTCAGCAAAATTTATTTATTTGTGAAGGCAAAATATAATGCAAGTGAAGCACTAAATTCCAATTCAGAGGGGTGACCTAAACACTTCCCCAATCTATGTAGCTGAAAACCACCTATTTTCCACAAACAAGTCTATAAGCTACATTTTTTTCTTATCAGCCCATGCATGGGCATTAAGCAAGCTGACTCTCTCAAATACGAGTATTTATCTCATGGCTGCATGGAAGCAGTTACTGGAAATGGTAGTTGGGTCCAGTTTTTTTTTTTGCAGTAACTACATCCAAGGTGAAAGTTATTGGTCACAACAGATTATGGCAGCAATCATTTCCAGGATGAAATCTGGAAAGGTTGCTGAAGGAATTTGGTGACTTATCTGTGATCAACGGAACTACAAGGCGCCCCACAGGAGTTTGAGCACCCCACCCACCAAGTCACCTAACCGGGGAAACAGAAAGCTTTCCCAAATAACCATTCCTCGGAATAAACTACACCAGGCTTGAGAATAAGTCACTCTTACACAGCATCAAGTAGCTATTTTCTTCAAAAGACTGAAACTGCCTGATTAGTTAGTTAATAAAAGGATTTACTAATGTGTTTACTTCATCAGATACTATGTTGGAGAATCAACTAATGTCCTCTTTGAAAAATGGTTTCACTGTGAAGATCTCGGCACTCAACTTATACCAATAATTAAAGAGTAAGTTTTTTCCTTTGTAAATTAAAAAAAAATTGAAATGATATTGTAGCTCTTTGTCAGTCTGTGGCTCACGTCGTTAATTTGCTATTTATGCTGCATTTTACATAGTCTTGTTAAAAGTTAATTGCTGCTCTATAAATTTTTAATCATGTCTTGTATGCACCAAACTCATCAAATTAGATTAGAAAAAATGAGAAATCAAGTGTTCCGCACATCCATCTGGAACACACTTTTTTGAACCAGTAAAAACACTGCTACTAAGTGCAAAAAGAATTGGGTGAAAAATTGACACTGATGTATGCTAGGTTATCTAGGTAAAGCACTAAATTGCTTTAGGGCTTCTTTCACTCTTGCTTTAATCTAAAATACTTTTAATTTATATTATTTATGAATAATCAGGACTGGCAAATTTGGTAGAGAGCTACTTTCTAGGAAACATATGAATGTCATTAATTAATCAGTTTGTTAAATGGTTGCTAAAGGTGAACAAGGGAAGTGTTTAGTGACATTAATCTTGTAGGACTTTCAGACAAATCCTCTGTCAGTAAAATAGGTATAGTCTTGCATACATGTGATAGTAGCTGCAGATTTGGCACATCCATTCTCAGCACAAAACTTAATGGCCTATATTACTGCCTAGTCTTCGTTAACCTACAGAACGTGACTTTTTTACTTGTGTTTAAATGTTCATTATTCCAGGTTTTTCAATTCAAGTCAATATAAAACTGGAAAACCAAACCCAGGTAATGCAAATTCATTTCAGAATTAGAACAATTGCTGATTGAATAACAATGATTCTCACCACATAAAATAAGTATCTGTTTTTCTTTCTGATTGTGTAAATTTAAGTTACTTTGGGAAGTAATTCCTTTCATTACCCCAACCACAAGGAAATTCCATATCCATGATTACCAACAGCATCTTGGTTGGCTGTGTGATGCCATCACAACCACCTATCAGGTAACTATACTAGTGTGAAATGCTAATATCTCTATCCTTCTGTGCCTTTCAAGTCTTATACTAACAAAATTTCACTTCTGACTGCCCATAATGAGATTTTTGCTAGTAGAATTAATACATTTTATACCTACTTGTACTCCTTTACCTATAATGATACACTGTGATCTAATCTTGGGAAACCTAGAGAAAGCCAAATGATTTTAGTTCCTGTAGGGTCTGATCTGTTTAACATTTTATTTCCATGGTGTCTTGCCCCATTTTTTTATTTTGCCTCTGTTGTGAGTAGTGATTGCAAATTCCACACTGGAACAGGTATGCCAGGTGTAACTCCACTTAAGTCTGTTGGAAAGAGACATCGAACAGGGAAAGTGACTTCTAGAAAACCCACCTATTAGCTAGTTTTGGTTTTAGGAATCAGATCTCTCAAACATGATGGTTGCTTTCTGCATGGCAACAAAAGCCTCAATTGCAAGGATATTGCAACAGCACCTTCAGTGGGAAACTTGTTTTGCTGAAATCTTACAGTCCTACTGGCCCACAACTTTACAGGAGCACCCAGCATGTGCATGATCCATTGCTCTTGATTAACATAACATATGCCCAAAATATCACCCTTGTGTCTTAACTATGTACAAAAGACCACACCATACAACCATTTCTGCACCTGCAGGAACAGGCTCTATGGACTATTTGGAAGGGCTTTGGTTATGTGCAGCCTGGTCAGTTCTGCTGCAAGAACTGCCTGGAAAGTCTCCATGACATTGCCAGGTTCTTAACTGACACATGGAAAATCATCATAAGAAGCAGAAGCTGCCTGTGTAATCTCCCGGAGAGCCTGAGATTCCTTCGTGTAGAGTTCCTACACCAGTTAGCCAAATGCTAACCGGTTCAGTCAGTCCCATTGCTCAGCTAGGTTTGTTCTTTCAAATCTCTCTGCTGTCTCATCTGTGCTGACAATTGAGGGACATCCTGCACCAACCAAGAAATATACGTATGGCTTAGGTGCACTGCACCCAGCTATGCTACTCTTGACCTCATGACCAACTTGAATGTCATCCTCCAGTCACACTCAAAACTTGAATTCCATAGCTCTTGTCATAAGAGAAATTATAGTTTCCCTCTCTAAAATGTTTTTCAAACCAGCTGTCCTTAATCTCCACATTAATTCCTGAATATTTTAAAATGATTGTTATGAATTACTTTAAGAGAGACAAAAGTTCCAGTGAAACATTATTTCCACATCTGTCCCATTTCTCAGCTTGATAGTCACCATAAAACAAGTCACTGCCCTCTCAATCAATAACAGAACAAAGCTCTTACTCAAATCCAAAAATGCGGTTAAGCTGTTTTTCCCATGAACATCAAAGTTCTTAAAAATAGTTAACTAAAACATGGTTGTCAAATTGAAAAGTTAACAGAAGAGTCTTCTGTATGGGGCAGCAACCTTAAAGCCCTTGCAATTAGGAAATGGTAAAGGAGTCAGCAACCCTGCCTGGAAACTTTGCTGCTGAACCAGCTTTCAGCATTGGTTCTTTGACTGGCTGGGGAATATAATTCTCAGAAAAAGGCTCTGTGTTTCTTATAAACAAAATGGAGTTGTTGCCAAGATCTTACTTCTGTTTCTATGCACCATCAAAATGTGTTTTAGTCTGAGCGTGTCACCTGTGTTTGGGTGTTGGTGGTTTGGTTTGTTTGGGGTTTTTTTTGCACAGAGGGTTTGAGGGCTAGGTAGGGCAGGTACTGCCTCACTGTGTGTTCATACAGTGTTTAGCAGAGGAAATATAATTTCAGATGAAGCCTCTAGATGCTGCTGTAATAAAAAAAATACTGTATCACACATAGTATCCTTGTTCAATATAGTGGTTTCCAATAAGCATCCCTCACCAGGCTAACAGTTTGTATGTCAGTAACAAATTAATTATATCAGGGCAGAAACAAAATAACATTAAAGATTTATATTTTTAATATTTTTACAGAAGATTAGAGCTAAAGAACAAACCTGGAAATCAACCAAGAGCTATAATTTATCCTGACACCTTTTTTTTAAACAAATAATTCCGAGAAACTGTTATTGATAAATCCAGTACAAAAAGTTCTTTTCTTGTAATTTACCTGGCAGGTTTTCAGCCTGGGGAACAGCTCTCTTTTTCCAATTTTCAGGTTTTATGGACAATAACTAGCTCAACATCTCAATGATATCTTATACATAAGGAAAATATCCCACATTTTTAGACAGAAGTTTTAGCTTATAGCTTCTGGAACTGTCAGTGAGACTGACAGTGTTAAAAAAAAAAAAAAAGTCAAACAGAGTTTGACTGAGATAGAAGTAAACTGGTAATATGTTCACTCTGAAGGCATACCCAGCTGACAGAAAAATAATGCTTTGCATTTATTCCCTCAGCAGCTCTCTTCTTTTAAGAAGTAGAGTTCAGCAACCAGTGTGACACTTGTAACATATAACAAGATACCTCCAGTTGCTCATGATGTTTCGCTCAATACATCTTAACACTGTTTGAGCTGGCCTATGCAGAGGATGGAGTTTCAGCCTTTTTTTTTCAGCTTCTCTTCTGAAAATCCAGAATCCCCTCATTTTAAAAGTGCCAGCTGAAGCACTCTCAAGGTTCCTCTCTACATAAGCCTGAACTAGTGTCTCACCTTCTCAGAGAGAAATGGAATAAAATTGAAGAAAAACAACTTCAAAGAAATCCTTGATTGCAGTTCACTCATAGAGGAAAGCTGTAAATGGAATCAATCAAGCTCCAATGGCTTTCGAAAAAACACCACATAAAAAAAAACCCAAAAAACCCAAACCAAAAAAAACGAAAAAACACCTAAGTCCAGACCTTTTCTTGATTTATTTATGGTTTCTGGCTTAGCCAATAGCAGGGAAGTCCCTCTGAAAGCAGGGCAATCAGAATATATGAAGAGACAGCAGAAGAGGGACTTGAATCCCTTCAGGAAGAATATAATCAGAAACATATGTTGCATGCAATCCTTACTTGAGGCATCCTCCCTGGAACTGTTTTGTATTTTATTACTAGACTCTTTTGTTTCCATGTGCAGAAATAAAGTTTGGGAATACTCTCCTCTTTTTTTAGCAAAAAGAGTGAATATATTTAGGATATAGGCTATACATGGAACTCTCAAGATGGGTTGGTTTGGGTTACTTTGCATATTTTTTGACATGAGGAATCATAGTTATCAAAACAATTCTTGCTACTTTCAGTTGAATCATCCTGAGAGCAAGATTATCCCAATGTATCTATTTCATCCCACTTTTCTAGTGAAGAGGCCAAGACACAGTTCAGACAGAGAAACCTTGGTTCTACTAAACAGTGATGGCTGAATATTATTTGCAGAAGTAACCAGAAGCTCAAAAGCTTTTCCTGCCATGCCTGAAATAATCCAGACTTCTTTTAGGGGTAATTTGATGGGGAAAAAACTGCAAGGAAAAAATGTTTCCTAGGTTAGGTGTGTTTGAAAAAGAACTTCATGAACATTAATGATATAGGTAGAATGTCAGGTTTTTGTTTATCCAAATTAATCTACTTCTAATTATCAATGACATTTTATTTCCCAAACAAGCTTTATTGTCAGTGAACATACAGATACATAGTAGAAAAAACAGTCCTGTACTGACTTCGCTATCAAAACCTTTATTGATTTTTGGTGTATCTAGGGTGATTTACAGTCTAGATTAAGAATCTGGTTAGCATGGTTGCAATACAGCACATTTTTGTGTTTGTGATTCAGAGCAAGCAAAACCTAAGGAACTGAATGAGCATGAAAAAAGGTACTTTTTTCAGTCAGTGGAGCAGGGATACCATAGAGCCTAGGGCATGCTCTGTGAATGTTTGTGGTCTCAGCAGTGCTATTAAACAAGTTATAGGGTAAGCTCAGCACTATAAAAATCGGCCTCTGTACTGTCATCCTCTGTAGCTAACCCAGTGTACCTCTGTAGACAGTATTTGCTGCTCAATCTTGTTTCACTGATATATAAAAACAAACAGATCTTTATTCTTCTACTTTTTCTTATTTTCAGTTAAGGGGTGGTGGGCAATGTTAATTCAATTAAAACTACCTCAGAAAACTAAAAACAGGCAACAAGAAATTCTGTCTTCATTTGCACTAGAGCAAATACAGGGCCATGCTTTTGAACTTAAAATAACTGTATAAATATTTGTGCCTTTCTCTTTTAAGTACATTGAAATAATTCTAAAGATGCTGTCTCTGTGGTTTTGGTTTTTTTAAATAAGAATGTTAATTTTGGACGTAAGTTTTATTTGCTATGCATCTGTTTAGAAAATGGACTATTTGATTCTCTTTTCTCTCATCTTTAAGGACTTCCAGCATACCTAGATAGATCACTCGTCTTCTATAATATGGTACTTGTTTTTGCCCTGAGTACTTGTATTAAAACACCCAGCATACGAGCATTTAGATATTAAAGAGTAATCCTCTATGGCATTTATTCTTCAAACAGCTACCAGGAGGTCTCCAGGACAGAACAGTATTCAAACCAATACAGAGACTTAACCATTTTAAACTGTCTAGACCCCTCAAAACTATACAGCTCTCCAAAACACCATCTCTGTAACTTTTATCAACAGTGTGAATGTTCTCCTTTTCTGTATCATCCTCATTGCTCTCTTCTGGCAAAGATGACCACATAAATACACTATTCATCTTTAGCCTGTCATATGTAGATCCTTTAAGTGACTTCCAAGTCATGTTTATATCTCTCCTGAAGCTGCACCTAAACTGCAAAGGTTATGTAGGTGGAAGAAGGGAATAGAGCCATATAATATAAGCCTTATAATTCTTATAAGCATGTTACCTCTCACTGGTTTCATCTATTTCCCCTCCCCTCATATTTAAATACTTTCTACTTTACACCAGTCCCTAATGAGTACAGAGCTCATATTGAAAATGAACTACTCAGACAGACCAACCCTAAGTCAGCAATATTAAATGCAGAAGAAAAGTAGGATTACAATGTCTGTAGTATGGCTGCTATAATTTTCCATACGAAAACTTCTACTGAGCTTTTTAATTCCAATCTACAATGTATCATCCAAGACCCAGGACCGCAGGCTGCACATTCTCTGGAGCCAAAAAGTTCATTAAGCTCACAGAGCCCAGAACTGCTAAAGGCAACACCAAAAAAACCCCTAAGAAAGTCTTCGGTAAGAAATCTGCTTCTGGCACAATATTCTCAAGTGAGCCTCCTCAGAGAGGGGCAGAACATAACCTGTAGGCTCTGGGAGCTCTCTTAATGCTTCACCATGTGAACCAATCCACTACCAACCTTTAGTGCATAATGTACACAATAAACCTATCAGGGAAACAGGAAGAAATGCCCTATAGAGTTCTTTTTCTTTCTGTTCAGATTTTTGTGAAAAAAACAAGAAATATTTAGGAGCTATAAAGCCCAGCAGTTTCACAGCAGGAACATCCTCTCTAATAAAGTAGCTTCTTTCTTCCTTACGCTCTTAAATGCTCCCCAGACAGCAACATCTGAAACAGAAAACTCACTAATGGAGTTTGTCTGACATTTTCACTAGTGTTTCTAAGGCTATTTAGTAGTAATAGCTCACACATGCTGCACAAATCATTGTCTCACCAATAGAGTGAGGTCTCAACTCTTGTTATCATGAAATATCCTATTCCTATTCTATGGAAACGGACGTTATATACCAAGAGGATTAATGAAATGCCCACAATTATAAAAGGCAGATTCAGAAACAAAATTTAGATTCTTTAGTTTAGGATTGGAGAAATGGTGGACAGCATTTCTCAATACAATTTGTCATTCTTACTTACAATAACTTATCTGGATCATGAAAAGCCTTTAAAAATAATTATGGCCTAAATAGTGACATTTTTTGGTTTAATTTATTCCTTTCCTTCTGGCTGAAGATATCGCCTTTTGAAAAAGCTATGTTTCTTTATTACAAAAATATTTTTCGAAGCTCTCTGCATCAAACTTCTTAGTTTCAATCAGGAAAAAAAAACTTTGTTCTGTTTCCAGCATAGATTTAATGACACAAAGAAAAATGTGCCTAGAAATAATTACATGGACAAGTCATAAATTAGCTCATGCCAATTCTCAGGGCATGCTACAAAAACAAATACAGTTACACAGGGAAATGTATGATTGCACCAAGTGAGTGCTGTGTTTTCAACCAAATGTTTCTGCATCTATATTCAACAGGGAAATGAACCAACAACCCTCAAAGTAATCACTCACTGTCAGTGCTTTCACTCTGGATTTTTATATGGACTGGGCTAACTACTTGTTTTTTCAAACCCAGATGTCTGAAGTTATGTCCCTCATTTCACAGGTTCTATTTGCAGAGGTATTAAAATCCTACTAGTCTCATTGATATTTCTGTTAACTTAGAGAATAAAACAGATTTTTTCATAGAAATTAGGTAGGCACATATGGGAAGAACATCCCAGGGAATGTATTATTGCTGGCATTGGCAATTAAATGTGAAATGCTGCAAAACTCTATCATTGGAATTATTCATTATGATACAGTATTGAAGAGATGGAAATTATGATTAGAAAGTGCACAGAAATAAATTAATACATAATTTTAAAATAATTCATGAGCTCTTTATTCCTAGTCTGGACCATTTTATGCTCAGTTAAAGGATGAAAAAACAAAGAGAATTCAATTACTCTGCTTTGAATAATGATGTCTTCTGCTGTTACAGAGGGAGACATCATTTGTAATGGACTGTGTCACATCCTTGCATGGAGATGGGGCCACAGCATGTAGGGACAGACTGTTTCTGAGGCAGCATAATGCCTTAGGATGGTGGGATAATTAGTAAGAATATAAGGGGGTTTAAAGGTTTGAACATTGTTCCATCTAGAATGTGCTGTCTGGAAGTGACTCTTTCATCACTGAGAGATACAGTTTTTCTTAAAGCCAACATGCAATCAGTTCACCTTATTTAAATATATTTCAAGTGCTTTACTACTCCTTTCCTTTAAACAAATCTTGAAGAAATGAGAGCTATGGGAAGAGCTTGGGGATAGTAGGGCTCAAGAAAGAATCAGAGAATGAGATTGTCTGATTTCTTGCCAAGAAAGCTTAGGGACATCACCAGGGAAGGGAAGGGAGGCCTTCCATGTAACATGTGAGTTTCGGGTAAGCAAATACAGCCACATGTACCTGGTAGGTTAGTGTCAAATCTTCTTTACCTGCTCTTTTTATTGCTATCAGAAGCACAGTACTCCCAGCAAGCTCAAACCCTTCTTTAGACGGTCTCTGTTGAGGCTGTAACTACCTGTACATTCAGCTTGCTCTTTTCTTGCTGGCTGTTTTCTCCTTTTTTGCCCAGGTTAATATTCTCAGTCTCAGTATAGTCTCGGTATTGTTTAACTGAAGTCAACTTCCTTCTAAAACCTGTCATTTCCTTTTTTAAATATTTGGAAACTCACGAGGTAAACACAACATGTTTTTCAGTTTAACATGATATCATCACATCGTAATTAAAACCTGAAAAGAACTATAATCCTCATAAAGAACACATTGCTGAGATATAAATTTTTAATAGTAATGATCTACAGAAATGGACTTTAGTATTGAACCTTTAAATGGATGTCTGAAAATGTAAGAAAATATTAGATTTGATGTTCCACTTAGTGTTACATTACTTGGAAAAACCTACACAAGACTTTTAGCTGACTAGCTTAGAAGTCCATTTCTTGCATTTTGCTGGCATATTTTTACCTTTGCCATCATTAAACATGTTGTCTCCTTGTCTCACAGTATTGCTAGAGCAGAACTCCAGAAACACAGGCTTGCACTTCCTCAGATACTGTTGAGAGCAAATGTACAGGCTAGACAGAAATATATGCAACAATATCTAAATATAAGCCATTAGCCTGATTAGAAATACTCGGTTCCTTTAGAAGCGTCAGGCTTCAGCTCCAATATGTGTGGAACTGCAAGAGATTGGATCCTCTTCATTGTAGCTTGTTAGCTGAAGTTCACAAGCTTTAGGACACCTCCAGCTTTTAGCATCATGCAAGGGATCAGCCTTGGGCTTAAATAAGGACTCAGTCAAGTGGTCTATTGATAATGTCACATGTGTCACGTACCTCATCACCACAGTGCCCTCTCATTTGTTCTGCAGTAACAGATAATCAAATCATCGCACTCGGTCACACTAAAAGGTTAATTCCATGCAGGCACAGTTTTCAAAGGCCATTATGCTGTCACTGGGCAAGTGTCATTAACATCAGAAGTAATAATAAGCCAAAACCCCATCACAGGCCAGGGCCTGCTGATAGGACAAGTGTCCAAAAAAAAGCTCTTAAACTGAGGAACTTAAAGTCTAAATAAAGAAAAGTCCACCTTGGCTTGAAAGTAAACGAAACTGCTAGATAATGGCTGTTTATCACAAGCAAGAAAAGACAATGCACCATAGTAAGTGCAGGATGTATTACACTTTACACTGGCCCCAAGTAGGCACAGGCCACTCTGTGCTGTTGTCCTGTGTGTGTTGTCCCAGTTGATCAGGGCAACTGGAGTCAGAGGTCAGCAGAAAGCAAAACCAGCAAAATTATATCTATGGAGAATAAGAGACAGAAGTTAAGCTACAAACTAAGACTTATTGATTTGTGTTGCTTCCTGGTCAAAACATGAACAAGAACACTGGCTTTTTTTTTTACTCCAAATTCCTTGCAACTCATGGGGAACATTCATAGTTCTGCTTGCCTAAAACACCACAGTGCCCATCCTTGACACTCAGCTTTTTGCTATTCATTCTCCACCACATAAAGTCTGAACTTACTTGTCAGCCTGATGCTGGAATTCTTAACCTGTGGAGAAGAAATATTCCCCATGTTGAGCAGGATACTCACAGCATCTCAGTATTTGTCTCTTATCCTACCAGGTTCTATATGCTTTTTGTTTTTTTTAAAAGCAAACAAAAAACTCACCACCAAAACTCCACATACCTCTCGCAACTAGGACATGCATCTTAGTAGAAAGCTCTACCAATGAGTAACTTACTTGTACTCCAAAACGGCAAGAAACTTTTCTAAATTCAAATGATGAGTTTTATTGTGATAACAAAATAAAGCAAACAAAAACAACTGGTAAAGATTTCAACTATTAATAGAACAAAATATTTTAATGTGTTTTGGAACACCAGTTGTACTGAGTACCTTCTCATAAAATTTCTGATAAATTTTCTTTTCTTTCCCGCCTCTGCTGTGTGTGAACATATACCATAATATTTTAGATCTTTGTTTTATATCAGTCCCTAGTCAAAAAAGCAATTTTCCAATGCAGCCTCGTTTGCACATATCCATAATTTAAGGACAAAGTATGCATGTGTTCCTAATTACCTGCAAAGGATGTTTGATAAACCTCTGAAAATTACAGAAAAAAAACCCCAGTCATATTGCAGTGAGAAAAGTAAAGCACCAAAAATAAATCACCAAATACCTTAACATTTCATTTTAGTTATCAGATAATAAGATATAGAACGTTCAAGACTAGATCTTGTTAATGCTTACAAGTCCAGATAAAAATAAATCTAATTTAAAGACTTTCTTTTTTCTTTTGGTGCTGCTTAGTTTCTCTGGAGGAGTTTGCTTTTCAGTAAAAGTTGTTTTAAATATTTGAGTTAAATAATGTAAAAGCAGTAAGCTTTAAAAAAA
>VWZT01010274.1:149458-235188 GCA_013397055.1 Pachycephala philippinensis | reverse complement strand
AAAAAAACCTGAAGAAAAAAAGCTTTCAAACAAAAAATTTCTTCTATTGCTTCAGGTTTCTTCAGATTACTTTCAAAATTTCCTGAAAGAGGCATTGCCAAGGGAAAATATTTTAAAAAATATGATTATTTTAATATCACAGAATCACAGCATGGGTGAGGCTGGAAGGGACCCCAGTGGGTTTTCAGGTCGAACCTCCCATTATAACGGAGAAGAAATTTGAATAGCAAAAACTGTTTCTACAACAAAAAGGGTAGGATCCTACCCAGATTATCTGGAGATGGCTGTACTCAGTGCTTACTGAGATCCCATGAACAGCAACAGCATCTTCAGTACTCTGCTGTCCCTTGAATGCACTGACCCTCTCACATATTGTTCAAACACTGTGTACAAAATGGTCTTTAATGAAAAACTGAAATGATATGTTCAAATCACTGCAGAGCAGTGAAATTCAGCATTAGAACAGAACCAAAAGAATATCTCATAATGAACACACTAATATTTTTTTAAAAGAGCTGTTCTATTACTAGCACCAAGACTAAGATTTGGCTGTGAGTTTATTATCACAATACATTTGGGAGCAAACCATCCAGGGAGTTTCTCCAGCAGCTAGTTGGCATTACTGCTTGAAATTACTCAATGGGTGTTCCCCCATGGCATCTCAGAACAAACTACTTAGAATCACCAAGGCAATTGCTCTGTCTCTGCACTTCACTGTGAGCTGGTAAATAACTAAAGCTCATTTCATATACCAGCAACATGCAGCACAAATCCTGAATTTTGCCAGCTATACTGATACTGCAATTAGTCCTCCAGCTATTTTAAATCAAATCATTTATGAAGGAGAATTACTGGAAACTAAATACAGATACAACTCCAAGAACACCACAACAAATACGTTGTATTAAATATTAGGTTGTACTAATCTGTTTGCTTCACTGTGGTCAATGTATTTAAAAACACACAGGGGAGAAGAAACATAAAAGCCAGTATTAACTATGTGAGATATGTAGAATACGCTGCTTCTATAGGCCCAAGTCCACTTTTAGAGGGATATGATATGAGCAAAGACTCAGAGAAGATACATCATATTTTACCCGTGCAAAAGCTGGTCTGAAAGACAATGAGAAATGTGCCAGGAAGAACTAGGGTACTGTATTGCATACTGTTTGAATATACAGTTCTGACAACATCTTTGAAGAAGTCACTCCATAAAGACACACAAATAACATATGATTTTACAATCTCAAAAAGTCCTGATAATGACCAAAGCACTGCTGGCTGTTACAACTGACTTTTGGCTAGACGGTGTCTGTAAATTGATCCCTCAAGTAAAATGTTTGCAAACACCAAGGGAAGCAAGTATCACTGATAGCCCTCTGCCTTGCTTACAGATGAGCTCCTGAAAGAAACACCTTTCCCACTGAATTCCACTTCTGTTATGGAGCCATTTTCCTTCTCAAGCTGGTTAAATGATCATCGCGGTGAAATAAAACAGAAGAAATCCTTGAGTATGTTTGGAGACAACTTTGAAACAGAGGTAGGGGGATCTAATTTCTCTGTAAAGAGAGGGATGTTTTTAAAGGTACAGATAATACGTGCCCACTGTTCAGACTGAGTGAGTCCAGGCCTGGGAACAATATAGAGTCAGCAGACAAAGTTATGCACCCCGACAGAAGTACCTGTCTTTGGTCCATTGATTTGCCTAGCTTAGGGCAGGAGCTTTCTGCTCATTGCTTCCATTAACAAAATCACCCGAACTTTATTTCTGTTCATTTCCTTTGGGATTAAAACAGCTCCTTCACTCCATTCCCGTGTCCCTCTCCCCGTATTTCCCAAATCAGAAGCAGCAGCATGATGCAAATACCACTCAAGTGTGTTCAGTTCTCTATGTGTTTGAGCAGCGTTTCAGGGTCCAAGTCTAATCTGGGTGTGTCAATACCCTTTTTTTTCCTCCCCCTCAATCTATATAAAGTGGAAACAAGAAAAACTGGACAACACCAGAGAGCCTGGGCTGCCCTAAAACATTGCTCTTCACAGTTTAGTCAAACACAGCCTAGTTTGGGTGTAAATGAAGCTGTCACCATTTGATAGCTGTGCTGTATGCGTGATGTTTACAAAACATATTCTTCCCTGGAATTACTTGGAGTCACACTCCGTAGAATCCAATACAGATGACAGCAAAGTGACAGAGTGTGGGAATGTCAGGAAGAAGACAGAGGGGGACAGAAAATGAGAAAGATGAAGTCCTGTCTGCAGCTTTTTTAATGCTAATGGAAGAAACTTTTCTGCTTCAACAGGCTCTTGACAGGGGCCAGAGTTCATGAGGAGGAAGTGCCTGTTCCAAGAACAGAAGCAGGAAGCATATAGATGCAAAACTGAGAGTGGGAGGAGGCAGAAGGAATAGATAAGCGAGGATGCAGAGGAGCATAAGGAGTGGCAGGTGTGATCAGTTCCCTTTTTATCAGTAGGAATCAATATGAGAATACCAAACATAGTGTGAATTTTAATGTCTGTAAAAATAACGTCATCTACTATGAATATTCTCCTGTAAAAATAGAATGGTTTAAATGTGGTTGGAAGATGAATATGGACACTTTGGTCACTTGGATGAAAGCATTATTTTTCTTACCTTTTCTTTTTTTTTTTTTTTTAAGGTTATAGCTTATGGACCAGGAACAACAGAGAAAAGTAAAAAGGATTCAGATATCTGGATATGGCAGCTGGTATGTGGCAATTCACACTCACTAACTGATGAGTTCATGTTTCAGTTCAGACTGAGCAGTAGTAAAGCCTTCTAGCAACAGAAACTGGAATGATTACCTTCCTTTGCAAAGAAAAGATCACCAGTAGGCACCACCTTTCAGCTTTAAACCGTAATGAAAAATAACTGTAAAGTACTGCCACAATAAAAATAGCCTCATTTTCCTCATCCTGTATGTTGATGACAGAGATACTGGCATCCATCCTTGCTGGGGATTTTCATACACCCTGCCTAGGCTATATCCTGTAAATATATCAGAATGCCTCCAAGTGATAAAGCAACATCACCTATTAGTTCTGCCTTGAAACACTTGTCCTCATACTGAAGTCAAACTGGAATCAAGTAGAATAAGCTAATAAAAAAGTCTGAAAACTTGTTTATGCTGAATCAGTCACATTCAATTTGCTTCTAGAACACACTTGCAACCCAAAGGAAAAAAAAAAAGAAAAGCTAGTTTTTGCTTACACAAAAACTCAGCCTAGCATGGGGGGCAGATATTTATATTAGCTCTTGTTCTGTTGAAATTCACAGATATCAAATACTAATTAAAGACATAGTAATCTTGAAAGACATTTGTTTACACTGCAGCTTACGTCAGCCTGTGGAATCAAGACCCTGTGGCTGGCAAGAACCTGGCTCCCCTACTTGACAAGATGATAACTAGTCTATTCCAATGTGGATTAACTCTGAAATTTCAATCAGCTCCCTGCTGACTTGTGAACTGCTTTTCAAGACTTTCCTACTTCCCGATTTTCAGGAATCAGAAAAGCAGAAGAGGAGCTTGTACTCCAGAAGATTCTGTAATTTCTGGAGCTGTGCCAACTTGCAGGCTGCTAGGTTAGATTGGTGACCATCTACGCCAAGAATCAGGCAATAGGTTGCTGCTTTATGAAGGGGAACAATGAAACATATTTTTATTGATGCTAATGGTGTTAGACAAGATCAACTGAATATTTAGCTAGACCTCATGAAACAGCAGGTTTGAGTGTTCTTTCAGTAGGAAAGATTTCCGTACATGCAGCATTTTCTTTCTGCTGGGGACAGGACATGGGGAATTAAAAGCCTTCTTTCCCTTCAGGAGGGCACATCGACTGTTACCGTGGATGGTAAAACCCTGACTCTGTCTGCTGGTGACAGCCTGCTTGTCCGTGCCCAGTCTACGTGAGTAGAGATGAACGGTGGTTCAATGCATGATTTCCCAGCTTCCAGCAACATAAATTCTGTGTATTCAATCCACACCATGTTGGGCATCACTGGTGCAGAAACACAACATCTGTGAATGCAGGGTATGCAATAGCCTCTGTTATTTCTCAGGGCAAAAGTGTTTTCAGGAGGAAAAGCCAGACATTCATTCTAGTTCACCTCTTATGATAAAAGCTGAAGAAAATGAAAATAAATAGATAATTTTAAAAGGATAAACACTACCAAGAAAATGTAGCATGCAAAAGACCATACATAAAGATAGATGGCATGAATCCACCCACTGGCATTCACAGCAGATGCTTGAAGCATCAGACCAGGCTTAATCAACATCAATGCAGGAAGTTTTGGGATTCAGGCTGAGAACACAGCTCTGTTCCTGGAGTAGGATGCATACAGCTGTTTTGTAGCCTTGAGACATGATATACATAAAGGAAAATAACTTCCACAGAGAATGGAAAGGAAGATACGGAGTGTGGCAACAGCTGATAAAGTGCCCACCCCTCCTCTTCAATAGCATCAATGTTTCATTTGTTGGTTTGGGTGTGTGATTCCCTTCCATAACCATCGGATCATCTCTCTATCCATTCTTCCAGGTATTGCTGGAAAAGAGCAGAAGAATGTATTGCTCTCTGCATCGCTCAGGATCCAAAACGCAAGCAGCCTTATGCATAACTCCTGTGTCAGTTGACTTCGATGATAACCGTATTTTAACCTACTTATCTTAATTATCTTTTACTCAGAATTCCTGGGAATTTGAATACTCTAACACAATGATTACACTGAATTAAGTGGAGTCAAGTGCTGTGCCCAGTTAAACTTTTTTCCTCAAGTAGTTAAAGTTTTAGAAAAATTTACAATCAGTAATTTTTTTTTTTTAGATCTAGTATTCTGTTTGATTTTATCTGAAAGGAAATGGCAACACATCCAAGTAGCAGGATTACTTATCTAATAATACATGATACTGTCTAGAAGAAATTAGAGGTTTTTCAAACCCAAGTCTCTGCCCCAAGATGTAGAAAAGGAGATGGGACAGATACTGTTATACTACTTAGGTAACAGTTTTTATTTCTTTGTATCAGATTTGTTATTTGTAATAAATTAGTACGATGCTAGCTGCACAGCCCAGCTCCCAGTAGGGAAGCTTTAACTGGCAGTAGTTCGCAGATCCTCTGAGATCTTTGGCTAAAAGTTTGTTTGTATTTTTCAAAGGCCCTATCTGCTGCACTGCTTGAGAATCTCAGTGCTTTGTGAAAGAGAGGAAGGTGCATTAGTAAAGGGGGAAGCAGCACCTGCAACAACATCAGGCATTACTTAGACCACCACTGTACTTGCTACAGGTACAATTCCCAGTTTCCCAGCTCCAGCAGTGCAGTATCAATCAGTGATCAGCAGTACCCCACACATGCCATGCTGGATGCTGTGAGCACACTACACTGTCAGGAATATGGCACTGCAATGGGACTAAACAGGAGCAGCTGGGTCACGGGTGTGCTCCTGTGCAGCAGAATTCTCTAGTCAAAGTAGTCTTAAGAGGTATGTTAGGGGATAAGAGAGCAGAAAAATTATTATAATCAGTTTCTATTAACTGCTGCTTCTTTTTGAACAATGAGGTTTCTTGCAGAAATAATAAATGTCAAATTATATTTTGCTGCTTTTATTCCAGGAACTCTGCAGAAGGGTTTTTGTTTGGTTTGGGTTTTGGTTTTATTTAATTGTCCTTCACGTTGTTAACATCAGAAAACAGGTTGCTTAGATACCTGTAGGTATTATCAATTAAATATTTGAGAAAGCAAAAGTTACCATTTCCTGATTTTTTTTTTAATTCTAAGTTCAGAAAAATATTTGTTTAATCTATCACCTACAAAGCTCATTAAACTGAGATGTCATATGTGTTTTATTCAAGTGTTCATTCTTCTCATGAGAAAGACACAGATGGCTTGGCTTTAAGCTATAACTTATATTTAACATCAGTAGCTTTTCTAGCAAAGCATATGGCAAAACTCTGCTACATCCTCCTAATAACAGGGGGCCTAATTCGAAAAACTGAACCCAGTCCTTAAGGCTGTTATAGGTGTGAGCTGTCACACACATGAAAAGGAGCTGTATCATTCCCTTTGAACAAGGGAGTCATTTTTTCTGATTACCATTGGTATTGGTTTGTTCATGCATCTGTAGAATTGACTACTCGAGTGAACATCTATGACTGAGGGATCTAGGGTACCAAAGTGTTACATTTTTAGTCCAGCAGTTACAGGGTAATCACAGAAATATTTCCATATTTCACACTGAATGATAAGTGAGTAAAACACTGCAACATGTAGAACAACATCCAGAATAATCAGCAGCTCTTCATCCACCCAGAGGCACTGAAAGCCATGGAACTTTCAGAATAAAAATTAAGGCTTCTCCAGATTAGATACCTCCATGAAATAATATTAAGGCTCAACTCAAACTATACTTGTGATGCAGTCCTTTTATAACAACTTGTGCTTGGACACCTAAATTCTGTCCAAGTTACATACTAGGTGTCAGACCAGGAGCACTAAGCCAGAGCTCCATCACCCACAGTTTTGCCACAATCAGAAACAAGGACTTAGTAGGTCATCAATTAATTTCTATTGAGGAGCTGCTGTCTTCAAAGAACAAGGTAAGAGGTGTTAAGGCCCAGAAGGATGGCAAAGAATCAGGATCAAACCAGCAGGAGAAGATTTATAAAAAAGGGTTAAATACCAAATACCAAGAGAAAATAATTTTGGTTTCTAGTGTCTCTTTTGATGATTACTTCTGTTGTTTTGGTGTCCAATTCCCTCCCCCTCCCACACCCTCTCTTTCAATTCAATAGTTATTTGTAGCCAGAGCACAAATGAGAGCACAGAGAGTACTTGTCATTTACTCCTTCCAACATGCTTAACCACTGTGATTTAGAAACCTGCAACTTCTCTTTTCCTGAGTTTTCAAATAGTTCCAGAGGGCTACTGGGCAGTCAGTGAATCTTTTTCAGGCGCTTTACTTTTCCTCCATATTATATCTGTTCTAAACTGCCCCAACCATTATAATTAGATGCAGCCATGCTCCTCTGCTCATGAGGAAGTTGGCCACATGCAAGTCTGGAGTCTTTTTAGGTGCTCTTTCTGTGTATGTGCAGTCAGCTCAGCAGATACTCCAGCACCAAAGTTGTTGGGGTCAAGGTCTGGAGATGCCAGCGCTAATCTTGCCTCATAAAGGATCTCAGGCTAAGGTCAGTGGCAAAGGCTTAGTTAGGCCTATGTTGTTTGCTGAGTGCCCTAATGCACTCCTCTTGACATTGTGCTCATTCATGCATGTCCGTGAAACACAACTGACAAAACTGTGTCCTACAGAATCACTGAGGTTCAAAAAGACCTCCAAGATCATCAGATCCAACCTTTGA
This sequence comes from Pachycephala philippinensis, assembly GCA_013397055.1. Classification (NCBI taxonomy): domain Eukaryota; kingdom Metazoa; phylum Chordata; class Aves; order Passeriformes; genus Pachycephala; species Pachycephala philippinensis. Next base: position 227,812 of record VWZT01010274.1, on the reverse strand, counting down.
TGGAACACCAGCTTGTCAACCAGACCACGGCACTAAGTGCCACATCCAGTCATTTCTTGAACACCCCCAGGAATGGTGATTCCACCACCTTGCTGGGCAGCCCATTCCAGTGCTTAACAAGGCCTTCTGTGAAGAAATTCTTCCTCATGTCCAACCTGATTCTCCCCTAGAACAGCTTGAGACCATTTCCTCTCATACTGGTTGCCTGGGAGAAGAGGCTGACCCCACCTCACTACAACCTCCTTTCAGGCAGTTGTGGAGCACAAAAAGGTCTCCTTGAGCATTCTGTTCTCTGGGCTAAACACCCTCAGCCACTCCTCATGTGCCTTACACTCGACACACTTCATATGATTTACGCATATACATGACTGCTTTTCTTTACAGCTCTTTTTATACCTGGTACACCTACATCCTGATTTGGATACTCATTTTCTATCTGAATCATACAGATATTGGGACACCTGGTACTTAGTAAACTTGGTACATTTTGGCAGGATTGTGCTAACCTTATTAGCACAGTATTGCACAGACAGGCCATCTGCTGCTCGATGCTTCTACAAGACTCAGAAGTAAAACCTTGATACAAATAAATATTCTAAGCAGTTTTACAATAAAACCTACACAGATACAAAGCTATACCTGCACCTTTCTTTGTAAATTATTACCTTTAAGCACATGCAACATTGTCCAGAATCACAGGTTTGAGCTGACTTGAAAGCTTAGAAATGCACATAAAGGAGCTTGAGTCTGCCTACAAGCATCCAGACAGTTATTTATTCCAAGGCAGAATCTCACCTATCCTAGAAGTCACCAGTTTTCCCTTTAACTTCAAATGGAAAAAGGTGATGCAGCCCAATCCTGCCAGCTGTTGATTAAAGCAGCAGAGCACCTTTAGAGTGTTTAGTCCCAATGAGATCACTGGGGAGCTTTGTAAAGAGAAAGCTAAACCACTCATTTTTAGCTATATATTTTGATTTCTATATATAGCATTTAAGTCATATAAAGCGTGATATAAGTATTATTATAGTACTTCATGTTGAGTAAGCAACTCACAGTTAGTCTTTAACGTAAATTAGAAATATAGATCAAAATATTTAAAGTAATTAGTATCTCCTATTGCCACTAGGCTAGGCAGGCTTGACCTCATGAGGTACTTATGTTCTCGTTTTGAGCTATGCTGGCTTACATGAATGATGGAAATAAATTGGTATGTCTCACTATATTCCTTCTTGTTATGGTCTCATATTCCAACATGACAAAAATAGTTGATTAGCAAAGTTACATGATTAATGATGTATGGTTAGCATCAGCATCCATTCAAAACAAATACTATTTCTTGAAGTAACTTAAAAATTAAATAATCCTGGTACAGCAAATAAAGCTTCAGCCTTCACCAACCCTTTCTATGATCTTGAAAAAAGATCTACAAAAAGCAAGTTCATGCAAAACATGTATGTTTACAGTTATGAGGGAACTACAGGAGAAAAGAGTGACCCACACAGATCATGTAGTAAACACATCCGAGACCAACAGAAGAGCACAAGATTGTCCGATTAAAAACCACAAAACCAAAAAGTCCCCACAGAAGAGTTAAGACAAGATAGTGATCGAACACTAACTACATTTGAGCTTGCAATACTTAAACTGACAGCTTGTAGAAGTCAGTAGAGGAACCCTTCTTCCTCCGTGCTTGCTCTACTTTTAGATCTTGCTTGTTTATTTGAAGTAGCAAACCCTACTGGAGGCATAAAACTGCCTAGGTGGATCAGGAAACTGGTAAAATCAGGCGTGTTGTAGTAAAGTTTTTCCTCAAACCCACACAGTATTTACTTACACCTGTAAACCAAACTTATCTTACTACATGAAGATAAAAAATGCTTTCATTCTGTTGTTAAAAACATTAATTGTACTGATTTCAGCTCTCCAGTCACATCTAATAGAACAAATGCAGAGAAGGCAACCCTCCCACCATCATTGCGTGTAAGTAAAGGGAAAAAAATTACTTAAGCTATTCACCAAATTCCTATATAACCAGCTTGTGTTCATAATGGAGACATTTCAAGTCTCTGGAGTGTTTTTATTTAGTTTATTTTCAGTTAATAATACAGATGCACCTGAATGAACACTTAAGACTCATGAAGGTCATCACCTCCTGGTCTGTTTCTGATTCAATACACAAGTACTTGTAGAGCTACTCTTCAGTATCAAAGGATGCAGAATAACACCTGATTGGACCTAAAGTAAAATTGTTGATTTTTAAAGTAATAATGAAGAAGACAAATTTAATATCCACCCCTCAGCTCAAAGTTATTACCTGACCTACAGGTATTAGCACTGTCTGGTACAGAAAGATCTTATGCTGGATCCAGTCAGTAATATTTTCAGTGCTTGTCCAAAAATTGTGGAAGTGAATCAAAACTCTTCCTTTTTATATCACGGGGATTTTGATGGAAGCTTGACAGCTAGAGTGATGTTTACACACACACACAGTCAGACAGTTTGTTTTCCAAAAATAAGCCCTTAAATTGTGAAATCATTAGGGAAATCATTCCCAATGCACACATGAAATTCCCTTCTGCAGGCATCTCCCCTTTTTGAGGTCTACAAATGATAGAACAATTCTTTCTAAATTGCTGTTGCTCTAGGTTAAATATATCTGCACAATCTTTGGCCTGGTAATTCAGTAGAAATTGCATGAGAATGACATACAGAAAGATTTGAACACTGCTTTGTATTTTTAGAGTTGCTAAATAGGCACATGTACATGGCCATTACAGTGCCAAATAAAAAAAATTCTGTCCCTGGTTTTGGAGATAAATTACACTGAAATTGAAGCAAAATTATTTGAGTTCTAAAAAGACTTCATTATACAACCTTATAAGCCCCAGAGAAAGATGTCATGACTATGAAAAAGTAAACTAAGCGTAAGCACATTTGGAGATTCAGTGAGGTACACCTTTATTACATCAGAGAAAAATAGGATTTGGGAAGTGCTGGACAACTATAGAAAAAATATTATTTAAACATGTTTTAATGTTTTTCCTCTTGAAGAAAAAAAACCCCTAGCTTGCTTAGAAGGCAAAAACAAAGCACACAGATGACGGATTTTGTAAAGTTTCTACTTTACAAACAGTCAGCACAGGCAAACTCTTCTAGACAATGAGTTGTCCATAAGTTCAAACCATACACTTTTTAGTTTGAAAATAAATTTGACAATTCAATTGTATAAAGCAACCAAAATACATGCCAATTTGTAGAACTGAAGCTTGAAAGCATCAGCACACAATTTCCAACTACCACAGGGGTTTGATACAGAAATGCAGTCATTGCACCATACCTAGCTTTTTGTCAACTGTCTTTTCCTCCAAGGAGACCTCAGGGCAGCATCTGGAGTCTGTGCAGAAGGGAAACTTAGGCACCTCCAGAAAGGTTCTGCCATAACTGCTGGGATGAGCAGAGAACTGCACTCACAATGCAGCTATCCACAGCTGGACCACAAGGAAATTTCTGGAGGCATATTTATATGCCACTCTGACACACAGTCTGCTCTCAGGGTGCCCAAAAACCCACCTTCACTGAGGAGCCACAGGGCTCTTTTTCCAAGAGCCAAGCAAAGCTCATTCTCTTCATGCAAATCACTGCTGGAGATCTATAACCTCGCTGACCTGAAGGCACAGTTCCACAAGGAGCAGAAGCCCCAGGAACAGCTCCCACCTCTGCACAGGAGAAGGAAGTCAAACTCAAATCTTTGCTATCCTGCAGGAACATCCCAGCCACAGGGTCTGCTCTTAAAGGCATTTCCATCCCCACTAGATACAGCTCAACTGAGCCATGCAGGAAGCACCACAGTGTTGCTGGTGAGCCAGAAGGTAATTCCTACTCCACAAAGGTAGATGATATTACTCTATAATAGACAGGAGTACAGACAGAAAGAACATATCATTACAAAGCCATTGTTCCAGAGGCAATTATTTGCTTGAACACATTTGTGACCTGAGCTGTCTATAGCATCTTGGCATACATTACAAAAAGAATGTGAACACCACATTTTGACTAGAGAAAAAATCTTCACCAAACTGTTGAAACACAAATAGATCAGCTTTATTTATGACAACCTGAGAAAAATGTTAACAGTTCCTGATTATTTCCTGATACTGGTGACTAACAAGCTACATGGTTCAGACATTGTGTGCTTTATTGTTGAGTGGAAAATCAGCATTCATTGGGCAGATCCACTCATCAGACAAGAGCTCATTATTCTCTCCAAGAGGAAAATGGCAAATACTGAATGAAACCAAGTAAAACCTTCACAAAAAAAGGACAAGGATTGGTTTAATTTTTTATCTACCAAATTATACTAGTTCAGCTTACTTTTAAACCAAGATAGAAAAATGTATTTGAGCACTGGAATCAGGAATCAGATTGCCATATGCCATCAGAATTTGACTTTAAATTGAAAATGAACCAACTCTGGCTTCTCTTTCCAATATAGATGACAATACTCAGCTGTCTAAAGCCATTTCTTCCATTTTTTGGATATAAACGAGGCAATTTACACCCAATTCTTCACTGAAAGCAATTTGTCACTACTTCTGTCTTTGCCATTTTAGATGCAGCTGCCCTGATTTATGCCAGTGTGTTAACAGAATTAGGCTGCCACGCCACAATAATGCAAATGTTGCCTTGTTGCGTACTGCATTGCCCCAGTGCCATTGCATAGTTGGGTAATTTATATCCTGCATACACACACACATTATACACAAATACACACACATATATATATAATCTGTCTTCTGAGTATTTTTATGCCCTAATTATCTGTATCTTGCCCATACTGGTGAAGTTTGTGCCAAGCATACCGTGTGTGCTTGGAGGTTGGTAACACGACTAGCCCATTACTGGCAGTCAGAGAGAAAGATACTAAAGGTCATTTTTGTTTATGTCAGACACAGGATGTTTCAGAAGCTTTTATGGAGCAGCTACATCTGTGCTCTCTGTGGGTTGGATCCACTCCATACATACTGCTGGAGGACAGAAAAAGCAGATCAGACAAGAGGGAAGCGCTATCCTGGGCTTCACTGGAAGCCAACCTCACTAAATGCTGCACATAACCAAGGCTTTTCACAGCATCCCAGGCAGTGGGGCTGTGCAGCTCACAGACGTTCTTCGTGAAGGGACAAAGGCTGTTCTTTATTATCAGTTTTAATCTAATAGAAAGGTTTTGTGGCATTTATTTCCTCTATAGCAAAATTAACTCTACTTGCAAAGCTTCCTCCCCCTCAGAGGGAAATAAGATGTAGGCTCAGAAGCCCAAATCCGCAATGATATTTAAGTGCCTGAGGAACTGTGCCAGAGTGTCTGGCAGGGGAAGCTAAACAGACTCAATTTTAAAAGGGAACATAGTGAATGGGGGGAGACAGACTGAAAGCTCAGGAGAATGAAGTACTCCTTTTATCTACTATGGGGGGAGCTGTTAAGTGGCAAAGCAAACTTTTTGGTTCTTGCTCGTCTGTGTGCTTCAACCCACCATGAGTGCCATCTCCACCCATATTTGAGATGGGCTTTTGCTGCAGCTGGCACCAAACTAGTCACAGATGCCACTTCCAGGGCATCAACATCAGTGTGATGGGAACTGGACAGAAATAAATACAGTTTGTATGAACACATGAACAGTTGCCTACAAGTTCCTTGTCCTGCAGGAGTAATAAAAATACTCTCTGTGAAAGGTACTAAGATTCATCTTGCTTAAAAACAAGGCAAAAAAGCAGTAGAAACAGTAGAAAACATTTTTTAAAACCCTTGTTACTAATTATACTATATAGCCTGTACATTTTGTCATTAAAATGCTATTTTCCATTTTTATTTCTTAACATTTTGCAGTGAACCCATTTTATTAATTTCCTTATATGTCTATACTGGGACAAATGTTATTCTCAGCAGTACTTGGGTAGATGTGTAGCTGATGGAATTACCCTGATCTCACAGCACTGCAACAGAGGACACTTTGGCTCTCTGTGTACACAGGAATTATGGCTAACGTGACATGGTGGTGGGACTGCAGCAGCACCTGAATGTTGCTTAACGCATGGTACACTCCAATATGACACTTAATTCACAGGTTATAACATCACTCTAATAATGTGCCTTATTCAAAATGATAGAGCAAAATTTGGGGGGCTTTAAACACCCTTATTACAGCTGAATTGGGCTTTACAGAAATGCTAAAACCCCAAAAATTATTAGCTACATTCTAATATCAAGGAACAGCTTTCCCATGTTGATATTAACAAGTAGATACATGAAGAAGACAGCAGTGGAAAACAATGAGAACATATCGAAAAAAAAAAAAAAAAAAAAAGTTGGTGAACTAACTTCTTTTTCATTCCATTATTTTTAAATTAAACTTAAAATTAGCTTATTAATCATCAAAAAGCAAAAAACTACAAACCACAAAAGTTATTCATTCATATTTTGTATTATTTCACCCTGTTCTCACAAAGATCACACCTGTTTGAAGCAGACTCTACAGCAGACAAAAGGAAAGCATTCAAATGCCAGGAATATCTCCTATATTGGTATTCCTAAAAGCCTTATATACAAAAGTCTTTGTATTAAAAAAAAAAAAAAATCTGGAAGTCTTTAGGGGGACTCAACTGAAAAGAGATTTCTTCAATTCACTGTATTGCTTTCTCAAACAACAGAATAACACTGTTAGAATCTGACATTGATTTGTCTGATTCGAAGTGGGGTTAGGAAACATATGCTAGAACAAACAAGTATCAGTTCTCATGCCTGTGCTTTGAAGACACGCAAACCCCTTTCACTCCAGTTTCTGATGTGTTTACGGAAACAAATACATAATTTATCTGCCATAAGGTGTTCACTGAAGAGGTTCATGCTGTGAGGATTTCCATGGCAACTACTTAAAGAGACATAAGTGTTCATTTTTGAAATTGAAAGCCCAGGGACATGATTAGCTACGGTAATAATACCCCATAAACCACCTAAACGGAGATCTTTTGTTCAGGGCCAAGTAAAGTAACTTCCCTTTTACTGCGTGAAAACCAGCTTTCCTAAATTAAAAGAAAAACAAACCAAACAAAACAACCCAAAACAAAATACTTACATTTTTTATCAATTTTTTTACAAGAAACAATAATGCACTTACATATGCACACTTAGCTGAAATAATTACTTCCTTATATTACCTAATGGGCAATACACATCAGGTAGTCCATAAAAAGCGTACACAAAGATTACACAATGTCAACCCAAAGAGGCACAAAACCAGATTTTATAGAACTCTTCCAAATCTATTGAGATTAATTTGCAAAGAAATTCCAAAGAGATGACAAGCACTCAACGGCCATTAAAAGATTTAAAAGTACTCACCAATAGAAAAAAGCTGCAACAACAGATTGAAGCTTTGTTGTGATATAGCAGAAAAAAAGGAGAACCTAAATTAATAAACATTTTTCCAAAGAGAAGAAGAAAAAAAAAACCAAGTGACACCTACCTTAGCAAAGAGAACTGGAGCAGCCAGATCCTGTATACCTGTTTCCCTGCCCTGCAGCTGCAGCCTTGATTTTACCAGGCACAAATGAGGGACAGGAATTAAGCACCTGCATCCAATCCCAACCTGCAGACCCGTTAGAGATCACAACCAGAAAGCACAGATGCAATCCAAGGTTAATTTGTAATGGGATGGGGCTGATAGGGAACAAGCCCTAAAACCACTTGTTCCCAACTAAGTCTTCTCAGCTGTGGTCTTTATGGTGATAGCATGATCCAGTTGAATGTATACATCTCACAAAGATGATGGTACGTAACCTTTATTCATCGCTTAAGGTCATAATTTAAAAGCTCTTCTTCTTCAATACAGAGAAGTTGACATAGAGCATTAAAGAAAACTTGAATACTACACTTTATGTGATCATCTGAAAGAGAGGATTTTATATCAACTCAAGTAAAACTCCACAGAACTCCTACTTTTTATATTCTCTTAAATTCTCATCTATTTCAGATCTCCATTAAAACTGCATAACATTAATTTATTCAGGAAAGCTTAATAGTCTCCTGTTGGAAGTTTTGTCCATTAAGGTGCTATTACTGTCACTTTGTGCAAGGCCTGAACAGGTGTCTTTTTTTTCCTATAAGGGCTATTATTCGAAGCCATGCTTACAGAGGTAGTTTCTTACAATAAAAATGCCTGGAAATAAATGTTCCCTGTGATACAGCATCTCATCTTCTTATCTTCTGACTGGCCAAACAATGACAAAACCGTATTGTTCATTTTAAAGGACATTTAAGGACTCATTCATGAAGGACACAATAGTGGTGGAGAAGCGTGTCAAGGAAGAGCAGTGAGTCAGACTCTCAGCAGCTACATGAGCTGCAAGAAGCCACTCAGAACCAGGCTCCACATGAACTCCCTTTACAATTCTACTCTGCCTATTTTTAGCACTGAAAAATACTTTAAGGCTTACTCTCTTGGGCGAAAGACAGATGGCAAGATTTAAAGGGATTTAAAACCTTAAACTAAACTGTCTCGGGATTGCAGCAATAGGCAGCAAAACCTTTGCTACAGGTGCCCTTCAAATGGGATGAAGAAAAGGATGAGCTGAGCTAGAAAAGAACAAAAGCAGAGTTAATGCACAAATTCCTGTACTTGCTGATCAGCCAGTGTCCTGCAAGCAGGGACTTGGCATGAAAACCACTCCACTGCCAGAGCTAAGTGGGGAGAGGATATTTATTCTCACTGTCCCCTTCATCTATCGCTGCCTCTCAACCTGGGCCCTGGAGAATGACGAATTCTCCTTGTCTTTGTTCCACCTGAGTTCAATGAGTGCTTTTCTTGAGCAGGGGTGAAAATATTGAGTTCCTTAAAATGCTCTTGTAGGGTTTTTACTACATTCACTGTCACATGGTACATGAATAAGACATAGCAGGGTCCCTTGTGGCTTGGATAGACAGTTCTACTCCTGCATGCTCAGAGGAGTTTTCCTTTACGGTTCCCTGTTCTCTGGGAAAAAGCTAACCCTCTCTCTTCTTAGGCTTATGCTGTTGCTGGAGTCCAGGAGGGAAAAGCTGCACAGAAGGCAAATCCCACTATACTTGAGTCATCAGCAAAGCAAATACTCTGCAATGTAAGGCTCCCGTGATCAGCAAGGCACTGTAAAAACTTAGATTGTGACAATTTGTTTCCCTGAGGCTTGTAGGCTAAACAACAAGCTACAGAAAGGGAGTAAATTTTTCAGGAGGGAAAGGCATCTGACAAAAGCCTCATTAGCCCTCCATTTCCTTCACCCACAGCATATGTTTGTTTTCCTCCTAGCAGCATTTCTGCAGGTCTGTATGCTCAGTACTTATCCTAAGTACCCAGCAGTGTGAAACAAAGGCTGCATAGTCCTCTGAGTTAAAGAGTTATTGTGTTAAAACTTGGCTTTTCTAATCACTTTGATGTGAAAATTCAGGTGCCTGACTGTGAAAAAGACATCCAGAGTAGAACAGAGATGACTAAGAGAAAGATTCCTGCCACTTAATTGCTTTTGTACCAAAATATTACCTCTTGATGTGTAAACATCAAATTAGCAATATTCTCGGGGCAAGCAGTAATATAGCAATCAAGCAACTCCTTCCAGCTACATGGCAACAGCTGTGCGCTTTCCTGTCCTACTACATTTTCCTCAATATTTGTCACTCTGCACATTGAGTATACTTAAAACTACCCCTATGCTGTAGACTCTATTAAATTCCAATTATTCTATCCCTTTGTGCTAACGTCATAGCTTTGAAGCTTATCAGCACTTCTGTTTCCATTTTGTAGGGAGAGCCCTATGCCAGGGCTGGCATCAGCAACACGGGAAGTCAGTTAGCCAAAATGATACTTCAAGACCTGGGTTTATATACTGGTGGCTCTCCCATATTCCACTGGAATCTGCAACTGAAATCCAGCATTATCCAAACCAGGTTCAAAATAATCATAGTATTTCTTAGTATTAAAAAAAAAAAAAAAAAAACCAAAAAAAACAACCACTTTTAGATGAAGCAATTTTCTTTTTATACCCGTATTTCTACTTTAATCAGATCCATTTCTGCAATATTACTGTCCTGTCACTACTTGGCATATCAATATTCTTCATAATCTGAGTACTTTATCAGCAGTTTAGACATTGGGGATCTTAATTCCCACTGCAAAGAGGAAACTACTCACACTTCAGAACTGTGAGTACGGCACAAGTTTGTTCAGTAAATTGTCTTGGATTACTCTGTGATTCAAGATGTGTCTCTGCTGCTGAACAGGCAAGTGCTGGAAGTGACACTGAGAGCAGTTTCCTGTCTCGTCCCACAGCTCTGTCCTGAGGTGTTCCAGCTATTGCTCTTCAAAATTAGGGAGTACTTTGAGGGAAGATCCCTCCCAAGGACCACTTCCTGCAGGATGAATGAGGGTTTGTCTCCCTCCAGCCTTTGCCATCATCTGGCATTACCCCACCTTGGATTACATCCTCCATCACTCCTGGCATACCCTCACACCACATTCCAGACCATAAAACATGTGGTACAAGCTCCTCAAGTGCACTGTGTCCTCTCAGGACAAACACTGTCTTTTTGGAACTTCACATTTAGACCATCTTGTTTTCAATTCAAAAGAAGCTTGCACTATTATCCACAGCTCATTTCCTACTTCCCCCAGAACCACAGATCTATACATTTATCCACTTTCTGTGGTGTATAAATTTACCTCACTGTGCAAATATGCATAGCGATGCTTGAATGCCTATTTACAAAGGAAATATTGCTTCGGGGAACACAAGGGATTGTTATTCCCTGTTCTCTGAGTTCAGTCAGCAAAATCTCCTCGATGGATGTCAACAGTCAGTCACAATTTTCATCTGTAAAAATAGGAGCAGGATCTGACAGCCATACAAATTACATCTGTTCCACTGCAACCATCTGTAATTCAATCTGCAAAATATTAATCAAGTTTATCTGACATGATTTTTCCTCCATCACCAGCTCATGATGCTTATTGCTTCTTGGTCTGTTACCATTATACTCCAGATTTTTACTCTCCTTAATATTTATTCCTTTACTGTAGGAGAGATTGAGTTAGATTTATTGGACAACGCTTTTAGAGATCAATACCACATCACCTCCTCTTTAATCATTCTGTAGATATCATCTGTTTGCTATATGGCTCTCCATGGTCTGGCCTTCCTTTGCACTGCTAATAGGTTAACACACATGATATGTTTAGGTTTCACAGCACATTTCAGTGTTATAACTCCCTACACACTCAAAGATTAGCAGGTCAAGCACCATCTTGCGTTTTATGCCAATTTCTTTGTTTCGTTTTATTCTCCTGAGTTCTCAGGCCTTACTCTGAAGTCAGGACACATTTCATTTTTCCCAACAATGAAAAGAGCAAGAGTACTTCTCTCCCCTTGCCTCCTTTCTTTGAGAAAAGCTAAACACACACACTCCCAAGTATTCTAGGATACTTCCAGTATCCTAGAAGTCAGGCTTAGAATTCGATACTTTATTAATACATTTGTAGAAAGCTCTAAAAGCAGTAGAATGAAGTTCAGTGGGGACAACTGGACAACCAGGAACACACTTAAGCACAAACTAATCCACTGCATAAAAACACAGGCAACAACTTACTCTGCAAATGCTCTGCTGGAAAACACTTGGAGGTTATTGTAGATCACAAGATGAAAATGGATCACCAGCACAAAACATTAGAAAGGAAAGAATAGGCTGTACAGGGATGCACAAACAGAATCCTGGAGGAATTCCTTTCAGTCCATGGGAGACTCACATGGCTGCAGGTAAATACTTGCTTCCAGCTGTGTGTACCACATCTGAGGAGGGAGGGAGGCAATACACAGTTCCACTCCCCACCCCTGACAAACAACCAGCCAGTCAGTCTAGGTTCTTTTATTAAAATGCAACATCTGAATACTTTTTCCACAAAGATGAAGGAGATTCTGGTTCAGAATCTATGAGTCTATAAATCAAAGCACCTCCCAAAGATTCCCACTATGGCTTATGCTTCTTTTTTTAAACTTAAAATTTTGGTTTTAGAATTTAAAAACTTGTCAGCGTCAGTTTTGGGAGAAAAAAAATAATTAAACATGGGCTAAATATCCACATGAATGTTTATCTTAAGTACAGCTGTCAAAATCTGAAAGATTGTGATTAACAAAGCAGTCTCTGTATCAGATGCTTATTCTTCTTGTCATTCTTCGAATGAGACTTCAAATTAGAAAGGCTTGACCTACTCATCCCCTGATACAATTACCAAGGATGTCATAATGGACAGGGATAGAGCTGTTTCTACACAACATTTCCAAGCAAAAATCAAGAATCATAAATTAAAATTACCTCAAAGTGTCCAAAGCACCACCAGTGTTAATGCTGAATTCTAATAAAATCTCTGTAAAAGTTTTCTGCTTCTGGTACTGCAGCTCAAAAGGACCTAAATTACTGTTTTATTCCCAGAGAGACATTTACAAAACCTTGTAAAATCTAGACAAGATTCTGCACATTTGGCCACTGCTCTGCAAATATTAAGGGTGCCTAGATTCTAAAATATTTTTAGGCATGTCAGTTTAACATACAGCAAGATGTAAATTGTCTAATTTTGGCCTGACTATTTGGTCCAGCTTTTTATTAATTAAATATAAAGTAATGTCAGGTAGAGTTAGGGAAATTGAACAATTTCAATAGCAGGAAGTTGTATCAGAATACATTTCCCAAACAAAGGACACATTTACAAGATTTTGTTTTATATGATGCAGTGGCTGTAATCGCAGATGGAACCAGTTGCCTTCTGCAAAAATTTGAGAGTTTGACTCTTAACAGACGATATTGCTACTTTCAGGTACTAAAAATCCTAATGACAAAACTGGTTTAAAAATCCTATTTTGAAAAGATTAAAATGGAGTTACGTTTTTACTCATCTACTTTGAGGTTTAACCCATCCCATTTACAAAATTTACAGAGTTATAACAAGAGCTAGAGACATCTAGGAAGCAGGAAATATGCTGGAATCTATTCCTCCCTTCCTCCCTGTCTGGCTGCCAAGTATTACATGACTGAAGAGGAGCTGGAAATCCTAACTATCAGAATTAAAATTACAAACTCACTTCTAGGGTTCAAAACAATGATTGAACTAAGCTGTTGCTCCTTCCCTTTTCCCATGTTTATAACAGCATTTATTCCCTCATATTGAGTAGCAAAGGTGAAAAAATGAGACAATTTTCCCTTCTTCTACTCATCTGCATGGCCTCTTGCTGAACTGCCTGCCTGCTGCTCAGTACACGAAGCATGTAAATTCCATTTTGACACGACATGAGCTGCCACCTTGGCTTTTTTGATGGAAAAAAAGAAAAGAAATTTTAAAATTGCACTGAGGGATGATTACAGAAGGCACTCTTTCTAACTGCTGCCAGTTTTGCAGGAGTTGGCTGAGTAAAAGAAAGAGAAGTGCCTGAAACATTTGATTGTTGAGCCCTCCTGCCTTTTCCTTATCAGTAATTAGCATGAGTAGCAGAATGTGTGCACTTCCTCAATGGAAGTAATTACTGTGTAGAGCTCCAGAAGTTTTCAAACCAAAGCTTAAAAGACATCTAAATGACATACGCCTTCTGCAGGATTTCTAGAGGGACAATTTTTTCCTGTCTCCTAAAAAAAAAAAAAAAAAAAAAATTGTAACCATGTTTTTCTTGCCACAGAGATAAAAGACAGCATAATAGTGACTAGGCATGCTTCAAGGCTGGATCAAAATTTTCCTGTACTGTCATGATGAACTATCAGAGAAGCAACAGATATCCAGCCCTGCTGCCCAGATCTTAAAGCAGTTTTTCTGCCATTGATGAGTTAGGCTTTCCAAGCCAAATTTATTCCTGTCTTTCACAAATTAGCTTTTGTCTTCAGGCAGGAAAAGACTGCAGACTCTGGAAGGAAGAAAATAAGAAATTTTTAATGAGGAAAGAAACTGAAAACACCTCTAAATTTAGGTAGAACTCTCCCATTTCTGCCATCCACACCCTGCCTCCTCCCAGTTAAATACAATAACTCTGCCTTCTCCTGTCAAGACCTGCTTCTTCAAGACACGCACACACTCTTCAGTCTCAGGCAGAAGAGACCACTGAGGTCATTGTGAGGCCGGTGTTGCCTTTCAGGGGGCTGCTGAAGACAGTGAAATGCACCCAAGAGTCCTGTCTTCATGCTTGTCACTTATTTGTGAGAGGAGACCAGAAACATTTTCAGTGGAAATAGTTCATGGTATTCAACTTGGACAGAAAAAAAAGAACAAGCACAGACCGAAAATAATGTGTGAAGGAGGGAATTAAAAAAGACAAAAGTAATGAAGAAAGAGGGACAAAAAGAACTCACTGCAAATAATTACATCTACAGAAAAAGAGGCTTTTCCACTGCTTCCTACAAGGGCAAAAGGCACAACATTGAAGAGAGCAATTATTACTGGTAAATATGGAAGGATGTCATACTGCCATAACTATGAATAACTGTTCCCTCTCCAGGAACTGGAAAAGTGCAGCTAGATGTTCAAGAGAGATGCAAGTTCCAAGCCCCAGACAGTAGCGTGGGAGGCCCCAGTGCCATCCCAGCAGGTAAGTGACAGTGCTATTCTGGAATCCGTGTTCAGCATGTACCCAAATTAACAGCACCACAGAGAACACATTTCCTCTACAGTCTTCTAGGGACGTTTCAGAGACAGATGACAACATGATACCAAAATGAAGCCAAATATATCTTATTTTAAATAAGATAGACTGTTTTAAAATAGTTGAAGACTAAAAAGTCTCCTTAAAGCCATAGAAATAGTTCAAGACCATGTGCCAGAGAAACATGCTAATAAATTCAGAATTTCACCTGTGATTCAGGATCACAGATTTGGTTGATAGAGAACTTTGTGTTTTGTGTTCAGCAAGGAATGGTAAAGAAAGAGAGCCTTTGACTCAGCCTTGAGGGCACTGGGATGTATTTTGCCCCCAGAGTATGTGTGCTACATGCTGAAAGAGAGCCTCAGATACAAGGTCAATCAATATTGTCATTGGACACAACTCACTGATTTCATCTTGCTGGTGGTCTCTATCACAATAAACAAAATAAAACAGTTTTTGAAAGGGACCAGAAAAAGCTAGGTACTTCATTCCCATTCAGGTCTTTGGGGAAAGTATCTAAGTATCATTGAAAAAAGATCAGATTAAAATGATCGAGGCTTTTCCTGTATTTGTAAGTGGGAGCAGTTTTTAGGGCAAGCTGTTATTGAACAGTCATGGCAGATTTGTGGGTCTGGGTCTTCTGGCTTCAGGGTACAATTAATTTATAAATATAATTTGAGACATAGGCCAGTTGCAAAATTACTCATCTGCCTCCTCATGGATGACCAGGCAAATTATGGTTTTATTTTACTCTCTGTAATTAAATTGGTTAACTGAAAACTGAGTGACTCATACTTTCTACAGAAAATTTTATCATATTGTTTGCTACTAATATTTTTCCCTCCCTTCCCTCTTCAAAAAGTTTGACATGGTTGGATTTGGTGGATCCTTTGCCTTTTCGTTCAGTTCATGGAAAAAGGTAGCTGGATCAGATCTCCTGTTCAATCACCCAGCACTTCCTATTGGTATTTCCATGTTAACATCAACAGCTACATGAATTCTTAGCCTTTCTGTACCTCTGTGTAATGCTAAACCGAGCACAAACTCTGAAAATGTCTCCTTGCTCCATTCTTTTCCTGGAAGGGGATTCATTAATCACCCAGACAGATGGGCTCACATTTTGTACTATTATCCTACAGGACACTGCTTTCTTTGGCTTTCACATTCATTATTGCTAGTGTTTGGGGCATAGCAGGTATGCTGGACTTGTGCAGCATCCAAGTGTCTCCTTGAAAAATAGCGTGGTCCTGAAAGAATCTCTATCTGCTCTGTGAGTGCCTTCCCTGAGATCCTTCCAGCCTTTTTCTTCGTGCTTGTGTCTGGAAAGAAATTAAATTAAGGTTGTGAGTATCTGGCCACATCATTTCTGAAAATGCTTCTGCCTGAAAGCGCTGTATGCTTGCAGCCCTTATTAGCACGTGCTGCACAAATGTGTGTATAGCCTCCACCCTGTGTCTCAGTCAACCCACCTGGCTCAGGTTTTGCTGCCTCAGAAGGTGACATTTAACTTCCACAGGAGGATCTGGGGACTCCAAAGGTGTAATATGCAGGTACAATTTAGGTCAGACAGAAGCTTGGTTAACTATGAACTTGGGACGGCATATTTCTCTGCTCCCCAGTTCTCAGTGTTAGCAAAGCCAGGTATCCATCCCCGGGAGGGATGAACTCTGTGGGTCATTTGCTAACTGTCACTTTTTGAGGGATCAAACAGTAAATAACATGACCGTATGGAGAGATGTCTCTTTATGGAGCCTACAGGACTGGCACACCCAGTATTAACCTAGCTCAGAAGTGAGGAGCTGCAAACAATCACAGACTGTTAGATTTTAGCTGAAATGAATATTTTTTTAAGTCAAAGTTGCTTCTTAGCCAGCCCTCTCAATCTTAGATATTAATACTTTTACCACCACACTCCTTCCACTCCCAGAATCATAGACTACAAATTGTCTCAGTTTGGGGGGCATATTTGTTGGTGTTGGAAGTTACTGTTCTGGATTCCAAGCACACAGAAGCCATTCCTTCAGCAAGAACTACTACCAAGGAGCTTTATCTTGCCATACAACATGCTGCAGGGGATTTCCTATACTGCTCTTCAAAGACACACTGTCCTTCCTGAATGGGTGAAGAGTTGCCTCCTAAGTGAGCAAAACCAGCTGAGAGGAGATAAGATTACTCCACAGATAAGATTGCCAAACTTGCAGAAAACTGGCTGTGAAAACAGAGATATCAGAAAAATCCAGAGACCCTGAGAACAGGATATTAAAAATCAACCTTCAGACTTACCTACGATGCATGAGTTTTACAGTATCCCATAAAAAATGTTCTTCCTTTCAATGAGAAGTTTATAGGGAGAGATCATATCTTTTACTAGAGCAACACAGATAAATTCTGCATACTCTTCAAAGCCTCAACTCAAGGTAGTGATTTCCTGTCCTCAGACTAAATATAGGGTCCTCCTCTAGTTCCTTTTGTCCCCATTCTATTTGATTAGTGGTGCACACAAACTACCAGGTGTGCCAGACACAGCTCCTACCTGGTGTCCATGCTATAAGCCTGTGACCCAGAACAATTTTTTGGGAGCCACAGCGGAGGCCATGGTGGCATGGCATTGCTCCTAATGGCACATCAGAGCAGAGCACACCACAACAGAACCCCGTGCAGGAGCAGAGAAAGGCAAGCTTTCCTGTCAGAGGAAATCCCAGCAAGCTGATCACAGGAGGGCAGCAGCCTGTGACATCCTTCACAGCACTGGTGTCACACGAATGACAGAGAGATGAGGATCCTCAGCGCCATCTGTTTTGACCGACTGTTCCACTCTTGTGCGCTGAATTACAAATGCAGACAGAGCCCAAGGGAACTAATTAGTTCCCTCCAGAAGAGAGCTGGGGAGTGAATTAACATATCCACAAGCTTGTACAATCAGAGAACCAGCAACCAGGTCAGGAAGCTGTGTTCTATGACAGCAGAGATAGACCCTTCGTCATCTCTTTTTGCAATGATATCCACCAGTCCCGTAAGGAAACAGCCACTTACAGCTGTCAGTAACACCAAGGTAGCACCATTTGCTTAAAAGAACAGATGCTATACTATATTCTCTTTTTCTTTCTTACCTACCCCCCCTACGTCAATAAAAGAGATAAATAATTTTAGTCAGATCTCTGATTGCTATGAGTGGGATACAAAGGCACAAGTAACAAGCAATAGGACATGGGGATATGACCTCAAGTTGTGCCAGGGAAGGTCTAGGTTGGATATTATGAGAAATCTGTTCACTGTAAGGATTGACAGCACTAGAACAGGATGCCCAGGGAATTGGTTGAGTCAGCATCTGAGGGGGTATTTAAAAGCTAGGTAGATGTGGCACTTAGAGATATCCTTTAGTGATCAACTTGGCAGTGTTGGGTTAATTGTTGAACTCACTCTTTTCAAGCCGAAATGATTCTGTGACTCTAAGTGATAAACAGTGAAGGACAGACAAAGCATTAAAGATGTGGGATTTCTTAGGAAAAAAAAAGTTACAAGTAGGAAATGCAGGTTTACTTAGCTCCTTCCATGAGAAGAACATTTAAACTCTTCTGTTGACTGATTTTGTAAATTGGAAGCAAAATACCCAGTAAAAATTGTGACTGAACCCAAGCATGGTGGGAGCTGAAGAACGAGGAACCATCCAGCAAGTTCCACGAGTCCCCACTGTGTTGCAGCTGGAAGTCTGGTGAGCAAGGCTGTGAAGAAGAAATTATTAAACCCATGTGCAATTCACATCATTTTATTTAATCTGGCAAGACACCAGTGTATAATCAAAACAGTCTGGGCCCCTGTGCATTTTTGTTACCTGTGCATCTGATGGACAGGTCCAAGAAGAGAGGTACAAGAACACCTTCCCTACAAGCTTTGTCTCCCCTGGATCTTCAGATAATCATGTTTACAACAGCAATGCAACTGTCTCTGTCTTACAGCTACTGTTATAAGCAAAAAAAAAAAAGAGTTGTGTATTAATATTTTTGCTACACAAGAGCACTGTATTGACCCAGATTAACTTCTTCTACATTTTCTTTACTGATTAAAGGGTTTGAAAACTTTATACCCATGTGGTTGTTTTTTCAGTACTATACCAGTTTCATTTACAACACACAGACAAAGCTAATTTCTAGACAGTTAACACCACTATTTTTTTTCTTATATTTCTACCATTTAGAGTCCATAAGAGCACTCCTTCTCTAGGAAAACACTGTATCTATCTCCCTCAAGTCTCATTTTATTTGGTTTGCTGTCTGATAAACATGACAGACATTTACCATACCCTTACAGTTTTTAAATACTTAGCTTTTTAGAATGAGGAGCCTGTAATCCACAAGCTGTAAAAGCTTGTTGTATACTGAACATAAAGACCTTTGGGAGATAAATTACCATAATGAATACCTCTCAATATAAACATATACCTCCCCCCCGCCACCACTAATAAGAGCTGTAAATTATATTGAAGTATGAACTGAATTAGTCATATATAATTATCACACATATGACAGGCAGCGACAGTCCTGTTACGTGTTCTTAGAAAAGAGAGATAATTTATACTCCTTCTTAGGCCGAAGAGGGAACTGCTTTCTGAATCTGATGTGTTTCCAAGGCTGAGGGATTTATTTTTTTCCCTACCAGGCATTGAAAGTCTTTTTTAGATTTAGCCCTGCTTCTTGATGAAATCCAATCTCACAAACACAAAATAAGCTTGCTGAGAGGGAAGTTATTGAAACAATTAGATAGCTGGAAGCCTCTGTTAGATAGAGATATCAAGATATTTTATAATCCTGAATTATTTCATGAAATCTGAGGAGAAGTGAAGGAGTCAGTTTGCCTCCACAGAATGGCAGGCATTCTTGTGAACTATTTACACCAAATTTTGAGCAAAATTAGTGGGAGTTAAAGACTCCCTTCAGCTCCCAGAAAAGCTCAGCATCTTGCAGTAAACTGTAAATGAGCAAGAGGATAAAATATCTCTCTTACTCTGTATTTCAGTGCTTTTAGAACAGTTAAATATAGGCATACTGGCTTGATAGAATAAGAAATGCATGTTACCTCTGCCAGTGGTATGAAGACTGTCAATTTGGCAGCTTTCGAGGGTATAATTTTGTACATGAACTTTTATCAAGAAAGTTTCCTATTCTAGATCAACAGTGGAAACAGTACACAGAAATACATGTAGTCGCCAGCATCTCTGTACTTTCTTCTCTGTGTGACTCATGTCTCAAAATAGAAGATATTTTATGCCTCTGAGATCCTTGGGCTTTCTACTCTAAATTTTCAGCTTGCATGTCAAATACGATTAGTGTCAAACATATGATGGCTGTTTCTGAGACCATGAAGGTCCAGTCAACTGATCATTAACTTTTAGCCAATTGTTTTCACTGGAATTGTTGGGCCTTTTACATCTTTCCTGGGCAGATAAAGCTGTTATCAGTTCATGTAACACAGGAGTGGTCAGGACCCTCAGTAAGGCAGCACAATTTATAGGGTGCTGGTGTAGAAATAGATGTGAAAGCATGACCATAGGAACCAACAATTTCCAGATCTGGGGCCGTAATTTTTATCTCTATGTTTGCACGAGTCATAGGTCATCCCACTCTGGAGTTGGGGATTTATTTATTCCTGTAAGGTACTACACGTAATAGACATTAGTATATGAAAATGACAAATCATGTAGGAAAAAAACGATTGCAAGAAAATGCACAGATTTTCCATCTATTTCCTTACTGCCATGGTTTAACCCCAGCCAGCAATCAAGCACCACTCAGCTGCTTGCTCACTTCCTCCTGGTGGAAAGGGGAAGAGAATTGGAAAAGTGAGAAAAACGACAGGCTGAGATAAAGACAGTTTAATAGGTAAAGGAGATAAAGACAGTTTAACAGGTAAAGCAAAAGCCCCATGTGCAAGCAAAGCAAAACAAGGAATTAATTAATTCACCACTTCCCCTGGGCAGGCAGCTTTTCAGCCATCTCCAGGAAAGCAGAGCTCCATCACATACAGTGGTTACTTGGGAAGACAACATGCCAGCACTCTAAACACCTCCCTTTCCTTCTTCTTCCCATAGCTTTTTATGCTGAGCATGATGTCTCGAGGTGTGGGATATCCCTTGGGTCAGTTGGGGTCACCTGTCCTGGCTGTGTTCCCTCCAGCTCCTTGTGCCCTCCAAGCCCCCTCACTGGTGGGGTGAGGAGCAGAAAAGGCCTTGGCTCTCTGAGTGATGAAAACATCCCTGTGTTATCAACACAGTCTTCGGCAAAAATCCAAAACACAGCTCCATACTGGCCACTGTGAAGAACATTAACTCTATCCCAGTCAAATCCAGCAGATATATATTTAAATTACCATAAATATCCACCCATTATTCAGTGTCTTCAGCTCCTCAGACAAATCAGGGTTGGGGGATGTTGGTTTTCAAGAGGTCAAATTCTGAGGATTTTTTCACACACAATTACCCTCAAACTAAAATTTCATTTAAAAAACCTACAAGTATTGAACTGTTTATTTTTCGTTTCTGTTGATTAAAGTATGATCTCATTTTTTACTCTGCCTCTTTCATACTCTTAATAAACTCATGCCCTGTGGTGCCAGTGACTTTTACAAATCAACTTCTCAACTATCCATCAATCTTTACACAGAGCATTAATGTTTTATTGTTCTTGTTCTGCTAGTAATGATTTTTCACTTCCTCTGCTGATTTTTTTTATCAAAAGTAATTTACAGCACTCTTCATCAAGATGAGACTTTGCCAATTCTAAATACATGATATGTGTGTTCTCTGCCACTTGGTCAAATCAGAAATTTGACATATGCTTTGCTGGGTTTAAATCAAGCCATATTAGGTAATAAATAAAAAGGTCCTGTAGGAATTTCCTTAACCATTTACATACAAAGAAAAATATTATTTAAATCCCCTAAAAGTCTGGTTTTCTGTAAAATGCTTTTGTAGGTAATTTTTTTTATGTACAACTGCATGAAATAGCTTTTAAAAATGTCTTATAATGCTATGATCTGAAGTATTTAAAAAAACCAACAAGTTTCTTAGTGCATCCATATAATTTGTCACTACAAAACAGTCACTTTGGAAATTACTAAGTTGATTATGAATAACTTGTAAGCTGTTTAGAATCAATATGGATCAACACAAACACTTACCTGTCATTTCATTTATTTTCTGTTCTACAAGAAGCAGTTCTGAAGTTCTCTGAGACCTCACTTAAGAGGGGATAGGCTTTGCCAAATGTTTACCAAATAACTGGCATAGATATCACCTTCAATTCCTTGCTGTGCAATAGAAGTGAGACTGTTTCCTTTCTAACACACTAGTTTGTGTCTAATAAGATCCTTGGATAGCTTTTTACTATAGGTATTGTATAATATTGTTTGATCAAGAATGACAATAAAATTATAAAAATAATACCTATTAGATCTTTCCAGAAATAATTTGTAACCATTTGCTAAATGCTCAGAGAATAATTTATGTCTTTTTTTTACATTACAGCAACCAGAAAGTCAGCTGGTTACACCCATCTTTTAACCTGAATGTGCTTTATAACATTTTTAATGCTTAAACAGTATTTGTTAACTTTTCTAAACTTACTATTTAAATTTGAATGTATTTGAAATATCGTGTAGCTTGAAAGTTTTTCGGAGCTGAAAGCAAGAAATTATCTCGTTCCTTGGCAGAGTCGTTGTAAAAATGCCTTTTTCTGTCCATCTCCCTGCAGTTTGAGAAATAGGCTGAGGAGATCACAGACAGTTAGTGCTTCTTCCTTCAGACCCTGTTGCCAAAAAGAAGTCTACAGAAGAGAGAGTTTCTTCTGGCAGTGTGTAATCCTTGAATTTTGAACAAGCTTGACATTTATACTATATAATTAGGAGTAGCAGCTATGTTGCTATGCTGCTTTTCCCATATGCTCCAAAAATCCAGCATCAGAGACTGAAAGTTCATGACACCACGATACATTCAATAACCCACCTTCACTAAAACATAATATTCCCTTCTCCTTTGTGTTAGACAGTCATCCTTTTTCATTACAGGGAACGTTGCCAGATGGAGCAATGGAGGAGCTGGAGTGCAAAGGTGTGTGGGAGGGGAACTGGTGCAGAGGTGAGTTATCAGCTCACAAGGTGCAGCACGAGGACACAGATTGGGCACATGACCAAAAACTACATTTGAAAAAAAACCCAGAGAAATTAAACAAACAAACAAAAACGAGCCTACACTATAGCTCTTTTTGGCAGTGCACTCTTTCTCTGATCCACGGGCTCCTTAAAGTGTTTGATTCGACAGAAATGGAAAGCAAAGCTGCAGCTTTGACCTACAGAGAGCAAAGACCTACAGATCTACATGCTGCCTCCAGCAGCAGCTGAACCAGCATCAATCAGAAATGAGAAGCAAAGAAAACACAGTCCCCATATCATTAAAAATCGCCCTAAAGAAATATTTGAAAGAATCTGCCTGAAACCATGGGACCTTCCACACAACTTGTCCTGTTGCTTACTCTGTTCTGTATCAGAATGTATTCCTTTCATTTCAAAACTCTGCACAGATTTGCTACGAGGATGCTTATACATAATACTAATATTCAAATGTCCTGTATTGCATCCAAACATGCTAAACCCTATGACAGAGACAACATCCCTTGGAAAGAAGGTTCTTATGAGCAAGAGCATGGTGTTCACAGAGATCAGAGGAGCATGGTTCCTTTCCTACCTTCACTAGAGATGCCCCGTGACCAGTTAAACTTCCCCAGTCTTGTGCCACTGTACATTTACACTGTGGAGACAATATTGGTTATCTATGAAGCAAAAGCTTTGTGGGGCATAAATCCTGGGAGAAGAGATAGGAATGCAAATTAGCTTGTTCGAAAAGAGTCTCAATTATTCTTTAAAATAGAATAAATTAAGTCCATGGTCAGTTCTGTAAAAAAACTGCTGCTGTCAAAGTGTTACACCAAGGTCAGAATTCAGATAACCTCAGCTTTCAAATAGTCCCTGAACGCAAAAGATGTAGTTCAGTCATAACCTTGATGTGCAGAAAATGCATTTCTCATGAGCCCTTCTGTCTGCATACGACCCACCAAGTAAAGACATGACAAAAAAAAAAAATTTTATCAGAAAATAGAGAGTTTGGGGTATATGTGTAAAATTCAGATTATTTCACTCACTTTTACCACTACAATAGTGTTTTTTATTTTATAGCACCGAAGAAGCTCAGCTCCTTTAGAGTGGCATTAACTGGAATTTGGTTTTGGAAGACCTAAAAGTTTTTCATATATTCAGGACTTAAAGTGAAAAAGAAAAAAAGTAATTTAAAAGCTGAGATAGAAGGATTTTATTAACATCAGCTGGCCTTTTTCATGGCACACAAGGAAAGACAGTAGGACTATCTTAAAGGTAAATTAATTAATCTAGCTTCCTTTAATATTCTCTAAATGCTAACAGGATCTTCAATGATATTAAATGCTAGGGGAAATATATTGTTTAGAGCCTGTCTGTGCACAGAAAAATTGCTTTATTCACATCTCTGAGTATTGATGCAATCACAGCACTATTGTAGACTAATTACAAGATGAGAAGCAAATTGAATTATACCAGTGCAAATTCATTCAAATAACACTTCACGAGGAATAACTAAGTTGGAGGAGAAGATTAAAAAATCGTACCCAGGAAAACCTTTTGTGCCAGGAGAAAAACTGTGTGCAGACCAAACCTTCAGAACGTGGGACTTAGGAGGTCTCATCACTGCTTATTTCACTTTTCTTTTCTTTTAGAAAAATTAATGGAAGTAAATGCACATAAATGAGGATATTGGTCCTAAAAGTCACCCTCATCTTTGAGATAGCCATCTTCAGGTCTCACTGCTATATGAAGATACTATTAAAGGAGGATAAGTATTTTCATTTAGTGGTTATTATTTCATATGCTGTCAGTAGCAGGACTGTTACAACGCTGTTCCTGCCCACCATCTCTCAGTGTTTGGCAGCTTCAGTGCTGAAGCACATCCTTTGAGCCTGATGATATCCCCAGGGACAAGGTAGCACAGCTAAATACATAAATAATTAGGGACATTGAAATAGTGACACCGACCTTTCTGAGACTGATGTACGGGGAACTAAAAAGTGACTGGTATCTGATAAGTAAAGGGAAAGAAAATTCAGGGACATGCTATAGTTTGCTGCAATATACAGGGCCAGGAAGCTCACACACAGATCCAGATCTTTCAGAGATCCTCAGGGAACCTTTGTGCAGAGAAAGAAAGAAAAAATGTAGGGCTCAGTAGGGTGCAAACCCCTGCAGCCAAATGCTGGCAAAGGTCTCAAGCCCTAGGGACCACTCTGCGTTCTGAGAATTCCAGATACCTGCCCATGCCTCACTCCTGTTTCTCCCTCCCCGCAAAAAGGGGGGAAAGGGAATGTGTTACTTTGTCTAATGGCTATTGTGTGATGCTCTGGTAGGAAGGAGCACTTAAAAAGAGAACACCTGTCAAATCTCTTACACTGATTAGTGCTCAAAGTCTCACAGGGCAGAAGAAAAAAGGTTTGAGAAGTCTGCATTAGTCAACAACTAATTTCGAAACGGGAGCTGTAAAAATCGATGGAATTATGGGTGGAATGAATAGCAGAAAACAGGCTACGACAAGCAATCAGTGAGCCAGCAGTTAGAAAAGCACATTATACTGCTTTCACCACAATGGTCTGAGGAGGGACTGACAACGGAAGTGCTGGAATGATCAGAAGGGGGTACAGTCCCTTCACAAACAAAGTAAATGAGAAAGAAAACACACAATCATTTCTCTCCTGAGCACCAGTAGAAAACAAAGTAAAACAGAACAGCAGGGAAAAAATAAAAAATGTGCATCATTGCCTGTGAAAGCCGTGATGACCTCAGACTGTGCCTAGCCTCAGAGAGCACCTGCTGTGTGAATTGCTTGGGCTTTTATTAAAACTTCAATTAATGTAAACAGTTGTAATAATGGAACAAAAACTGAAAAATGGTTATATACAGCCAAGACACAGTCCAATAATCCTGTTTACTTTCTCAAGCAAAAGCCTAATAAAAACAACAGAGTGTGCCTGGACAGGAAGGGCTGAGGGTGTAGCAAAGCGAGACAGGACGTGCAGGTGGTCAGTCTGGTGGTCAGTCTCTGCAGTTGGAGCACACGGGCTCCAAACCCATGTACAGTCCAAAACCACCCATGTGACCAAAAAGCCACCTCTGACTCTGAGGCAATTTGCTGTTGAAGTGCAGCTGAACACAGTTGTGTGCCCTGTGCCCTCACGGTATCTCACTGCCACAAGTATTTGGTGCATTTTGGCACCAGGTACAGATGTCCCAAACTGCAGCAAGGGCCCAACCTCTTCTGGCAGGTCCTAAACAGAAGAGGCAGGTGATGCCTGAATAGAATATTCATTCATATGCCTGAATTTCTCTCCTTCTCTAGAGGTATTCAGCTGAGAAAGATCTTCCTGCAATAACTTCTTGCTTTATGGTCTCCTGCAAATAGAGCTCTGAAACAGGATGTCAGAGGAGGCATAAATGTCGCAGAGGAAACTATGTCACAAGCTAAAGATCTTGGAATGAAAACCCCTCCAATTCCCTAAAGCTCCAAGAAAACATAAGCATCTCTTTGCCATCTCCACAAAAATCATGCAAACAAATAATTTGAAACATAACTTAACTTTACTCAGAACATGAGCACAGGAGGAGACAACCCAGCTGACCAACTAGACACATCAAACATCTGCCATATTGTGTTGTCCAGCAGTAGAAGGTGATCAAAACAAAAATCTGTGATGATTTCAAACAATCCATAACATGTTTGGGGGTTTTTGTTAGTTGTTTTTTCCAAAAATATTAATATTAGCTGTTGGTTGCAAAGCCTTGTTGTCCAAAAAAAAGATAACTTTATCTTTCCAATTCATCATCTGAACAAATTAATTCAAGGCAGGGAAGTAATTAAAATGCAAAATTAAAACAGAGACAATATTCTTTGTGTTCGCAGCCCCCAATGTGGTTTGGAGTTAAGTTCACATGGGCTTATGCTGGCATGATCAAAGGGAAAAAAAATTGTAGTTAAAAGTGTGTGTCAAATCATAAAGCTCACACAACTGGGAACAGCATTGCTCCATTTGTGTGTTGCCCCAAATAAAATATTCAATAGAAAACATGATCAGAAATCAGCCATGCCATAGAAGTGCAAGACATAAGGATTATTTTTACATCTCATGATGGCTTCTGCCCCAATTAATTAGGTTCTTTAATTAAAAAAAGAAAAAAAAATGGAAAAAGTTTCAGTATCCTTCATAACTACATGAATAAAATTGAAATTGGAGCTTAAACTCATTTTGTTGATTTAGAGGCCAAACTGGCTCATGAAGCTGTCTCCCCGGTACCTCCACTGGCAATACTGCAGGCAGTTTTTGGAGAAAATCAGGGTGAATTTCACACTGCATGGCACTGGCAGCCTTTCCAGAGCCGAGGAAGGCAGGACAGCTTCCTTAGGGCCTGTGGGAGGCAGCCTTGCTGCTTATTGCTTCAGAGGGTTTCCAGCGCAGGAAAGAAAAGATCATCTCTCTGTCTTCCCCCACATCCAGGCACATACTGAGAAGAAAAGAAAGCCTAAGAAAAGCCCAAACCCACTGGATTATCATGTGCTTTCTATGATATTTATAGTTTTACTATTTAATCCCTGTATGCGTTGCAAGTTTGCAGTGAATGTGTTAAACCTTAAGAGAAGCCACTTGGATCAGTGTCACCCCATCTCTCTTTCACAACTGAACACATTTCAATTAAGAAGACAATTTGATATTCAAAAACTTTCACTGGGATTTATGTGCATAAAATTAATCTCATTGATGGTGCCATGTGGGCCCTTTTGTAACTTCCTTTGGTTAATTAGGGTCACTCTTTTACAAAATTAGCTGGTTTTTACACTTCCTAACACTTGCTCTTCCCAGCACTCTAGGGTAATATATTTCTTCACCACTACTTCTAAGACAGCAATATTGGAGGAAGAAAGAAGAATATTAAGAATATCTTAGGGCAACAATGCTACAAAATACTCTGAGTGCCATCCTGTAGATGAATTTCAATATTCTATAAACACACATATGCACGCTTCTTCAATGACTGACCAAACCATTAAGGATGTAATTTTGTGTCTAAACTTTTCCCAAGATTAACTTTAAATGGTTGAGCAGTAAATATAAACATCAGCTGAGCCTAATTCTGAAGTTTTTGTTGCATTTTTACATCCAGGGTCTTGGCTTGCCAATCACACATTCCAGCTGGATTGTAAACATGCTTCATCCAGCCTGATGTTACTCAAAGAGAGCTGTGAGTAATTTGGAAAAGGTGTTTTTTTGTACCTGTTTGAGAAATCTTGTGTACGCTGTAACTTCCCTGCATGCATGGACTTTATAAACTGCTATGGTAATTATTGCTGTACCTAAAATACAGTGAGACAAAAACAGTTCAAAGAAAGTAAGAACTGGTGCTGGTGAAACCATCCTCTTAAACT
Source organism: Pachycephala philippinensis (assembly GCA_013397055.1). NCBI lineage: Eukaryota > Metazoa > Chordata > Aves > Passeriformes > Pachycephala > Pachycephala philippinensis. The sequence goes on along the minus strand of VWZT01010274.1, from coordinate 199,576 downwards.
TGATAAACCTTTACAGTACGATCCAAAGCTGTCTATTAACAAACAACTTCTGCAGCAGTTCTGAGCTGTGCTGTGAAAGGCAAATGCTCCTCTATATTTTAGACGTGGATTATGCTAAGAAACCATTCAGTCTAATCCTTCTGTTGCTGTTATGTCAAATACACTACTGTTAGATCAAACTTACTGCAATTTCCTTCTGCTGCATCTCAAAATTGTCTCAAGAATTAAATCCATACAGAAACACTGAGCTCCGAGTGGCTTAAGGGCACAGCATGGGCCCTGCACACGTAACACTGCACAGCAAAGATCACAGAGTGCTCCCCATGGTGAAGAAGCCCAAGAACCTCTGTCCCTGGCTTTTCACAGCTGCTAAACTACCAAAGTAACGGGTTTGGGGGTTCCAAACTGAGAGAACTGTAGAAAAGTTTTTTAAAGGTGAAATCATCATTTTCTTACTCCCTTCTTCAAAACAGAGGTCTTAATTCACACTCTATGACAAAAATCCACGTGTCTTTTCTATTTCAGTTATTCGTTTCTATTCAAGAATTTCTTCTGGTTTTCTAACAGCTGTGATATATAATCATAAAAACCAGAGTTCTTCATGTCACAGATGAAATGAAGAGAAATACTGTGATAAATACTTTGAAAATAAAGAGTGTTTTTCTTATTTCTTCTGACAACTGAAGAAAAAGGGGATATTCCAGAAGACAACATACCTGAAATTAATGTGTAAGAACACATTGTTTTACAAAGGACAGACATGCCTGTAAAACTAATTTCTCCTAGATAGCTTCAGCTTCTAGACATAGCTAGACTTCCTATAAAACTTAAGTTCGTGCCCCAGTCCATAGTTACATTGAACCTTTTGGAAATAAGACCATATCCATGCAAATGGTATCTGCTACCGTAAGGAACAAAGAATAAAGTTTAGAACGGTTTAGAAAGGTTCCTGGGGAAGCAAATATTTAAATGTGGAAACAAAATAGGTTTAATCACCAAAAATTTAAAAAGATGTTGCAACACTAAACGTTTTGTCTCAGGGAACAGCCTGGTACACCTGGTGAGGGAGTGCAAGGAGTCCTTCTCTCTTACCTGGCTTCTTAGCTAGAGACTTCCTCCGATGCAGCTGTTGGTGCCACTTGTACAAAGAACTGAACAGAAACCTGTGGGTGTTAGTGTATTCCAAAGCGAGCCAGATGCCTAAATGCTTTGCCAAATGGCTCTCCGAGGACTACCCTGTACTTATGGACAACAAACACTGAACTACAGATGTAGAACCTCACATAAAGGGAAGCACTTGTTGGTGTTGGGCCAGTTCTCACTGGATGAGGCTGAATGAAAATAAGAACAAGATTTATTGTTTTACTGCACCTGTGGTTTTGTTGGAGACCTAAAAACAGTACAGCCAGGTTTTGCATTCTATGGCAATGCTTTATTGAACTAATTAATCATTAGTCACTTCTCTTAACAGTTTGAAGAGGTCTGTCATACTCACCGTGACTCATAATTTGCATATAAACATATCACATCTTGGAACTGCACTGCTCTTCCTCTACAGCTCACTTCACAGACTCTTGGCTAGAAAACAGCTGAATTTACCAATGATTGGGACCGATAGCAAGGACAGTGATGATGAATCCAGGAAAAACTCCAGAATGGCAGCAACAATTGAAAGGACAAGTGGACGTTGTGCAGTTTTGATAATTCTTGACCCTGTGCTTGACAGTGGGCAGATTGCTTTGAGCATCTTTTGTGCTTTTATAGGAACAGCCAGAGATCAAGCACCATACACCTGTTCAGCAGAATCATTGCTAATTTCTTACTGATGATTAGTCTGTCATTTCACGTGCAGTACAACCTGGAACTTTGGATTTCCAAAGATTTTTTCTCTGCAGTTTTAATCTGTTTCCATTGCCTCTGAGCAGAACCAGGAGTGTTGTATTTCCTGCTGTCATCTCATTAGACTGGTTATTTATAGTGGTTCATCTGCACCAGCTGTTGAATAAAATATCAATATTCTGAACCTCTGTGTCATTGCCATGAAAGCTTTTCATTATGACAAATCTTGTCAAAATTACATACCTGACCAGTAGGATGTTGTATATCATAAAACTTTGGTTTTGGTTTATTTTCTGCTTTTAAGGTGTTTTCTTCAGTATTTTCTGCATCACCTCCAAACTGAAGCAGCTGGCTGAAAGGAACAGAATCCAAAGTGATATAAAGTGCTAATAGGCATTGTTCTTCATTCAGTGTTACACACATTGCCTGCTTCTTTCCTCTTCTTTTTGTTCTGATTGGCACTGGGGAAAGCATTACAAAAACTTGGTATTGCAGTCCCTTCTTCCATGCCTCAATTGCTTTTACACACCTAAATAATGTGCCTGAACATTATGCATTGCTTTTAAAGTCCAGGTTCATAANAAAAAAAGGGTGGGGGGGGAAATAAAGCTACAACTATTTAGAGAGACCCCTGTAACAGATGAAAATGTGAGTTCAGCAAGAAAGGTAGAACAAAGACTGCAGTCTCTCAAAGTATTAGTGTTGTGGAGCTAGAGCTACTTCAGAATTGTGTTTGCATCCCCCTATCATTCCTGATTTTTATTTACTAAATTAAAAAGGGCTTTTGGGGTTTTGGATACAATATGGCATCATGGATACATGTGTAATTTGTGTACAATAAGGCATCATGGCCCAGCTGTTCAGAAAGAAAGGAGGATGAGGGAGTCCTTGGTTAGCATTTATAGTCCTTTCCCAGCAGATAAAACTTTGGGCAAGTCAAGTGGTGTCAGAACGTTGAATTGTCAAGTGGTGTCAGAATGTTGACTTGGCTCCACTTAATTTGACATGCATTCAGCTAATGCTGTGTTTGACTTTCTGTGACGTTAAGGTCTCAGATGAAATCTGAGGTGCCCAAACTTGGAGTCTAGTCAGCACAAACACCACTTTAGTCACTAGAGAGTCAGCAGCATGTCCCGAGGGCGGTACGTACCTCAGAGAAGTGGACCTGTCTCCTCAGACTGCTTATCTCCACCTAATGATTGCAGAGGAGATCTAGCATGACTCAGTTCCTGACACAGAGACCTCACCTAAATTGCTGATGGTAGGTAGGGTGAACAGGAGTGTAAATGTCATTACCTCTGAAGTCCCAATCTCAGAGGGACTCAGCTTTCATTTAACAGGAGGGGGAAATTCTTTTTAGAAGAGCTAAGCACTATACAAAAACTAAAAATGTGGCCAGTACACCACTGTAAGTACAGGAAATCTATCCAACTAAGTCTGTCCCAAATACTATTCAATCTTTCTTTGACAAATCCAGACGCAGAAAATTAAATCTGTCTCTCAGGAAGCCAATAGAACTGTTGCAATTATCTTCAATTAATTCAGAATTTCATTTAGGAAACCAAGGTATGAGATGAAAACCGATGTATAATAAACAGGTTTTGAAAAGCACTTTCAATAAAGAGGCAGTGTTGGACAGGGCTTTAAATGACCTGGTCTAGTGGAAGGTGTCCCTGCCCATGGCAGGGGGATTGGAACTGGATGATCTCTGAGGTCCCTTCCAACCAAACCGTTCCATGGTTCTATGCTTGACATACAAAATGAAAGGGTGGTCCAAGCACAGAACACATATATTAAAAGAGGCACTGAGGTATGAAGCAGAAGACAGAATGATAAAACAAGAGCATATGTGAAGAGATGAGCACTGGCAGAAAAAAGAGGAGCAGGGTTTTGAAGGGATCACTCCAGACTGACACTCAAATACTAAGATCAGAATATGGCTTCTTATTCTGCCTTGGTTACCAGGAAAAAAAAAAATAAAAAAAAATTAGGTTTCCATGAGTTGATTATCACAATATAGAATCAAGCCAAACTTCTTAATCCAAATTTGCCACGCTCTTTATCCAGTGTAGAATGAACAATGTACAAACCACTTGTTGAATAACAGATTGTGAGAAGCCAGGTCTGAGTCCATTTTTACCTAATCTTTAGAAAACAGCTAAATAGCAGGAGCAGTTTCTCTTAGGAAGCATATATCACATTGTGCGTTCTCGTCTTTGAATCATGCAGAAAATAATGTGGGAGTACAGTTTTGTTGGTATCACTAGCAGATCCAGCTCGGGTTCCACAGGATTTTCCTAGAGCAGCATTTCAGTTCCATTAGCATTGATTAACCTGGTATTAACTCGGTATTTACCTGGCATTAAGTGAGAATTCTCACATGGTTCATTTAAAGATCACAGCATTTAAATTTCGCATATGGCTGAACTCTTCTTACCTTTTCAAACATTAGAAACCATGTGTCATCTCTTGCTTTAGTGACAGTCAACATTGCAAAGTCACTGGAGCAATGTCAAATTATATCAGTTATGAAGCTGGCCAAGGTTCAAGAGTAATTTAAAATTGTCATAGAGCAGGCAATAGTTGTGCAGCTGAAAGCATTACCACAAAAACCACCAGCAATAGGAGAAAAATAATTAACTTCACCTGCTTATTCTGTATCTAAAGAAGTGCACTTAATGGTTGGAAATGGTGAGAAGAGCTTGAAACTTCAAAGTGTTCTTCTTCAAACAGTCACAGAAAAATAAATTAACTCTGGGGTTTCTTTGTTTTTTAATAAGGATTTCTGCCTTAAGGAGTTGTTGTAAAATTAGTAACTTGATAGGCTTCTAGAAAGTGGTAGCAGATCACCAGTCATTGTTATCAGAGAGCCTTATTGTGGATATATTCAGAATTATCATACAGCTTCAATTTTCATTTAAAAATTCCAGAAGGAAGGGCTATGCCATATTGCTACAAAAGGCTAATATGCTCTTTTTTCAACTGAATGAAATCTGTGTTAGGCCGGTATCATGACATTAGAGTCAGGCCCAATGCTTTAAAAGGAGAAGCTGTTTAAATATCATGATTAAAGCACACTGTGGTTTTTATGGTGAGTTTCATTCCCTGCACATGTTCAGAGCCACACCTGAGCTCCTTAAGCCCTTCCTTTTTGTGTGGACTTAGCCCGTTTCTTTTGGGCTAAAGCAATAGCACTGTAATATGAAATTTTCTCTGGTGGTATTTTTGGTAGCCAGACACTGAACAGAGAGAATCGAGCACTGTTTTCACTTGCTGTTATTTTCTATGCTACACAGAGTCATGAAGTTAGCAAAGTACAAGTGATGGCACAGAATCCTCTGATATTTCAAGTGTTTTAAACTGCTAAGAGGGACCACTATTCACAGCAAAGACAAACCTCCACAGAGAAACAGTCTCAGCATCTGAGATGGTAGATTTAGAGCCAAATAGCACTTTTCAGCTTCTGAGCCCGACTGCATGTGAGCCAGTGGCACCTGGACTCCTTGTCATCCTGAGATTCGGGTGTATATTTGTGTCTCAGGGAGAGGGAACACCAGGCAATGTGACACTGCTAAGCTCAAGTTATTGAGCGAACCAAGCAAGGGATGAGCTCTGGCTGAAAAAGCTTTTCACTCATGCACACACAAACCAAGACCCCCCCCCCCAGTTACCACCTAAGCAGGTTGGCTCAGTCTTGCCTGGAGGCAGCACGACACCCCAGTGCATCCAGACCCAGGGTCAGGCTCTGTTCAGGGGCTCAGAACTGAGTTTCACTCTGTGTCCTCCTCCTTCTCATCCAGTGGTGGATGTCTGCATAGCAATGCTTCCCTTGACCTCACTTAAGGGTTTTATAGCCACTATTTGGCACAGTCAGTATCCAGCAATATCCCTGTCTATCTTCCCAGGAGTTTCAAATAATGCACTTGTATAACAAGTTGATCCATCGACTGTGCCAACTCTGTTCCTGTTTGCATTTTCTTGTCAGCTATTACTCACTAAACTCAACTGTGAATCAAAGCATGGTCACAAAGGCAGAGTGACAACCAGCTTTGCCCCTTTTTCCTCTTGATCTTCCCTTTTACAGTCCCTCTGCTGAATCATTCATAGAAGCAAACCAGAAAATTCGAACAAAGATGTTCCTGCAACATGCTCCAGACATATCTCAATTTGCCTTGTCCAGATACACCTTAAACATCCAGACCTAGAACACCTGTGCAAACAATCAAAAAGCAGGTGATCCACCTGTTCCTAAAGCAAGTTCCTGTGTGAACCCCACCAGACAAGGTCTCAAGGAAGTTTCTAACTTGTCCCTGCTTTGAGTGTCGATTGGACAAGATGCCCTCCAGAGGTCCTTTCCATTTTATAAGGTCCTTTCCAAACTGTTTTCCTGTGATTCTCTGGCATGATCTCCCTTCTACACAAGTTGTTTGCTGTTGACTTTGCTGCTTATATCCTTTCAATAATGAAACCCTGAAGCAGGCCTGAGGCAATTCACATGTACCAAGAAAACAGACAAATCCACAGCTGGAACAGTCATAGGGAGAGTTTTCAACATCTCTTCAAAGTACAGGGTAGAAGCAAGCTTTTGGAAAATATGTTTTCAGGGTACTTATTCGATGTAATAATTGAAGGTGTCACAGATAATGAATTACTGTTCTGGCTACTGGCCTAACAACCCTTTTTATCTTTGGGGTTGCATTCAGCAACTGTAACATGTTGATTCAATGCTGCAACATACTGAAAATAAAAGCTGTGTTGATGTAATGAAAAAACAATCTATTCGTCATCCTGACACCCAACAAATAACTTTTCCTCTTTAATCTGGAAATTATGGCTGTTCCATGTGTTGCTAAATCATGCTATTGCTGTTCTATGGACGGTCCTTATTGTTCGGCTTTAGGTTTTGGAGTTTTTTCTTTTCCACTGGCACATATTTCCAGCTTTCTCCTTCCACGTGCTGTTGTAACAAGTCCTTTACAGGGGAAAAGGAGCCAGATGAGCTACTTACAGCGCATACCTCACACATTTGTTATTATCTACAGTTCTCATGAACTGTATAAAACAGTTTGAAAAAAGTGCTCTCCCCAGGGACTAGCCAGGATAAAACCAGCACAACCTAAAGAGACTATCAAGTCAGAGCTGGAAATCCTGCTGGGATAAGAAACTCGTACTTAATGATTTCAACAGACTGCCTTTCATCTGACTGCTGGCCCTCCTCATCAATATCAGTGAGATGTTACATTGATTGAAGCACTTAACAATTTTCCCTTCATGCAAACGATCCATGTGCAGATTTTCTGTTCATTACTAACTTGCTGCTTTTTTGAGATGTGAGAAAAATTACTTCTAGGAACATAAATCAGACCACAGATTACCTACTAAATACTTGTCATATCACCTCACCAAGCATTCACCATTTATGCTTATTGCAGCTGTGCAGCTTCCATGGGATCTAATTCACACACCGTACTCAGCAAACCCCAAATATTTTCCATGGGGCATTCACCTTGGTGACCTGAATCACGGCACCTTTCCATCTCTCATTACCCAGTTTCCTTCACCTGTGGAAGAAAGGACCAAGGCAAATGTCCAGCATACTCATCTGAACCTGGAGTTCATGTTCACAACTCTAATTCAGTGTCATATCCTTTTTACCAGCAATAAATACAATTTCCAAGTCCATTCCCTGGAACAAACACAGGCTAGTTACCATTAGAAAAATAAATATTTGCCAAGAGTTGCCAATGCAACAGTGTGAGAAGATTAACATCACCAAAGATATTCAATTGGTTCCTAATTAGAAATGTGATTTAATGCTTTACCACCCTTTTTTGTTTCCTTTTTAAAACATCCATATGTTTGACATTTTGTTCATAGGAATATGAACAAAAATGAACAGAAATGAATTCTGGGTCCATGGCGGAGATACATAAGGAGATACAATTTTTTTGTTTCAAGGGTAATGCATTTTTAAAGCTTCATTTGTCAAGTTAAACCCAGTAATGTACATTCATAATATAACCTGCCACAGAGGTTCATTTTTAATAATGAATACTAAGTATCTGACTATAGGACCTGGTAGAAAAGAAAGGAATTTTCCCAGAAAAATGATATAAAAATTTTTAAAAAATGAAAAAGTGCTATCAGCACTTCTACAAGGAATTATTTCTGTTCCTCACCACCGTATCCAAACACTCTCCCTTCCCCCAAAGGAAACCTAACTGCAAAAATTATTTCAGAAGAAAACAAAATATTTCACTTCAGAATCATTGCCAAATGGGAGATCCAGAGGAAGTCTCCTTCAAATATTTCTTATTACTAATCTCCCTGGCAGATTTATCTTTTAAGTTGTACATTTTGTCACTATTGCAACATAATCTTTTGCATCATGGAGAAGCCATGTATATCATGGAATTCTCTGGTCAGAACAGATCAAGAACAACTCAATGGAGCTTGAAATCTCAGTCTTATCATCTAAGAAAAGACAACCATGATTTCCATGATGCACTGTAGCAGAACCTTTTAATTGTCTTATTATCAGCCAAATATTGACCTATTCAACCATTTCTATTTCTGAAGGAAAATAACAAACCCAAGTGAGATACTTGTGAAAACAATTTTTGTCAAAACCCAATATTTTTTCTACAAAATAATAATATTGACTATAAAAAAAAATTACACTCAGAATATTCGGAGCAAATGGAGGTAAAAAACAAATAGCTACATTGGTTAAGGAAATTATTTATGCGTTTAACTTTGCCTATGAGGTCCTGAAGTATTTCTATTTCTCTTGTCAAGGCTGGATTTCATGGCAGCAATTGCCCCAGCTGTGCTGCAGCTTCCTCTGGCACTGTGCAGGCAGAGTGAGTGACACAAAGGGTGACCATTAAGGCAAATATTGCTTAGAAGCCTTTGAAATACAGAAGCAAGATAAAGCAGGGAACTTTATTAAATAGAGGTTACCTTCTTGAGAAAGATCTTTTCGTCTCACACTCCCGCATGCAATTTCATTGATTTCTGTGGGATTAACTGCATATATCTGCTTTGCAAGAACCTCTGGCAGACAACCTATGAGTTGAAAAAAAACAAAATAGCTGCCTCAACTGCAGTTTTGCATTCACAGCAAGTTATGTCTCTGCTTGCCATCTGCCATAATTATTATTGTTTCTTCTGAATGTTCATTGCATTTAAAATGTTTTTGAACAAAATTGTTCTTAATAGTTATAAAATGGTCCTTATAATGGGTTTACCACATTATTGATTCAAAACTTTTTCATAAGTCAGCCACAGAAAACAGTACATTCCATAAATAATGCATTTTGCAGAGGATTAGGGCGAAAAAGTAACTAGAAAAAATGGTTTTTTCTTGCTTCTTTTATGTGACCCACCTGATTTCTCTTAACTGTATTGTCCATAGTTGATTCAAAAGTATAAAACTCCTGTGCAGGAAGGAAATATCTGCACAGTGTCAATTCTCATATCTTGAGTACTACAATTAGTGAATTTTTGATGCCTGAGTTCCCAGAATTCTGGGATTATATGAAAAATTTAACAAACTTTTTGAGATAAATGGAGAGAGTGGAGAGGCTTGAGAATAAGCCTTGCACATTTCCTCATGTTTCAGAGAGCTGAATGCTTTTTGAAAAAGAATTAATGACTTTTACTGATCCTGGAGGGCTTTTTAAAAGCATAAGTCCATTCTGACAGTTTTTTTATTACAGGATTTTGATTAGCAGTTCTTCATACAAAAGCAGTCAGCTATTTGATAGGGTGCAGGGTGGGTCTCTAATGCAGTTCAGAGCCCAGCTCTCATGGCATTATGTCCTGGAAAGGCACTTTGTCCATTCCAGACAAAGGAATGGAATTCTCTGCATTACAGAACATTCTGCTGAAGCAACAGCCTCTCCTCGACTGCTTTGTAATGGACTTTGGAGAGTGATTCGTCATGGGCCAGGACACAGGGCAGGCATAAAGTGCTGCCCACTTCCATTAGCAGCCCACGGGGTCCATGAGAACCACCTCGCGCTGGAACAACCAGGACAAAACTCTTTGAGTGATGGAAAGTGCATCAGCTTTTTAAAAGCTTTAGGAAGCAGGAGGCCAGGAAGGGCTACCACAGTTATTGAAAACCCCACTGTAAATCATGTCTGCCTGCAGTACGCCCAGAAACAATCCATCACCAGCTCTGGAGGGCTTGCTGCAGTGCTGGTTCCCTGCTTCTCCCAGAGCAGTGCCATAACCAGCAGCTGCAGGCCCTCAGCAGCCATCCCGAGGGACCCACCTCCTCAGCAGCTGCCCTGCAGGGTGCTCAGGGCTCCCTGCTCTCACAGCTTCTCCCAGCTGGAAGCCAGCGCCTGACACACCGCTGAGTCCGTATTTCCTGCTGCCTTCCCTTTCCATGTTGGTGAACTGGCACACCCAACATGTGGACGTGGCAGCCTGGACCCGCGTTATCAGCTCTGAGTGCTCCCAGATGCCTCAGCAGATGCAGAGTTCAGCAAGGCCCAGCTCTAAACAAACCCTGTGTTTCTTCCAGCAACAGATGCTTTCAGTTTTTCCATACCTTTAGGTTGCGCACCTGAAGCTATGGTTGATTATTTCAGGATACAGGAACTGATTTGCATAAATGTCTGATCATAAAATCACTGAATGGTTTGGGTTGGAAGGGTCCTTGAAGATCATTTAATTCCAGCCCTGCCTTCCCTGGGCAGGGCACCTTCCACCAGAGCAGGTTGTTCAAGGCTCCATCCAGCCTGGCCTTGAACACTGCCAGGGCAGCATATACTTCTGAAAATCAACAGCATTTCACCAATAAAGCAGCTGTAATTATATCTCAAAACAAAGTAAACTGCTAGTGGAAGGGGGCTTAATTCTACTTTTACATATATGACTTTGTATACTTTAAAATTAAAGAGATCATTTAGGTTGAAAAGCACCTCAGACAAAAATATAATGACCTGCTCAAGGATTTGAATTTTTGTTTGCAATTGGTTTGCAAAAGCCATTCCTTGCTTGGCAAATAAACTCTGTTGAACAAAAGCTGTCTTTAAATAAGGCTCCTGTAATTTAGCCAATTTATGCTATGCTATCCAATTACAAATGGTCTCCCTCACATTGTCCACAAACATGGTAAACACAAGGCATCAATTTTGGAAGGGGGAAATAGTCCAACTGTGACAGAACCATTCCCATGCCTTCACTGTCTCTACGTGAAATAATTGATTTGGACAGATACAAACATGTGGTGTGGTGGGAGAAGATCTCCAGCAGAGAAGACGGAAAGTCTTGGCCTCAGAGTAACAGCAGTTACTCAGGCATCTACCTTACTGGTGGAAAACTCTTCCCAGTGGTTAAAATGGAAACATTGATTGGTACTTGCTAATAATAAACATTATCAGCTTGGCTTCTAATATTTTACCTTCAAAGTAATTAATGAGCATTGGTTTTCAGATATTTAAACCGTTTCTTAAAAGTGCTTAACCATATTCACTGTAGCCAATAATAGAGGAAACGAGAAGTTTGTTACACTAGTACAAAGATATTCACATAATCGTTACTTAATAAAAATTCTGCAACGTAATGTGTGGATTGTTGTTCTTATGCATTTAATACTACCATGGGTCTTTAAAGAAGACTTAAAAAAGCAATTTTTGCAAGAAACTTTGCCTCAAGGACTTTATGGTCTTAATCAACCAACTTAATTATATTCCTTTTATATCTAAAGATGGGGATCCGATATTCAACTACAAGAATCTAAGCATATGAAATTAGGTGCTTCCATCCACTTTGAGATGTGTGGCATTTTCATGGACTAAGTTTATGACCAGATAAAATCACTGGATTAAAAATTTAGAAACTCAGAAAAGTTGATGGAATTATTTAATTTAATATTTTTCTCTCATTAGTCTTTTGTCTGCTTTTATGTCTTGAGGCAAATTAGCAATAAGAGATTATGAGATTCTGCATATTGTGACAAGTACATTTCTAAGGAACTTCTTGAGACCAAGCTTGTAATCTCCTGAAAAAAAAAAATATATACCATAAAAATATCTAAAGTTATACTTTTACCAACAGAATCTTAGTGTGTGGTGTAATTTACTTGCATTAAAAACATTTTTCAGTTTGAATTTTAAAACAAGATTTATGCCATTTTCTAAAGTTTCAAACAACTCATTTTTTTCCTCCCTCTAGCTGGGTTTGGTTTTGGAAGCTGATTCTTTCATATCTGTGATACAGAAGTCTTCTGAACTCAAGAAATAATTGGGGTTGGTTTCACATAACTGGGAAAATGGCTGAAAACCTCTAGGAGAGCTTAGCCTGATCCTTACTCTTTCCTTCCAATTTTTCCATGCAAGGCAGAGGAGGTGGAGAAGGAGATGCAAGCAGCTTGACAATCACCATGTGTTGCACCCTTGAAGTTACACTGTTTGTCCTTATATATCTGAAACAAAGTTTCTTGCTGAAGGTGAATTCCAGAGTTCCTACCAATTAATTAATTTCTGTACTACCTCAGGTACTGAAAAGGAAAGAGTTCTTTAATTTCTTTTTTCTGATGTGAGTTGTACATAGCCTATTAACATCTTTGTTTCTTTCTTCTCAGACTTTTGTTGTAGTATTTTCTAAAAAATTAAATAAACTCCAAATTTAATTTTAAAATAGCAATCCAAATCACTTGCAGCAAATTCAATGGCAGTGACAGATGTAGCACACAGTCCTGAGCATAATTATCCAGCTTTGTATACTTACCCTAATGGGTTTTTTTGCTACTGAGATGTTGTTGAAAAATGTACCTTTAAACATTGCATTTAATGCATTATATAATAAATTTATTACTGTTCTATAATTTTATTTCATTTATATCCTCTACTTCTAAATAACAGTAGAGTAAGAATACTTTGGGGGGAGGGGGGGCAGGGAAAAGCTAGGTATCAGTTTGTCCAATATCTTTTACTACAGAATTTCTTGATCAGATTGGGATTCATGTGACCTAAAAGTTAATTCTTGGAAAATACTGAAAGAAGTTCATGGAAGTTTTGCACTTTCATTCACTGTATGCCATGGTATTTACACATCAGTCAGGCTTATTATACCTGCATGGAACAGTCTGCAATACACCCAACCCAACTACTACATTTAAAAACCCATTTGAAAGCAACTGGAAAGCAGATGCTGTTCTCCCTTTACATGACACCAGTGAAATTCCACTGGAATTCAGAATATTCTGAAGGCACAGCCAAAATTCTTGCAGACCTCTCGAGGAGTTGCCAAAGTCAGCTTCAGCTGCAAGGTACAGAGGCTCTGCCAGAGGCAGCTCTCTGGGACTGCACAGATGTGTCACCAGCAGATGGGATATGGAATGAGCTGCTCCAACAGCCCTGGATGGGCAGTGTGAAATTTCCTGGCTGGGCTTCCCTCTGACAGCTGAGGCAGGAGAATTGCTCTCTAGAACACATACCAGCATCGGCCAGAGTGAAACTCCTCTCTTTTCTAGTCCTTTGAAAGTCCAAAGAAGCATAGGTACCCCAGCCACGAGGAACCCATTGTTCTGACCTAACAGCAGCACAGGTTATGCACACAAAATTCATCACTACTCCAGACACACTGCTCCTGAAATATAAGTAGACATCTTCAAAAAATGAGAAATGTATCTAAATTTCCCACGCACTCAAGACTAAATTGTGATATTCTGTAACCCAATCTTTGGTGATTATCACATCAAGCTTTCTTTCCACAGCAAGTCTCCATCATGTTCTTCCTAACAGAGCAGGGGAAACAGCATGCTCTGTTCTCAGACTCTGTCTTGGTAAAATCCCTAATAATTGTTGTCATTACACATAGAAGTAATTTCAAGTGGATGCTTTCCATTTGCTCAGAAATGTCACAAACACTTGTCCCATGCCCCACCTGCCCTATCAATTCTAATTGACCATATCAACAATCCTTGATTGTGAGCCTCTTTAAGGGACTTTGTCCAGGGTAAAATACACAGTCAGCTTGCACAGCCAGCCTGTGTAGGTTACAGAAGAGCAAAGTACTGTGGAACATCCCACAGCAAGGAAGCCAGTGGCCGACATTTAGTACTTGATCTCATTGTGATGTGGGGCTTTTTTTACATATTGGCCTGCAACCAAAGCAGAGTGTGCTGCAGAAATCAGAACCCAAAAGGGAATGCCATTACTGGGTTAGAGCTAATGCTGCAATTATAGCAAGCCAAGACCTGGAAAAAGATTTTTCATTCTTCTTGATCACAGCTAATGACTGAGCAGCTATGAGCTGTCTAAAAGCTAATAAGGTTCTTGAAGGGTGAAGCAGAATAAACAGCAGAACTGGGACTGTTTAGCCTGGAGAAGAGAATGCTCTGGGCAGATCTTACCAATGTATATATAATTATATGAAAGGAGGGTTAAAGAAGATGAAGAGGGAGTGAAGGGAAGATGAAGACAGGCTCTTTCCAGTGGTGCCCAGAGTTAAGGACAGGAGGCCATGGGCACATACAAACACGGGAGCCTCCTGTGAAACTTAGAAAGCACTTTTGTAGTGTGAGGGTGACCAGGCAGGGGCACAAGATGCCCAGAGGGGTTGCAGAGTCTCCCTTCTTGCATATATTGAAAAGCCATCTGGACAGGAGCAACTGGCTCTGGGTGGCCTTGCTTTAGGAGAGGACTGGTCAAGATGACCTCCAGAAGTCCCTTCCAACCACAACCTTTCTGTGATGCTGTGATAAGTGATGATAAAAAATGCCAATATAAAGCTCTAACACAAACCCTAGCTATTTTACTGGTTGGGATACTGACATTTTTGTCAGTTCAGTTTCTGTTTGTTTGTCATAATTGGGATTTCTGTCTTGATGAGATATTAGATTACTCATGCAATCTGGGCAGATACAACATAATGTGTTCAGTACAGTAGAGATATTGCCCTCTCTTCCCTAATACAGGAAATCCTGTTGAATTGTTACCTCTAAGGAAAGAAGCACTTCATCCAAGCTGTCCCTTGGAATTACACCAGAACACTCCGTCTACTCTCTGATTAGAACAACAGCCAATCTGTCCTATGGACCTGGAGGCACTTCACAGCTCTAAGAGTTCATTATGTGCCATATCTTAGCATCAAAAAGAGGTAAACCAGAATCAACTGCAATAGGCATTTCTACTAATCCTCAGGCTGTCAGAAAGAAATAAAAATTAAGACATTAATACACACACTTAGACCTGAAGAGAAGCCTTCACAAGTAGCTAGCACACATTTCCTGTGAGTACAGACATAATGCCCGAAGTTGTATTTTTGTGCAAGTAACCAATCATTGCCATTTATTCCTCACATTATCCAGGAACATCACCAGTCTATCAGAGATGAAAGTATTATTCATATTTGAACCTCATCAAAATTCTGATTTTGAAACTTAGCAAGACTCTGATGAAAATGAGGCTCTATTCCACCCATTGCAAATGATTCACAAACTATCATAAGATCTTGTTACATGGGCTCTCATATCCAGCTATTTCCTAGTCCTTGAGTGTGTTTGTGCCATGCAGTTTATGCTGTGATGACATTTTTAACAGCGTGCATTTTTCAAGGTGATTGGCATTGCAAATGCCTGGTTTCTTTCTGCTCGCCCAAGAAGAAGATAGATCATTTCAAGAAGCATGATTTTCACAACAGTACTAAGACTTACTTAATTTTAAATTAAAATGGATTGCTAAAAAGAATTACTTCCAAGGAGCTGGAGGTTCAGTCCCCTTACTAAAAATAGAGCTCCCCTCCCATCTAAAACAGAGCTCCCTTATTTCCTCTTCCATGAGCATGACACTTTAAAGTGTCACACTGCACAGTGAGCACATCATGGTACAAATGCTCCCAAGGGCCACATGCCTCCTTCAGAAGTTTAGAGATTACTCTTGGCAAGTTAGACTCCCCTGCTCTGCTTTGGAGGAGTTTGTCCTAAAGGCAAACCAGTAAAAGGGATACAGAGAGATACTTTCTTGGTTATGCACAGCATCTCAGCTATTCATAATGAAAGATTTGGGGAAGATGTTTTATCTATTTTTCAAAACCTCTCTTAACCTCTACCAGAATGTTCCTCAGTGGCTGTAGGAGCACCTACAATCCAGAAGGGAACAAAGATCGCTACCTGCAGCAACAGAAGTTATTTTAAGTAACACTTGCCATTTCTTATGGTGACTGCTGAAAGCATTTTTGAGTGGAAGACAAAGCCCTTTCCAGCTGGCATCACCACCTCTGAAAGCTCTGAACAGAAGACAGCACTTCAAGACACTCTGATTTCTGGATAACATGAAAAATTAGGTGACACTCTTCAGAGGAGCTGTCTCTTCATAAGGAGGACTACGTGAGCAACTGCTCTAAGATAAAAGCACAAAGAGAATATTCACCTTTAGTAACACACTTAGAATGGCAGCTGCAAGTTCAGGCTTACTCAGATACTGCTTCTGAAATCCAAAATACAAGAAAATACAAACCTGAATATGCTTCAAATACAAGGAAAATGCACTTGAATGATAATCTCTGGATTTTTAAAAAACTTTAGGAGAAAGATGAGGCCACAAAGAATAAACACCTGGCTTATTTTTTTGTCCTACAGGAACTGAAAAACTAGAGTGCTTGAATTTAATACATTACAGTTGTTTGCTTCTATGGAAATATGAGCAAACATGTTTCAGATTTTTAGCTACCCTTGTCAAAAGGAACCTACGACACAAAGTTAAACAGCCTCCTGTCTGCTATGGTCTGGAAATGACAGATGAAAAAATCAAAACCCAGAAAGGTGTCACCTACTTACAGGCAATAATTCTGAAGATAGGACATTTTATAATGGAGATTCCACTTTTTTTTCTCCCATAATTTAAAAATGTACTTTGTTTTTTTGAGTCAATTAGCTACTTTAAGGTAACTTGCTAGAATAGGAGGAGTGCAATAAAATACAGCTCTAATAAAGCAAACAAACCCAGAGCAAAAGCTAAACCCAGAAGAAAACCTGCCATCACTATGAGTATCTAACTAGAAATAGAGATCACAACCCAGATGGGAAAGTCGGTCAATGAATCCTTGGTCTGATCTTCAGCTGGTGAATAGGAAACAACATTGGAATCAAAAAAGATGTATTGATTTACAGCTACTGAGAGTCAGCTGTGGATCTGACGTGACAGACAAGTGATATTGGAAAATGGAGTCAGAGCTGAGTGGTGACAAATCTACAGAGACAGGAGCTGTTTTAAGCAGCAAAACCCAGACTGATTGTACCTAGTCCATGACAAAGGATCTAGGGCTTGGATCATTTAAAACTGGACCAGGGCATTGTCTACTGAAACATGGTAGCCACTTATTCCTACCCTTTTTAAAACTACTCTTTTTTTTGTTGTTGTTGTTTATAAAAGTATTCTTTTAAGGAGAAGTATTCTTAGTAGAGTATCATGAGTGTGGATACATTACTGTGGGTTCTAGAGAAGCCCAATTCCCAGGTAACAGCCCAGAGTGAGTCATAGAATCATAGAGTATGCCAAGTTGGAAGGGCTCCATCAGGATCATCAAATCCAGCTCCTGGCCCTGCACAGCACCATCCCCAAGAGTCACACCAGGTGAGCCCCTTCAATCTATTTGTCATTGACAGGTGTGTTATGGATACAAGGAAACACATGTTCCTGTTCCCCACTGTAATCTCTGGGAGTTTTGCCTTGATCAAGGGTTAGGAGCTGGGGGACTATTTGGGGAAGACTCTTATACATGCATTAAATGGCCAGTCAAACTCCAAATACAGGCAGCCCAAAGCAGGTGACTGTGTGGGAGTGTTCCTGCACATCTTTCTCTGACAGGGGTTTATTTCCAGCAACTCTCTTCTGTTTTTCACATCCAGACCAGAAACCATCCTTTGGCACAGTATTTAAGGGTTCCATCGAATTAATAGAAAAAAGGTCACATGAGGAAAATGTGACCTGGCACAAAGACAATTTCTAGTTCCCCTGCTGCCAACTGAAGTAATGTAAAGTTCAAGCGAAACAGTCACTGCATCGTGGCTGCTGCTGCAGGAACAACTCAACTGTTGATGCAGCAGATACTGAATCATTGCTATTGCTCCAAAATATTTAGGAGAACAGGCAGTACAGTCAAATTACTTTCATGTGCTGGGTTTTTAATTGTGGTGATTCAGCAGAAGTATTCAGACAGTAAATACACTCTCTGAAACAAACTACTTAGGCCGTCCCAGGCTGCAGTTGTGCCTGCTAATGGAGAAGAATCTTAAAGCATGCACTGAAGGTCTCTAGATAAGGCTGCACTAGTCTGAAATGTCCTGATAAGCTTGCTGGCAGGGAAGGTGCTATAAGGCACAATTCCACTGAGTTAGAGAACAGCTGATGGCAAAGCCTCAGAAAAATGGCAATATATATATTTAAAGATGATTGGTTGTCTATTTCTAGTTTCTTTTATTTCACTTGTTGCCTTAGGGTTTAACTGCTATATTTTTCAAATCCTGCACTGCCTAGTGTGTAACTCTGAAGTGTCGTGTGGCCTGTTAGCTGCTGTTCTTGTGCTGGTTAGACATAACAAACCTCTCTAGGTTTGCTCCTCAAGGACACCTTGTTGTCCCAGGCCCCAAAATGTGTAAACTAAAAGCCTTTGAAGAGGAGGGGCAAACTTGGGGTAATTACATCATAACTGAGGTTATAATTGGAGAATTAACCCTGATATGCAAATGAACCAAACTTAAAAAGGTGTGAAGAACTCGTGACCCAGTGTCCATCTTGGATGTAACCTTTTGACTGCCCAGAGTGTACCTTTGAAGCCCTTCAAATAAATACCTACTTTTATTTTCTTATTGTTGTCTAGCCTCTGTTTTCAAGTAGCCACTTCAAGGCATCACACTGACACATAAGGTCATTTCCTTCAGGAATGACACATACAGACTAAAAAATTATAGGTAACGTTAATGTCCAGACACAAACAGGGATACAATCAACATAATCTAATCTAATTCCTCCTGAAAGCACAATATGCAGTAGATCTCTATGAAAAAAATAGCAGTTATAATTTTCAGTAAAGGATGCTCTTCAATAAAACCACAAGCAAATATTAGTCTATTTCTCATTTGGTCTTAATTTCCCTGTTCAGAGTCATTTTATAAATTGTGCCTGTTAAACTAAGCAATTCTTCTAAGGCTGGTTGTTTCATTTTTATAAGAGCAACAAGATTTTTATTCCTGGGAGCTGCTTTCAGGAGTTAGTTATAGGGTGAGGAAATGGGAACATGCAGGTGTGTGCCCTTCAGACTCTGATGCAAAAAAGTATTCACTTATGATCAAAGAGAAACAGTTGAAGATTTGAGATCCCTAGACTTACAAAGAAAATAACAAATAAAACAAAAACAAAAAACAAACAAACAAACAAACAAAAAAACCAAAAACACACACACACAAAAAAAAAAACCCACAAAAAAAAAAAAAAAAAAAAAAAAAAAAACAAAAAACCCCCCCAAAAAAAAAAAAAAACCCAAAAAAAAAAAAAAAAAAGAAAAAGAAAAAAAAACCCACCCAAAAATGCAGATAATCCACTTGCTCAGTCAGACATTCCATCTTCTTCTGTGAGATGTCAACAAATAATGAACATCTGGTAAGATGGAAATTCAGTGAGCTCATCCTACTCATTAACTTCACAAGTGGTGTCCCACTAGCACATAGACAGATGAGTGGGTCAGGGAATAGGACCGCTTGCTACTTTTTTCACAGAAGGAAATGACAGAAAAATGGCAGCATTTTGTGGGAATTATACTGTACCTCTCAGGACACCTCTTTCAAAGCCATTTCAGTTGTTCTGGTAGGAACTTGGCGGGCTGGTGTTCAGACTTCACTGGTGTCAGACCAGCAGCTTTCCTCTTCATTCGTGTCTTGAAATATGAACAGTGAATTCTTCAGCACTGAGACTGTAAGAAGCACAGCCCCTCGCAGACTGCAGCTCTGTGGTGTTGACCCTACCTGGGTTCAGACTTCAATTCATGCTGGCTCCTCAGATGCCCCTTTCTCATCCCATGGGATATGATTGCCCAAGCTGCTTCACCCACCCATTAGAATCCATTTTTTAAAGAAACTCCTGGAGGGAATGGGGACCAAAGCATGTTTGTAGTAAACTTAACAACTTTCAAGTATTATAAAAAGACTGTTGAAGATGAAAGGACTTAAGCCAAATCAAAGTGCTTTTAAAACCATGTTGTTGAAAATAAAAGAATACCCATCTCTGCTTGCAAATACTCCATTTAACAATGCTATCCAAAATTACAATTTTGATGAAAATGTAGAATTGCAAACCTCTTGAACCATGCTTAAATGATAAAGCCAAATCCTCTGTGAGGTATTGAAATCCTGTATGGACAGTAAAGCATTAATGGGAAGCAGTTCTTTTCCATGCTAAAAGCTTTGATAGCTGGCTGTGCAAGGAGCATTAAAACACCTAAACTAAACTTCTCAAAAATTACACAAAGAAATGGAGAACCACTGAAGCAGAGCTTTCAGAGACAGCACCACCAAATTCTCTGTGCTGTGTGTTTCAGGTGAGCAAACCAATTCCAGTGGTGCTAGAACCACATGGTTAATTCTTAACTTGGTGTTATATTTTATGCTGCGTACCAGAGAGCAACAGCTCCACCTCAACTTTGATAAGACTGGAATGGGAATCATGCCTTAGTGATGGAGGAGACTACAAGTCTTTTGGTATGTTGGGGGGAAGGAGAGCAGAGGAAGGTTGAAGACTTATAATTTCACAGTCCTTATAAATCACTTTACTGCTGCTCTCTTCAACACATTTCCACCCAAGGGAAAATAAGCAGTTCCTGTCCCTTTTCAAGAGCCTGACAAAGTACACATTTGTTGTGTGCTTCTGTAATCAATTTAAAAATTCAGATCAGACACGACATCTGGTTTGCAGCAAGATTTTCCTTTCCAAAAGAAAAACTGAATTAGTCTATTATGAATCATTCAACAATATTGATATTACAATCTGAACAGAAATAAATGTCATAAAACTACCAGACAGTAAACATAACACTAATAACAGTAGGGGATCTAACTTCAACAATTTTTTAACATCATTTTCATGAATGTTTGGCATTCTCAGTTTTTTGCTATCTCACTTGAACATACACTGAGGCACTCCTTTCTTTCTAGCTCAGTATATTTTCCATTTGGCATTTCACTCCCGGAGTGCAACAAACGGCTAGAAAGGGAAAACTCCCTCTTGCCTAACGAGGTTGCCCAACAGTGCACAGTCTTAGCATAATTCAAAGAAAAATTGTTCTGGGTGGAGAAGGTAATCCCACCAGAAGATTCCCCAAAAACCAGAGTTTACTAATGTGTTCCCTAGATAGCAGGGCTCACAACTATTACACACACAAGGTGTTGAGCAGTTTTCAGCCCCAGAGTGCAGTGGGGTGACTCACCATAACGCAGCTTTTATCACCTATTATCTGGACAATGTATTCTGAGAATTCATTTGATGTGTGGCTTTGGTGAAAAGTTTGCAGTTTGTGCTGCACTAGAGACCATATGTCTGGGTAGCAAGTCAGCAAATGATAGGTCCAGTTCAAAAGCTTCATCCAGATACAGCTATTGAGCTTTAAAAATTGCAGTTATTGATTTGAATTATGTCAGTTTAGAGCCAGGTCTCATAGAAAGGCTATACGAGCAAGGAGCTTTTAAGTTTGCCAGAGCACATGGGCCTTTTAGGGCCAGTGATGTCCATTCCAGTGACTTGTTTGAACTGAGAAAGAGAAATGCTCCAAATGAGGTTTTTTTCCTTGTCTTAGTCTTATAAAAAACTTGATTCTCTGGTATAGTTCTACCAGCTTTGGCTTTCATTTCTGGCCTTAAAACAATACTGGTTTGTATGCCTATGCCTAACCAGCCTTTTTTTCACAAAATAATGGCAGCAAAAAATCAGTAGACGCTCAAGGTGAAAGTTCCAAAAAATCTTGGTAATGTCCCCTTCCTTTGCCTCCCACTTCCCAAAAGAATCTCTCACTTGATGCACAAATCATAAGCTTTTTAAAGAAAAATCTAATCGTAGATTTTGATCTCTGATTTTAAAACGACTCAGAAGCCAGAAGCACTCATGGGAGCCAGAGATCTTTCCCTCATCACAGGAACTCCTGTAGCAAGGGGCAGAACTGTGACTGGTGATGGAGTAATGACTGATGAATGAGTAATGCTCCCCAGCAGCAGCTCTTAATCTTGTTATATGGGGGAATGTGAGGTCCTTAGAAAAAGGGCAGAAGTTACTGTCAGAGGGACTTCCCGGTATAGGTGCAAACAAAATGTGTTGCAAAGAGCAGTATGAACTTCCTTAGCAATGGCAATGACATCTGGGCTGCTCCCAAAACACCCCATGGGCACAGGCTGCACGAAGCAATGCTAGCAGGAAAAATTAAAGCATGCTGAACTTTTAATAAATGCACTCACTCTGATCCAGGCATGCAGGAAAGGCTCATCTCTGACTGCGTTCCAAGTCTGGTAGATCTAGAGAACATCTGCCAAGATCCATTTAGCTGAAAGCCAGGGGTTTGGTGGAGCAGAGAGTATCAGTTTTCAGCCATGTGCAGGACTCTGCATTTATATTTGCATGACATACACAAATATACAAATTTGTGTTTGTATTTAGAAAAAAACAGTTGTTGTTTGGGTTTTTTTATTTTGAACCTGCTTGTCAATAAATAAATTTAATTTTGTGCATTTCATTTCTTGCATTTATTTTAAGTGCAAGCAAGTGATTAAGTGAAGCACAAATTAAAATGGGGAGTGGGCTCCCAAGAATGTCACTTGAGGCTTGTTTTACTGAAAGTTAGCAGGATGTAAGCTCTGTTGTGCTTTTTTTCCTTTTGACATTGAAAACATGCCAGCACTTCCACTGTTAAGTGCCATAATGATCCGACCTTAAATTTATTTTTTAAATTATTTTTATAATGCACACTAGATGGTGCTCAAGTTAAAAAATGAATGGCAACATCGATAGACTTTTCATGAGATTAGCAAAATACATTAACATACTTATATCCAGAAATCAGGGAAAACTGACTACTCACCTGAGCCTCTTCCTGACTGCTGATCATTTTACTAAAACTGTCTTTTTGCTGGCTTTGTTCCCAATCACTCCTGATTTTTAGTTGCATATTTATGAAATTTTTGCCGTGATTTATAGCATCCCGCAATACTGAGAGTGGAATGAATTACCTGAATATACGTACACAGCTCCAAAAAGCATGGAAATACATTTCACCAGCCATCAGAAATTCAGTATCTGTGTTCCTGACAACACTGAGTTTGTGGAAACATTTGAAAACAGAATTATTTCCTTCTCAGTGATCATATTGGATTAACCTATTAGTTTACGGAAAAGTTATCATATTTCTTGATATTTCAAGCAAACTATACCAAGTATACCAAGCGTACCAAGTCACTGACCTTTATCCTGACTACAGTCTGAGTTTTGAGCAAATCAGGCTCTTTTCAAGCAGTGCAGAGAGAAAGGACTAAGCAATTCAGAGTCTGACACTGTTCAATAGGGTTCCAGTCCTGGCTGAAGACTGATAGACCATCCTGAACTGGCAGTGGTGGAACAGAAGTGGTCACAGACACAGGTGAGGACACAAAACTGGTGAGGAGCAGACACTGACACAATGCTGAACTGGTCACAGGCATGCAGGCAACGAATTAGTCAGAAATATATAGATGCTTGAATGTGGCTGATGACATTGCATTGATTAATTGGAGATCTTTTCTACTTGTTCAATACCTTAATAGCTCTTCATGGAATGTTATTTATTTCTGAAGGGTTAATAATTCCTTGGGCAAACCCAGAGGCTGACTTGGGCTGCAGACAGATGGCCACTTCCAGATCTGGCTGTGCAGCAGCAGATGCTTCTGACCCGAGCCATTTTTCTTCCATGGCCATCAGAGGTTCTTCCCTACTCCTCTCTCTCATTGTTAGTGGATTCACTTGAATCCTCCTTCTCTCATTTCAGAACCACACAGTTAAGCCTAATTTTCAGTCTAACTTTGAAGCAAACAGCAGCCCATGCTATTCTCTCTGCTGAGAGAGGGCAGAAACTTTCAGCAGGGAATTAGTAGGAAGCAGCGGTTTCAGGGTGACATCTTGAGCCAGCATGGCAGTTTGCAAAGTGAACACCAACCCCAGCAACACCAGCTGGGCTAAAAGCCTTAGCCCAGACCAGCTACCAGCTCCATTTTTGGGAAAATCATGACAAATTATTCCAGAATTGCAAATCAGTGGTCTAGGAGAAAAGGACATAGGAAGCAAAACTAATTGAATTTTACAGTACTTCACAAATCCCCCTAAATATTTGATCACAAAACCCGAAAGTGATCTTGGTTCCTTTTATCCAACACCTGCTGCTCTGTCACAGTTCAACATTAAAAAACAAGTGACTCCAATCTGCTGGAAATAACAAAAGGCAAGAGAGTGTCAAGTGCTGTTTGCACAAAGAGGACTGTGCAATAAAGAAGTTCATAAAATCATGAGCAAAGTTCACCTTTATCCTCTACAAATAACATTTCAACTTCCCTGTGTGTATATAATGAAAAAAAAGCAATGTTTCATCACACACAACCACCCTGTATTTGCAGTGTATTATCCTATCTTTTTTTGCCATGAAACAAAAAGCATTTAACAAGTTGTGAACAGAAATCGCCATGAATTTAAATGTGGGGAGACCATTAGGAACTAGTAACCCTCACCCAGCCCTTTATTCAGAGAAGGAGAATACATCTTTTTCTTCCTCAGAGAACAGCACACATCCTCTGTAGGAAACAGTCACATCCACTGCTGCAATAGTCTATATACAGACCCTGTATACACTACCAGCTCCTGAATAGTCTTTTTTTTTTTACCCCAGACATTGCCATGAAGCTATAAATCTAAAAAGCATTTTTAAATAATTACAGGAGGATATTAGCTCTAACCTAAAGAGCTTACAGCTTAGCCTACAACCCTACTTCAGGATTCTTTATTGCTGTCAAGGGGATTTGCACAGATGCAGCAGTTTGACCAGAAGGCCATTTCTAGAAGTGCCACATGGCTTCAGAGAGATTAATTCTACAGTTCCTACGGTGAGTGTGGGGTTCCACCAGAACATCCCCAGGCAGAATAAACTCATCTGCTCAGGAAACAATTTCTCTGACTATGCAACTCCACAGTCTGAGATACTGTCACCACATCTGAACACACAGAGAACCGAATGGTTAAGGAGGAGGTTTTTTCTATAATCACTCTGATTCTCTTTCAGGCACAACAGAGAATTAATTGCAAAGTAAAGCCCCTTCTCTTGCTGAGGATTTTAGCAATAAGAAAACAGAGGGCTGGAGTACACTGTTGCAGACAGTGCTTTGCTGGGTTGTTAGGCTGAGTGTCTTTGACTTTGGTTATGTGCACCAATGAGTTTAGGCACTGGATTTTGAATAGTACACGTAGGTTGGCCCAGATGGGCAGGAGGCTGAAATCAAATCAGCAAAATGAAAAGAGCTAGTGAATCAGATTTTCTTAAATTAACTGCTATTTAAAAATAATAAGCAACTGCAATTGATTCTCATTAGTGCATCAAGGGAAGATGGAGAAAATCCAGAGCTAGGCAGTCACTTCATTTCTATTCTTCTATTGAAATCTTGCACATTTAATCCATATGAGCAGTAAACAGAAGAAAGCTACTCAGCATTTAAGCAGTCGGTCTAATTACAGGCTGGCAAGGAATGTGCAATAGGTACAGTCGAGCCAAACCCTAAAGCAGAACTCTGCTAAAAAAAAGCCAGACTTGTTGAGATTGCAAGTCTGAATCAAGTCCCCATTTTTGGAAGGGACAATACAAACCCACTAGATCCAAATAGCCAACAAACTCAGCAGGTTTAAAATATTTATCTGGATTTGAGTTCTGATGATTTGGCCAATACACTGTCTAGGCTCATTGAGCTATAAATCCACATCAGATGTTTGCTGCCCTCAGCCCAATAGGTACAAATATTTTATTTTGAAGACTATATCTTTTCAAATTAGGTCTGATGATTCTTTATCAGTAAATGAAAGACCAATGGAAAGGAAGGTGAAAAGGAAAGCATAATGGAAAAAAAAATAGCCTTAAATTGAAAAATGAAGGGGTGAGGGAGCAAAAATTTCTAGATGTTTATAGCATCCTGATTATACTCTTCCTTTCCATCATTCTGAAAAGTGAGTTAAAATCCATAGAGTTTAGGGTTCAACAAAGCAAAGAAAACATAATATGGCAGGCGAGCACTGACGAAGTAACTTAGAAGGGGAGTGGATCCAAATATGCCATTAGGATCCAAATATGCCATTAAATAAGAGGACTGGCAGTGGAATGGGAGCATCTCTAGAGGGCTCAGCCACTCTGAACCATTCATTACACTCGAAAGTGCAGCAGTGCCATGGAGCCTGCTTTAGCCACAGAGCAAGACACTCTCATCCTATGTGTGACAGCAGCACCAGCCTGACAGGCTGGCCCCACACTTAGAACTCCTGAGTAAAAAGCATTGGAGTGGTCTGTGGTGCCCAGGACAGTCTGTGTGCAAAGGGACAGTCAGCAGTGATCCAACCCTTCCTCCTCCCAGGCACTCAGCAGCAACTGAGCCAAACCCACACACACCGGGAAGGGGAGCAGCATCAAGCTCTCGTTTCTTCTGAACATGTACAAGAAACAGGAGAGCAAGCAGAGACCATAAAAAGGAGAAAATACTTAACCATGCCTTAACTGTGCATGTACAAATGGCAGGATGGAGTCAGGTCTGCTTGGAAAAGCCAATCAATACTGGACTTAATGTTACTAATACAGAAAATAAACAATGGGGCAGGATTATCAAACAGCTGGGATTGAGTCAGGCTCCTGCAAGCAGACTGTGCAACATAACTATCTTACTGTGGATTAAATGCATATCCTAAGGATCAAAGGCATTCAGTGTAACTTTTCTTAGATTCACTGCCTGAAAAAAAGATTAAAATTCCAACAGAAATCAAGACTGATGCAAAGAAAACAAATATAGAGCCATTCATCAATATTATAGTCTTTAAATTTTCATTGCATTTCCCCAATATCTTATTGAAAAGTTAAAGTATGAGTAGCTCATTTTTCCAGTGTGATTACTGGGCAGAGCAAACAGCACAATGGAGGAGTTTGATGAGTATAGGAAAAGCAAATGCAGTGTCCACAGAACTGTAACAGAAAGGACTCTCTGAAAGAATGATCCTTCAGTCATGAACAGCTGTACCCATGTAACAAAATAAAATCATGTACAGTGTCCTATTTTTCTATATCCTGCTAGTTTAAGGTTATATACTCTTTACTTCTTAGCTTCACACAAATGCCTAGGATTTTTTTTTTATTTATTTTTTTTTTGCTATTATTATACAAAATGGTTTTTCATGTGCCTAAGCAAAATAAACTAGGGAAAGAGGCACTTTTAACCCAAAGGTAATATGAACTGCCTCCTCCACATTAATGAAACTATTGATTCAGATTATTGAGGAGCAAATCTCCAAAGTAATAACAGCTAGCCAGCAGGGAAAAAAAAATCCTACAAATAAATTAGAGAGTTGCCATGTTCCTCCAGACTCACTGGGACTTAGTTTTGGTGAGGAAATTCTGCAGTCATGAACTGACAACTTGGTAGGAAGAGAATCAGCATCAAAATCTGGCTCTAACCCTTTTCTTCCCATTTTATTGCCCAAAGCAGTACAGACTAAGATTTATTTCCTGAAGTTGATTCTCTTCGTTAAAAGACTCCATTAAGCCATTTAAAAACAAATGTCCTTAGAATATCAGTGCCAGTTTTAATGCTTAAGCAACATCCCAGCTATACAAAGTGGACTTTGATTTGAGTGTGTATCTTAAATATTATTGGCCACAGACAGTTCTTTGGCCTGGCATCTAGGTTTCATCATCATTTAAATGAGTAATAAAGAGTTTTAATTTCCATAAAGATCCCTCTGCTTAGCTTATAATGAACACACTTTAATGTGTACACAAATAATGTACATTTGAAGAACCTTTGGTCTTGCCACAGTGGTAACAAGTGGCTGCAATATAATAGAGCCCTAAAGCTCATATAGGACTTTTATATTAATTTGGTAACTCTCATGAATCAATTACTTGCCTGTTTTATAAAGCAGCCATACTGCATCTGACTTTATGGAAAAGTGTCATGATGTCTGACTAGCCTCACAGAAAAGCTTTCTGTATTTACAATGGTTTATGAAAATTCTGCATATACCAAGGACCAAAACAAAAACCTCCAATATTTTCTGCTTTCAAGTAGACAGCAGAGCCATGAGTTTTTGTTTGGTTGGCTGTTGGGTTTTGGTTTTTAGTTTTGTTTGTTTGTTTTTTATTGTGGGGTTTTTTTATATTTTTTTCTTTTTTTCTGACTGCTAGTGCAAGGGAAAGAAAAACACTTTATGTTCTTTCATTGCTGAGGCTTTGTATTTGTGATCGATACCTTTACAGTAAACCAAAGAATTGAGAGACTAAAGTGATCCCTTACGTACCTATTTCAACCAGACACAGGAACGGCTTTACAGTCATACTTTGACAGTGACGAGTACCTTGGACCTCCTCCTTTTTCACCAAGATTCCTTGTAAGCCTGTCCAAGCCTGGTTAAAGAGACGCCCAGTTCCTCAGTTCTGCCAGCAAAGGACAGCTTCCAGAGTTATCCCCTCTGTGGTACCAATGCAATACGCCCAGAAGGACTCGTAAATATAACTCATCTTGCCAATTAAATCCAAACACCATAGAAGAACTTGAGTTTTTCTACTTGGATCTACACAGGTGTATTTGGGGGAGGAGGCAGAGGGAAGGGAAGGAGAAAAAGATATCCATTCTAAAACAAACATTTGAAACAATATTTAGCCTGTGAACCAAGCATCCTGCATTCCCCAGGACAGACTGGGGAATTAGGAGATGGAGACAGCTGTCTTGAACAAACCTGTGAAGCAGCAGTCCTTACTTCTGTTCAGAAGACCTTTATATGCTTCTTCTCTGAAAAAACCATCAGATTAATTTCCAGAAATCAGCTTAGATGTCAGAAAAGAGAGTTCAGGTAATGTTCCATGTTTACATAGAAGCCACCAGTTCCAGGTGCTACCACATAAACATACAAAGTTTTTGACACTAATACCAGCCTGAGAAGTTTAGATGGGCCAGTTCACTGGAGACTGAAATGCACTGTAGCTTCTAGCACTGTTTTTGCGGACCGTGAGTCCTGTTGCCTAGATTTCAGTTCAATCCTAACCAGCCTTCTGGTGTTCCAGTGTAAGGACCAATACCTCATGTCTCACTTTTCCCAACTTCTGAGTCTTCTCTCCTCATCCCCTTGTTATCTACTTGTATTTTATACTCTCTTGTAGTTCACCAATCTTCAGTCTTTTGACTGTTCACTAGCCTACTGCAAAACAGGATGACGGTACCAATGGAGAAATTTTTTTTTTCCTGCAAAAAGGGCCAAGAGTCACAGAGTTTGTACACAAAGACACTTTAATGCAAATCAAATAGTACTGTTTCGTTCTAAGGTGCTCCACATTCTCAGACACCCAACACTGAGCTTCCCAGTTTTACCATTCCATTGAGAAATTCACTTTTAGTCTAAACAGAAATTTTAAAAGACAACTCTTTAATTTTTCCTTTCTTTTTTTTTTTTATTTAATCAATACTCTATTTCGATACCAACTGTTAAATCTTTATGAGCAACAGGAGCATATTCTGCAAATTTGTTGATCACTATATAGTACAACCTCAAAACTCTTATCCAAAACCCATGTATTCCAAAATTAGGTTTCCTCCCTCAACATGCAACATTTGAATAAAAAAGTCCTGACTTACTCCAAAAAAATTCCACTATGCAGTTATATAAACTCAGATCTCTTGACAACCCCTCTGGCTTATGAAGACACAGGTTTATACAAAGAAGCTTCAAAAGAAAATGAAAAATGAATATTATTTTGCTGAAATTTCCAAAGGATTCTAACAATTTCATTACTATAGCAGCACATATACATAAAGACACTGTGTCCACTAATATAGTATTTCTGAAGGACTATAATTGTTCTCTGCAAAAGGCTGTGGCATGTTATGCTGTGACTATATCAGAAACTACTGTGCAGCCATTCCATTTTATTTAAGCCTTCATAATTAGGAAAGTATCTCTGTTGAAATTATATTTATTAAAAAAAATAAATCTTACTTTAGATTACTAAAAAAAGTGCACATTCTGTAAGTGCAGGCTCCATTTCACCATTTCTACTCCTTGTTTGTTCTACATTTCAGTTCCAATTCCCAGTTTTTCATAACATGCTGCAAGGTTTGGACTGCAGAAACCAAAGCTATATTTGCCTTTGATCAAAACACTGGTTTTAAAGATGTTTTCATATGGCCAACACATTTCAGGCAATCTCGAGTATTTCAAAACCTTCTTTCTCCATCCTACAGAATCAAAACTTCCATCACTAAGTAGGGGTCTTTAAAAAATAATCTCAAAACAGTATACACAATATTGCAAGAAAGCAGAGCAGCTATGTAGCTGAAAATGGCAACATCGACATTTTAAACATTAAAATAATCTTCCTACTTTCTGTATGAGGCCTCTGGACACAAAGAGATTGTGCATTTTGCATGGTTTTCTAGCCCCATATTTGTAAGTGGAGAGGCAAATTTTCAGAAGGATTTCTTATTTAGCTAACAGAAAAATAAATCGTATTGTAAATGCAGCGCTGATGCTGCCTAGATTCTCTCGCTCATATTTGGTAAGTACCAAACTTCTTGTCCTTGCTTACAAGGTTCATGTTTATACTCAGTGTCATTGTTGATGACTGATATATGTTAGCTGGTTTTAAAATAAGCAACTTGGGAAGATTGATAAAAAAGTACAGAGCTCTGATTTGTTGTTTCAGTTTACACAGGAATGTGTCATCTTTGCTCACAGACAGTGAAAAACATTTTAACTCAACAGAAAGCATGGAGTTGCATGATATTGTGATAAGGAGTTTCACAGTTTCTACAAAAATTTAAATAGTTATGCCCAAACCCAGCAGGAGGAACACGTCTCCAGCGAATCTTCCATCAACACTCTCGGTCGAAATTCACAGGTCAATCCTGCATCCATCTCCGGAGAACATCTTGCAGGAAAGGTAAGATGAAGGGAGAGCAGGTAAAAACTAAGGTGCAATGCATGGTGTGCAGTTTCTCTGTGCAGTGTAGGAGAGAGGAGGTCTCAGTGCAGCCACATGTGGAACAGTTGAAGGACAGAGCAGAAGTTATTGCAGCAATCAGTCTCCTCCATGCCTTACCCACCCCAAGGCTGGGCTATTGCAACCTGGGAAATGGCTCTGCTGGGCAGAGGTGGAACATTATTTCCAGTGTATCCAGAGGAAGCACCTCAGCTTGAAGCTGCAAAGGATTCTTCCTTACCTTGGCTATTTGATGCAAAAGATAATGGCATCAGGCAGCTGGCTGCTGACAGGGAGCTGTGGTACCAATCTCTCTCTCCTCAGACGGAAAGAAGAAAAAATTACTTCACACCGGACTATTACAGATACTAATACTTTTGTCAAAAGCAGAAACACACAGAGATTTTACAAAATACTGTCTAGACACTGGAGCACGCTGACTAAAAGAAATCATTTGAGTACAAGCTTAATAAGGCAGGGTAAAAAAATCTACCACCTTACAGCTAACAACACTTTGAAAATGAGTCTGCTGTGTGTGATTTCACTGATGTCTGAGGGAGACAAAGCTCGTTATGTTCATGTTTTTCATACTTTCAATCAAACAGATTGCCGAATAATCATGTTTTCTTTATTCTAATGGGTGAGGAAGCTATTATACAGAAGGTGTTTCCATATGTTGCAGTTAATAAAGGCAATTCTTACTAATAAGAGTAGGTTGTCTCCACTCAGCTATCTGATAAAAAGCCCTCCTTGTTCAGAGGAAAAAGCAGATCCTGTGCCTAGAAGAGACTCCTAGGGCTGCACATTTCAGTGGCTACTGGAAAGTAATGTAGGCAGATGAATCCCAGGTCTTCTCCAACTGAGTCCGAATCAATGACATTTACTAAAGTGTTCAGGGCACTAGGAGCAAGCACTTCGTGTCATCAACCTCTCCTTCATATCCACCCTTTCCTTGCTGGTGAAGGACAGTGGACAAGACCTGGATCCATCATTATGGAAAATCATCAGCAAGTCCCTTCAAGAGGTCAGGGTGCTTTCTTCTTCGAAGAAGCATCTGGGTCACTGTCTTGGGAGCTCAAAGTTCTACACAGATAGCATGGCTAGTTTTAGGCTGGGATCACAGATGCTCTTTCGGACTGAAACCATAAAATGCATGGGGGAAAATAATTTTTGGGGAATCACCCAGAAGTATGAGATGTCACTTCCATCTTTGTCTTTCTAACTACAAAGCTGGGTGCATGCCCACAACTGGATGAAAACCTCACACCTGTACTATACTGTTAGAGCTACCTAGTAAAGAGAGAGAAAAAAAAGCCTCAAAGCTCACCTCGGTTTGCTATGACGTGTTCAGTCTCTGACCACATCTTTAAAAGCCATATGGAATCCAAACCTATTGAAGGACAACTTGCCTCAGACAATTGACATATCCCAACTAGGTTCACACAGCAGTGCTACACACTGGTTTTCTCTGATTTCAAAGTAGGGCAGAGATTGTTCACCTGTAAGTACCTGAGTAGAAAAAAAGACCTGCCTCTGTTGCCATTCCCACCTTCAGGGAGACTGACAGTTTCCTACAAGTAGTTTCAAAAGGCACATCATCTCTCCATGGTAGGTAGCCACCTGTAGCCTTACATTTATGAACTTCAAAGCATTCTGCAAGACATCTTTTTTATCCAGACATATAAAAATGTAGAAATTATTTTGTGGAGAGACATTACTAATAGGAAATAATCTGTTTCTTCATGTTTTCTGGGAATGGTGTTCTGCTGGTTTTCACTATTCAGAATAGGCTTCAAGAAATGCAAAAAATACCCAAAGAAATAGGCGGATGCTTTATAGAGACAATGGGACCAGTTCCTACACATGCAACTAGTCCAGCTGGATGTTCACTGTCACACGTAATACTTTCCAGGATTTTAACCAATGCTAATATGGTCAACATTTTCATAATTGGCCACAAATTCAGGGCATTTCCTAATTCAGTCTAAGTTTCAAGAACCGTTGAACAATACCTAGCCCTTGTGGACATTCACCTTAGAAAATCAAATCCAAGGTGACTCAAGCCAATACTGAAAAATATGAACACTCAAAGTTTACAGTTGTTTTTGAAAATGCAACCCCTCAAGGCTAAATCCCGCTTTAAAGACACTGCAATAGTTTTGAAAGCTGCATATTTTTGTTGAGCCACTAGAAGGCGTAGACAAATGTGATGGGTGGACTCTGCATCCACGCTCCTTCAGTGGGACCAGTGCAAACAGTCCCTCCCTGACCAGCCACGCTGATGACTGGGAGCGGAGGGAATCCAGGATAGGCCTGCACAGTGAACCAGAAGTAGCCCTTGCAGAGATGAGGGAAAACAAGGGCTGCTGTTGGATCCTGCCCAGAACACAGAACCCAGCCACAATATGTCCACACAATGTTTCTGTCTCAGAGATGTGGGAAGTCCTGTTATGTCTGCATTCACAATTAAACATGATTTTGACATTATTATGGTGCTGATGCTGTTATATCTTCAGAGTATGATGGATCCTGGCTCTGTTCGGGCCTGCCTATTGTTCATGAGAGACTTTGTCTTTGCAATGATCGGAGAACAAGGTGTTCTGGAAGCTCTTTTCAGCTGTGATCTGGTGAACTTCTTACGGATTTTTCTGTAAGGAGGGAAGGAGGAAAGGAGGGAAGGAAGAGAGAGACAACAAAAGAGGTAAATCTCAGTCTCTAACAGAAGACTGCTCAAGAGCCAATAACAAACATAACAAATACTCTTACCAGAGCAGGAAGGCTAGGTTCATGGAAAAGAGAGTTGCAGTCAACAAGAGTGAACCCTGTCCATCAACTGATGATTCACAGTTGTCTGACAATGATTCATCAAAAAGTGAATTGGTGTTAGACAATAGCTGAATAATAATAATATTTAATTACATGAAATCTTGAGCCAGAATGCCCAGGTAGTGAATCCTCACAGGTGATACCAATACTGCAATGAAGTACCACAGAAGAAAGGACTGTGTTAGCACCCAATGAATGTGATACCTCTGTAAAAGTGGGAGAAATTGTTATTATTTGCACTGTACCACTTCTACAGATAACACATGACCCACAGCTCTGGGCTTTTTTTACTAGTGCCATTCAGGTGCAGTAAATTCACTTTCATTTTTGACTTTCAGATGACAAATCAAACATATGAACTACAGGTGGCCACAGTTGTTTGTATTGAAATCTTAAATGTCCAAGGATAGTTAATTTTGAAGCATAAATACTTGCTATGTTTCAACTGTTGTATCTCTTTACTGTTATAAATCAATTACCACAATGCTGAGGGCGTCCAGGGTACGGTATCAGAAAATACAGAAATGGTACACACAGAGTATGCCAAGAACCATCTTCATTGGCAGAGCTGAACATTAGATGCTACTGGAAAATGACCTATTTTCTGAATTTACTCAAAAATCCCAGCCTTCATTTAGGTAGTTTTATAAATTACAGGGATTTTGAGTTTATGGAAATGAACTCCTCTAATACTTAATGAGACCAGGCTTTCTAATTCAAACTTTTCATCTTGAATATGTGACCTACGAACTACAGGGTGATGAGGTGCCTACCTGCATCAAGGTTCTGAGATGGTAACTCAAGGAGTGGTTTTTCCCTTTCATCTAAGTGGGCTGTTACCTCTGAAACTGAAAAATGGTGGCACGTGACATTGAAAATACACGATCAGCTGTAAATAAATTCTATTGAAGTCTAAAATAACAATTTGCATATTAAGTTTCGAACACTAGTTTGTTACTAGGTAGTTACAGGTTGAGTGTTCCCCAGGGATGTAAGCTTCCACATTAATTAACTGGGCCACAGAAGAGAACATAAGAAAAAAAAAACAGGCAAAAAGCAGAAGAATGTACTCTGCTATTAGAGGTTAAAGGGAGCCTGAAAAATACATCTATTTTGGTTAATATATTTTAAAGGTGCAGAGATGTATTCCCTTTTGAAAGAAGGATGTCTTCGTGGCCTGGAATACCAAATGAGGGTTTAGCATCATTTAGCAATAAGCACAACAGAAGAAAAGGGAAAGAATCACCAAAAAGTTAAGTTTCAGTTTTTCACACAGTCTCACTGAAATAAAAACTTACTGTTTGAGTATTCATTTTACATGGTCATCTTAAATTAGGCCAAAGAAGATATTAAATTGATTGCAAAGATATTGCATACCTTCCAGAACAGTAAGACCATAGAAATGTAATCTCAGACTGGCAGAAATGCGTCTTTCTGAAATAATGAGACAGCCGGGTTTTATAAATTCATGTGAATAGACAATAGCTATTACCCACACTGGTTACTAATGGGGATCATCTCAGCAAAACCTTACAGAACTGAATCCTTTTTGATATATTTGTTTGCAAAACATTGTATTTATTTACAGAAGGAATGTGGTCATTTACAATTTGAGAAGTCCAAGGTTCAAATAATATCAGATAATTGTTCACCCTTCTGAATTTTTAATAAGGCAACTTTATAAGCTTTATAAAGAGGTTCCTGCTTATGAAAGTAATTTGCAGCTGACACTACATGTAAGGGCAGTAAAGAATTTGAGATTACAATTCATGACTATTTTGTATGGACAGTAAAGTAAAACATATAGTTATTCCCATTAAACAGCGGTTCAAAACCAGCACAAAGAAAGGCAGAACAAAAAGGTCATCTCATTATTATATCAAGCAAGCCAAAAACAGAGTCAACTCCTCACTGAGTATAAATAAAAGTAGCTCTACATACTCTGTCAGAAAAAACTAATCTGGTATGCACTCTGAAAAGGCAATCCAGCACTTCTGTTTAAACAGGATTGTGAAAATGCTTCCAGAAATTAGCTTTCTGGGATACAGCCTTTCAGAAATAAAACCGGAAGAATGGAAATTTCCACTGACTACATTAAATGTTATATTTAAAAAATCATTTCTCTAAAAGCCAAAACCGTCCTTTTTACTGAAAAAAAAAAAAAATAGAGGATGGAGGGACTGGATTCTATATACTGAAGAATTTAGCATCTAAATACAGTCTAGCGTTTTGAGAGGCATTCATCAGGTTTCATAATTCTTCAGAGTCTTTTTAACACTTAAACATGCAGGTTGCAATAATAGCTGACAAAAGGCAGGATATTCAAAGATAAAGTCGTCGTCACCCTTTCACTCAGAGCACTTCGCCCTCCCCCAAAGATACACTGAACTAAGGGCAGAGTCAACTCTAATGTTCAATTTCCTGCCCCTCTTTCGCTTAATACCAGCCATATGTTCTAATTACATAAAGCTTTTATCTGGCAATGGCAATAAATGGCTTTAATATCTCTCTCACTGGTAACATCCTTTGCAGTTGTTAGGACAGATTAATTGCCATTTCCCCTGGGTTTTTTTCCTTTGACTTTTGTACTAGTGCTTGAAGTATGATGCATTACAGGCTTGAAACGAAAATTCAAAAGTATTTTAAAGCCTTTTCTTTGTATTTCTAGCCTTCCTGAGACCAAAGGTATGAGAATGAACTAAATTTTTAAAAGGGGATCAGTATATAAAGAACACTGTGCTCATTTTTAAGTCAAATGTGATGCACTGGTGTAACGTAGGAATAATTCAAATTCTTTATGTCTGCATGGCATTTCAATTAGTAACTGCAGATAAAGGTACACAAGACCCTTGGCACCTAGTCAGGGAAATATGGAAGTGTCCATAAGTCTTACCAAAGGTCTTGATGAAGACCTTTTGTCTCTGTGCAAGTTTCATACACAGACTAGAACCTCATGGGTAGAAATAATGGTTAGGCTGTACAGGGCATTTATGCCATGCCTAAATTTAATCAGGTGAGTCATTATAATTAACCAACCCTTTCTCAGGATCCAAGTGTGTTCCATGTAACTCACCATCTGCTGAAGTGAAGCACAATCCTATATAATCTATTAAGTCCAGATTTCTCAGGAACAGGATAATCGGTAGCAAAGTTTCACATTTGTAAAAGCTGACTCAAAGTTCCCTTCTCCAATTCTGCCACACACTAAAACAGCATCAGTTTTTAAACTTGAATAGCATAAAGAGAGATGGCCTCCAATTGGTGTTAGTCAAGAATGTGTTTTCAAGCCTTTTCTAGTAGGACTGGAAGGCATTCCCTGCTTTAAGTTTGTTGATATTGAGTGTATCTGTGTGCCACTGTGCTATCTATAAACTGCTGTGCATCAGTCTTGCCTCCTTGGCTTTGGACTCAGAGTTGTGATGACTACACTGACTTGGGTCTTATCAGCTGTACCAACAGTACTTAAGAAGCGATATTAAATAAATACAAATTATAGAAGAAGTTTCTACAGTGAAAGAAATTAATTGCATGCAAAAGCCTGCTGATATTTAAGCAGATGACAAACCTTGTTTTGAAAGAAACATATTCCTAGGAAGAGGAATTGCCCCCCACACACAAGCACTTGTGAGATGCCCATAACTCTTCTTAAATACCAAGGTCCAGAATTGCTTTTGGTGCTCTGTTTCCACTAAAAATACTTTAATGACCTAACACAAACCTGGCTACAGAGTTTGAAGCTGAAGAACACAGTTTTGTTTCCCACACTCTCCCTAAATTAATTTGATAATTTGCCTGAGTTTTTCTTAGACTGGTGCCATTTGAGCAACATCCTCATATGAAAGAACTGGTGCTGTGGAAATGTATTGTTATCCAACTGCTGGTAGCACAAGGAACACCCCCAGGTCGGCAGCAGGCATAAGAAAACTGATTTCCTGCACAATCATAGTTGAAATTCCGTATAAACTCTCCATTGGGGTGAAGTATTCTGCTATGACTTGCCAAGTGTAAACAGCAACATAAATGTGCTAGATGCATAAATACTGCCAACACTGGCAGAATTCTGTGTTCTGGCACAAATTGTGTGTGAAATTTGCAATCAGTCTAACCATAGAGCCATTCAGAGAGGAAATAAGGCTGAAAAATAAGAAAAAAATGTATTCTAGAGAAATGTTTGTGAAGTTGCTGCTGCCCCAGGGCAATATAAATTTCGTGCAACATAAATTTTCAGTGCAAATTCAAGGCCGCTTAGAAAAAACAACTATTTAAAAGAATAACCATAATTCCTTGGTGGTTATTAGATGAAATAATCACTTATTTCTCTGAGGGCTTCTTTTATGCAGAGGTACATTTTAACCATTCAGTGGATTAAATTGCAGGAGGGGGTACTATCTCTGGAAAGCTGATAGGCTTTTTATTCATTTCAACTGGCTTTTAAACATAACGAAAGGCCAAAATATGTGCAGTGCTGCTTGCTCAAAGAGAATTTAACTGGGATGAAGCTGTTGGCAGAGATCCTTAGAAACCTGGTATGTTACTGACTGAAGGACTCACAGCAATTCCTACCTTTCTACCCGTGTGGAAATGAGAAGCATTTTATTTAACTCTTTGGCTTGCTGCTTTAGATTTTTTTTTTCCCCTCAACACTTTCAGGATAAAGCTTTCCCATATTGCATTAAAATTTTAATCTAACCTCAACGTGACAGAAACTAGTTAAAAATAGTTTTGGAAGGCAGAAGTGGGTTGACACTGATACACCTTTTAAAAACAAGGGCCTTAGGAAACGTTAATTTATAAAAACAAAATGGAAGATTTTAATAAGCATGGGACTATTGGAAAGCTGTTGCCATGAGCCACATAGTTGCAATTTAAAACCCATGCAGATGGCAGATAGAGTGATATAACCCTTATAAGATTAAAGAGGTGCTGCTGTAGACACGCCAACATTATTTAAATGTTTTAAGAGCTTATCTCATTTTTCTCCTCCTAGCAAGGAAATGTTTTCCTTTGCTAGTGTTTATCTTCCAATATTTTATCAATATTTATGGAGCAAGACTGTTCTCTATGAACAATAATTTTTAGAC
Organism: Pachycephala philippinensis; assembly: GCA_013397055.1. Taxonomy (NCBI): domain Eukaryota; kingdom Metazoa; phylum Chordata; class Aves; order Passeriformes; genus Pachycephala; species Pachycephala philippinensis. The sequence continues at coordinate 160,598 of VWZT01010274.1, read as the reverse complement.
ACACCAGTTACAAATTAAAGTGTCAGATCTTCCTAAGAAGCTTAAGATAACATATCTTTCCAAGTACTGCATCACCTTAAGGGCTTCTCTGATGTTTATTGTTTCAAAGCAACATCTTATAGGTACTATGTATATATAGAAGGCCATTAATAATGGGGTTAAAGCATTTTCTTTATTGGGAGGAAAAAACCAGGTCAAGTGTTTAAAGCACAGACTTCTATGACTGTGTCATGCCTGACCTATTGTATGGCACAAGCCACCTCTGTCTCTTTCTACCTACTGCTGATTTAAAATCTACTCAGATCAAAATCACCTTGGAGCAGAAACCATCTCATTATGTGCATTGCTAGAGTGCCTAGAACAACAGGTCTATCTACTATTGAAATATCTACTATTGAAATTATTTCTATCCAGTTCAACTGCAAACAACTGTCACGGCTTTTGGAATAATTAACTAATTCAATAGATTTTTCCATATTTTCATTTCCCCTGAAAATATTTCATTAATATTCTAAAGTGGTTTAGGAGAGAAGGCATAAAAGAAACATAAAGTCCTATTCTCAGCACCACTATTCATTTTTCAGTTGAATGATGGAACTGAAAAAAACTTTTAACCCCTAAGAAACATTATAAAGAGATGCTGTCACACACTGGTCATCACATGATGAATAAATCTAAATCCCAACAATCAGCAGTGAGATTATCCTCAGTTCATCTGTGAGCTTGGTATTTACCACCAAGGGGCTAAGGTTACCTACTGCTGAGACAACAAAGGTTACATATCAGTTTTGGTGCAAGGCTGACTTCTCACAGAAGCCAGCAGCACAGAGGCCCTACCAGGATTAGGAAGTTTAAAAACCCCTTGATCTATTTGGTAGGAATGATGGACACCACAGACTCAATATGGACTTGCCCTGTGTTTTGGGTGGAGCTTTGTGAGCTCAGCGGGGACAGTAGCTCACACTCAGCAGGGACAACACCTCACACACAGCAGTGACGATGGCAGAGCCATGCACAGAGCCGTGTTCTTCAGACAGTCCTTCCATCAAGGAAGGGAGAAAAGCCTGTCTTTAAATTCATGGCATTTCACCACTATCCAGCTTCGTAGAGCGGAGTAGAACCACTAAGTCCTAGCAAAGGAAGTTCGATGGAATGGGTGTAAAAGTAAATTATTCATACTCCTTGAAACAAAACAATGGCTCAGGCTTCAACAGACTTGTAACCTGAGCTACAGGACAGCTGCTCTGCGCTTTATCTGAAATTCATTAGCCTCTCCTTAGTTCCCTTACACTGCAGAGGCTGCAAGGCAGGAAGTCTTTTTTATCCAATAAAGGGTTGCTTAACCTCTCATTCCTGGGAAGGAACACACAAGATCACTGGAGATGTGTCAATACACCAGCACTCTGGGAATCCAAGGAGCCAGAAAGCCTTCCACAGCTCACACACACAAACACCAGCAGATTTCAAAGCAACTCCTTTATTCTTCTTAACTGTATCAGCAGGGTGAGGATGAATTCCTACTCTACACAACTCCACCAAGAAGAATTTTCAAAACCATCTACTTATTCTGCAGCAGGATGGCCATTCTGTATATTGATTAAACATCACCTGCCTTGAGATTAAAAAATCGCCCACATGGCAGCATATACTTTTTCCTGAGACAAGCAAGAAATTGAAGAGAAGGTACATCAGAGCTGGCTAACAGTGGAACACAATGTTGCTTTCAACTACTCCCCAAACACCTTGCATATTAATTCACAATTTCAGCATTATCCCAGACTCTAAGATGACAAGGAACATACAATTTCTGTTTCTGGCCTTAGACTACAAGCATCAAATGCCATTTCCCCAGTAACATTAAATACTGCATTGAAAACTTTCAAAAATATTGTGTTAACTAAGCATGCTTATTTAAGTCCAAGGTAACAGAAAACTCCCTACTATACTTTTCATAGGGGAAAAAAAAAGAGATATTATACTTCTACATTTTTATTAGTATTTTTCTGTCTTTCTTTTCTTACCTTGCTTGATTATTTCAGGGTAGGCTTCATCTGAAATTTTTGGCCTGAATGCTGTGCTTTACAGTATTACAGCTTATAATATTACCTGAGGCTCAAAAAGATTGACAATATGCTTCCTTTTTATCAATTATGCATATACTTTTCCTGGAATAACATATGTACCAATAGAGTATATTTGGAGGAGGTTCTTGGCATCCTGGATATTTGCTATTAAGCAAGGGCTGAAACATAAAAATTATTCAGTCTTACCAGAAACAGTTGGAGAGCAAAAGTTCCCTCAAAAGCCCATTCCCCTGGGGCTCTGCTTCACACCATCAATCTCTTGCATAATCAGCATTTCTCTACTCACAGAAGCTCCAGTGCAAAATATGGATTAGAAACCTGCAGTGTGGCATCGACAGAGGAAAGCTTTGCCACAGAATTATTTGATGCTAATTTCTAAGGTCATTTTCATGTCAAAGGTTGTAGATTTTTTAATTTTTTTTTTAAATTTTTTTTTAAATATTCATGTGACCAAAGGTCCATTCAAGTTCATTTTCTGCCACTCATCCTGCTCTCCACATTGATGGCAAGCACTTTTCACATCAGTATCTCATAGTGCTTGTTGGACTGGTTGATTTAAAACTGCACAGCATCCTGAAGAGTAGGTGTACACCAATATTCTTCAAGCTTACAGACAAGATGGTGGAGCTACAGAAAAGTTGAATTAAATTACTTGTCTGGTGTCTCACATCAGGCAAGAGGCAACCTCAGAATTTTAAAGTTTGGATCTGTGCTTTCTCCCCAAGAACAACACTTGAATAGTATTTTGTCAAGTAAATGTTTTAGCCTCTACCCATAGCACAAGTTACAAAAACAGCCAGTCAAGTCTCCCGAGATGTTTGACAAGAACTGTTAGTTATCTCTGTGATTGACTTTCACAGTCACAGTCAATATGTCCTCTTTGGTATTTTATATTTAAAATGCCTATATAGTTACTTATGCAAGCTTTTTCACAAAAAGAGACCAACTAACACTTGGTTTTCCACAGCCTTACCTATATTTATGCCAGAGGGTCATGAGTTTAAAAAAAACCCAAATTATCAGGGAAAGTATTAAGAATGAATGATTAAATACATACACTGAAGTATGGACTAATTCAGAATGAAATCCTCTATCTATAATTTGAAATGAAGACCGATAGAGGACAACTTATAAATTAAATTTAGTGGGCAGTTCTGTGTGAATTTTAAGACTGTAAGGATCACTGACACCATATTTTTGAACATATTCACCACGGTACAGTTCTAGAATCTTTTTTGCTATTTAACTTTAGCAACAGTGTGTTCACCAGAGGACTTGCACGATTTCTCTGCCTACATGAACATTACTGCTGTGTATTTCTTTGCCTTCAGATGAAACAATTCTTAACTCTGTGTCCAGCTTCTACGAACTACTATTGCTCACATGGCACAGAAATCATAAGAAGTGGAAAATATCTCTGAACTCTGATACTGCACAGTATTTGAGGATTACGATCATCAATATCTAAGATCTAACATGATAAACTTCTGTGGTTTAGGTATAGGAATGGTGAGAGTGGACTAATTTTAGCCCTAAGCTGATGTTACTCTAGCCTCGCTATAGGTAACAATTGTTTAATTAATGTTGTCTCTATCTTTTCTTTGATACTTAAATATGTTGGTCTGACAAGTTCACATTTTTATTGTTGCTTTGTATGTTTCCCAAGGCTTTGACAGAGAAATTGGCTTCCCATACAAAGACGCTTATTTATAGAAAAATCTCTTCTTGTTCAAAACCAAATTGGTTTTAACTCCCACAATAGAAGACGGCCAAATATTACAAGATGACACATTCCCACTGGGCATGTGGATTTAGGAAAAAGCTAAGCAGCAAGCTAACAAAAAACTAAGCCCTGAGACTTTCAGTTAAAACAGTAGATAAACAGGATTGGGTTCAGCTGTATCAAATCCCCAGTGCAAACACAAAAGACAGCTTCTGAAGGAAAACCTTCTGAAATGGCCAACCATACTGCAGGAAACTCAAAATTTGTCAAGAACCATAAGAAAACAGGTTAAAAGAACTGCATGGCATCCCAATTTAACTTCAGACATATAGAGTGCATTGGGGACTACGTGATGTACTCCAGCTGATGGACTGTGCTCAGTGGGAATCAGGAATGGGTTGAAGGGCTTAGCTGAATTGGGTCTGGAAGGTCTAGCAAAACAAACAAGGTTTTTGGAAAAGTCAAGTGCTTATACAGGAGCTTATCCACTAACACCTACATTTAAGACAATCCTTAATGCACTCATCATCCCTGTATTTCATATAAGTTGTTGGGGTTTTCTTTCCCTCCCAAGTTTCCCAAGACAACAAAATCTTACAAAAAAGCTCATTTTAGAAATTGTATCTCCCTTCCCAAATATAAAATTTTCTGGCTATTTCTGCACCTACTGTCTGAATGTGAGAGAACATTTGTCAAAGGCAGTGGAGAAGATTGCAAGTGGCTGAATGACCCTTCTAAATGTGCCTTTGTTTTTCAGCTGAGTCATGTGAATTAACCACATTCAAGGTCCAACCTAAGATGCAATTACAAAGCAAACTTTGGTATCTAAGCTCCCCTGGAGAGGCAGCATATTTGAATTTCTGCTCACAACAGGGCAGGATCATTTCACAAAAGCCAAAGGTGTGACTTTTCAGGCAGCAGTAACTAGGTCATTTACAGCCATCTGTTCCCAGCCTCAGCCTCCCTGCGGTCATGACCAAAGCTGTGTGCTAATTAATTTTCACCTGCTAATCAGTGGAGACAGCTCTGAAACTAACAAATCATCCAGTTTCAGTCAACAGCTCCTGGACACTTGTGAGTGGCATTTCCATGCAACTTTATTACCAATAAAGGTAAAGAGGTTTCTCTGAAAGAAGATCCCCTGTAAGGCTTTTGACCTTTTCTGTCTGGAAGAACGAGAAGGCTTCATCTGACTCTTCAGGTGAAGAACAGGAGTTACCTCATCTTTGCCTCCAAATCTTCAAGCAAGTACTTAGGCACATTCTTAATTTTGATTTGAGGAGTTAGGTATATAAATGCTTGGAGATATAGACTTAAAAGACCTGCTTAACATTTCATGTGAAGTCTGTGAGGAAGCAGGGAACTGAATCATGTTTTCCCAAGTCCTAAGTAAGCGCTCCAAACACTGCAACATCCTTCCACCACCATGTGGCTTTAAACAGGGCAAGTAGCTTACTGCAATGCCACTGAAACTCCATTTTAAGCTGTGAGAAGATTAATACATAGCTCATAGCTCCAAACCAGCATGATTGTATTACATTTGTTCTGAAGACTGATAAAGCAAACCCCAGAACACTATGCGTTCTTCAAACCTCCCAGCTCTATCCATTGGCACAACTTATACTGAGCTCTGACGGGGTTTTGTGTACATGTTTTCCTTGTATATAGCTATGACTCCTTAAGTAAAAAAATATTCGCATTCTTCAAATGAGTTGTTTTAGCTCCATGGAATGAACCTGCTTTTAAAAACAAACATTTGCATTATCACAACAGAGTTACTTTGATTTAGTAGGTACTATAAAGGATCCAACAGGAAAAACTCATGTAAGTAAATATTGAAAGAAAATGTCTTTAGACCCATGAAAGCTGCTCAATGAGAAATGAATGGCAAGAGATTATGATCTAGTTTCTACACTGCTGCTTGTAATTCTGTATCACAGTACCTCAGCTGGGGCTCAGAAAAGTATGATTTATAAGGTGTGAACAGTGCGCAGCATTCATGAATAGCCCACACGATATAAGGACAAAATAACATCTCACAGAAAATACTATGCTCTCTCATGAGCATATAACAGCTTTGAATGGGAGTTAACCAAGTAGGACAGCTCCTAAACTGTAGTAAGGCCAGTTCCTCCCCAAATTCCTCACACAGTATCGTCATGGTGACTGGAGAGAGCTGTCAGTTCACCTGGACTCAGATGTGACCAATCAATAAGATATTTGCAATCCTATCAGTGGGGATTAAACAGAATTCTAAGGGATACATTTTGTAATCCCTGCTTTTCAAGATGTATGACAACTATATAACACAACAGAAGTAAAGGAACCAGAAAATTACATCCTTAGAGGCTGATAAGGTTTTTTGCTAGAGAGCTGGTGCATCACATTCTCAGGCTTGCAGCTGATGCTCCAAGAGTGCAGCCAGGCAGCTGGTTACAGGACTGGGGTCTAAAGGCCATGGTGCCATGCAGGTAAGAAATGAAAATACACTATGCCCAGGATCCAAGTGTGGTGTAGTTCAAAACCAGGATCCCGATTCAAATCAAGGTGCCTCATCTTCATGAAAAGCAGAGGTCAAAATAACTTTTTTTTTTGTTTTGGTGCACAAATTTTTTTGCACAGCTGGGGCCAGCTGGAAAAGAAAGAGTAAACGTAGCCATGGACATTTGTGTGATAGGAATTGCACACGTGAAGAGGAAGAAGGAGCAGAACAGTTAGCACTGGAGCTCTGGCTCGGATGCAGACCTGCAGCTCTGCACTGTGTATCAGACCCCAGGCACCGAAGCCTTACTCCTCCAGCTTTCCCTTTTCTCCTGGCAACGTGCTGCAACTCAAGCACTGTGCATGACCTTGTCTAAGCATTGATTAAAGCACACGTGGGAGGGAGAGGGGGCAGGGGCAGGTCTCCCACAGCTCTTAACTCGGGCTTCGGTTCTCACAGGTTTTCAGTTTGTGTTTCAAGGTACGGGTTAGGGTTTCCACGGATAAAGCTGCACTGCAGAGAGGGCCAGCAGCATGTGCAGGAGGGCTGTGAGCACTAGCATGGCTCTCCCCCTCTTCTGCAAGAGAAGCAGACCACTGACAGCACAGCAAGACTCAACATTCTGCAGAAGCTGGTTGTCAGCCTCACATTCTCTTCTTTCTCGACATGCAACTTTGGTTTTTAAGCTTTTTTGTGTGTGCTATGAGACATGCATAAATGAAAATGAGTGGTACCAGGTAATTATCACAGCAATTGTGATATCCTTACGTAGCATCTCAACAAATCAAGGGAAGCTTTTTCCTTTTGGAGATAGAACATGAAGTGAGGGATACGAAAATTGCCTACATAATGCTGCCACAGGGATGCCTCTCAAATCATTTTATCAGCAAAAAAAGGAAGCCATGTCTGCTGGTAACAGCTAAAGATCACGTTCTAATTTCAGCAGTTGCAGTTAACTCATTCCCAATGGAGTTGCACTTACCGTGAGAAGGTTTCTAACTGCTTCAGCACTGAAAGGAAACAAGCATTGAGTCATTCAACTGCAGATCTATATGCAAATATTCTTTTTGGCCCATGAAGGGAAAGCATAGAGAATCCGCTGCTATAACGCAGTCAGCCAAACATTTCCACACATTTCTTACAATGCAAACGCTGGAAAAAAAAAAATTCCTTTACCAACCAGTGTTTTAGCTGTCCCTATACAAGTGTGATCATTGGCATGCACATGCACTCTGTTAGGGACAGAGCGTGTGTATAGGAAATAGAGGCACACTGCATACCTAGAATTGGTAAGAAAAGTTTTAATCAACAGATATATTCCCCTTGACATCGAATGGTTCAACTGTAATATTATTAATTTTACTCAAATATTATGTTTATATCTTATATAACTCAAGATATAGTAAGCCGATATATTACATTTTTATTAAACTTCTGAAGACCATAATATGAGCTGTTCAACTTTTTCAATTATTAACTCCCAGAATAGTGATTCTGTATAAAGACTTTAGTTCCACACAATATGGTAATTTTCTCTGTTGACCTCTAATTGGGCCTACAATAGAACCCACATCACAGCTAGCCCAAAAATCTTTCTTATAACAAAGGTGATTTAGTACAAAGAAATGAATAAAATGCTTTTATAGTTAGGAAACTTCTGGCTTATCCTAAAGCATACACTTAGTGCTAGGGGAACCCTAGCAACTAATATCTAAGGATATTAAAAATAAGTAAGGACACTGTTTTGGTGAGCAGTGATAAACGTGAGGCTCTTTAAAGACTGATTTTTTCAATGAATTGTGTAAACATATTTGCACTTTAAAATAAAATCTTGAGCAAGTTATTTCACAGTAGGGAATGAGAATTTCTTTTTAATTCAAAAAGGATACGAAAAAAGGAAAATACAAAAATACTAAATCCAGTAAAGGACAACATAAAATTATGATGTAATGTCAAAAGGCAAGTGTTCTCGAAGTGCCATGTGGTTTTCTGCCTAGATTAATTCCTGCTGTGAGCCTGTGACTGAACAGAGGCAGGGAAATCCCATGGGAGCTGGTCTCACACAGGCATTGGGAGGGTTTGGAATGTAGAGTGCAGCCTGTCACCAGAGATGAAATAGATAAACTGGGGACTTCTGTATTTACTGGCAAAATTCCCTGAGCACGCTGCCAGGTATTCAGAGGGACATCCACACACACATACAGCAAAATGCACCAGGATGATCCCTTCAAGGCACTAACATGCAGACAGATGGAAAAACTCTGTCTCTTCCCCAAAGTGGCTGTGGGCTGTCGTGGCTGAGGCTCAGCACTGTGTTAATGTGCAGCCCAGCTCTGCAGAGGCAATGGGGCTGGGAGAGAGGGAAACACAAATGGGAGTTCTGCTGCCATTTTTCCCCAGATGTGCAGATGCTGATAAACAGCGGGGGAGGAAATGGCTTTCAAATAGATACAACTTAAAACAAAAAAACAAAGCTGAAATGTATGAGGATGTGCATTACAACTGATGTAAAATACATTCTTGTTCCACTCTGCAGGGGGGATTAGCACCTAAAAATATGTTGAATTTCAGATGGAAACTCCAGTCTTTGTGTTTCCATGATACACAAGCTCACACTAATTTTTAAGGATACCTGCAGGCATTGTTGAACTGTGGCCTGAGTGTAGAGTGAAGGGCACTGCCCTAAAATTCTAGGGCAACTCCAAGGGTTACCCTGGAAAGCTTAAATGATATATAATTCCCATAGTTATTTTCACTGCTCTTCATATTTAGCTCCCTACTCATCCATTGCTATGAATATCTCAAATCTGTGAGCAATTAGATACACAGGAGTTAACTTTACAGAAATAATACTGCTAAAATTCAGAGAGGAAAGGGTGATTATTAAAAATTAATATTATTAAAAGTGTCTTCTAAAATAGAGTCATAAATACATATATACACCTTATCAATTGATGAATAGTAACCTTTTGAATGCTCATGTGCCTCCTTGCTTTGATTAGCATGAAACTGACTGGTACCTCATTTAGTCTAGGAGCAATATTATTATGCTTTTTTTTCTCAGCCAGTATCAACCATCTATTATAGTATAGGCTTTTTAAGCTAAATTTCTGTGAAAATTTACCCTCTAGACTCCCTACTTGGTGTTTTATAGAAATGTGCATCTTAAACATTAATTCACTAGACAAAAAAAAAATATTTTAAGGCAGAGAAATTAAAATTGTTGTGGACTGTTGCAAATGAAACATTATACTGAAAAATATTCCCCTTTTTGCAGGCTTCAAGTACACTGAAAAATATTTTTCCTTTTGCTATAATTAGCATGTGTCTCTCTCATATGTATTTTTAATGAACAAATTCACATGATAAAACAGATTGGGTCCTGATGGAGCACAAAAAAAGTTCCCTAAAGAACCAGTTGTGACCTTAGATGGGGCGATTATTTCTGAGCTGCGTGTTCAGAACATGTTCAGAACCTAATGGCTGCTCCCTGGCAGCTCATTCTGATTGGTTACTACTTTTTTTTTTTTCCCATTCTGTATGAGGACTGGGTAAATTGTGTGCTGCTTTTTCAAACAGCTCCTCCCTGGACATCTCTTTCCATAGCAATTATATTGTGTTCAACTCTGTCCTGGCAGTGCTGAGCTGTGTGATCTCCTGTCACAGGACAAGGCTGCCTGTCAGGGGCTGCTGTTTGCCTCCACCTGCCCGCAAGGAACAGGGCATTTAATTGTTGTCTTGGGCATTAGGGCATTCCTAGCAGCAGAACCAGGCAGTGCTTTCCACTTGGAGCTCTAAAGGCTGGAGAGTTTCAGAGCCCAGAGGAGAAAAAGCTACCCCATCGCTAAATAATCTCAGAGTAAAGGCGAAAGGAATCTAAGGAAAAAATTAGAAAGGAGAAAGCACACCTGAGGGAAGGAATCAATGGAGATGGTATGAGGACAGGAAAATACCAAAAAAAAAAAAAAAAAAAAACAAAAAAAAAAAAAACAAAAAAAAAAAAAAAAAAAAAAAAAAAAAAACCAAACAAAAAAACCAAAAAAAAAAAAACAAAAAAACAAAAAAAAAAAGGAAAAGCCCTGTGAAAGACAAGGAACAGATCTCATGTGAGACAGTTTCAAAGGATAAAAAGCATTCCCTGCTGTGCTGCTCCAGCACCTGCCAGAGTGATGCAGCAGCACATGTTGAGGTACCTCCTTGTTTGAGGAGTATCAGTGAGGTCCAGCTGTGTTCCCCATACCAGGAGGTTTCAAATGTTACTCTTTAAACTGTTCATTGTTTGGAGAAGAGCAGCAGACACAGAGCCCTGAGGACTAAGGCCATTATTTGTACCCCACCCTGGCTGCAGAGCCAGAAACAGCTCTGCTTGCTCCCTGGCCTGGGTATGGTGTCTGCAGCCCTGGGAGTGGGGAGTGGAATTTCCTAGGATGGGAACAAGCAGAGTTATCACAGTTGAGTGATTTGCAAAGCCAGGACTCATCTCGCTACACTTCAGCCACCTAAAATTTAAACATCTAGTCCAGGTAAGTTGTCTGGGCTGCCTCCGAGATCAGTGGGGAGATCACTGCCCGTTTAAGACTCTTCTCATCCTCTTTGCCTCTATAACATTGGGAAAAAATTAAATAGACAATTCTACAACTTCAAAACTTCAAAAGGTAACCAGTCTCACTTTCAGGATCCAATTGCTAGGGATTAGTCTGATATTACTAAGATCTTTATATCAAACAACTTTCAAAATGCCCTTAATGGGGGCTGGAATCAGAAGCCTAAGAGCTCATCATCCTCATACCACTCTCTCTGAATTGTTGCATTCCTCACCAAAAAAAAAAAAAAAAAAAAAAAAAACCCCCA